>LCWF01000231.1:0-102043 GCA_001006345.1 Phaeomoniella chlamydospora | reverse complement strand
TCTTAAATATTAATAGGATCTACTGTTATTTTATTTAAAGACTATTAGGAATATATTTTTTAATTATATATTTGTTACTTTAATATATACTTTCTAATAAGAAGATTTTAAGTATAAAATTAATTTAGTATATATTAATATAGAATATTTATCTAAATCAGTTGTTTAATCGCAGAACGAAACTCTTTAAGATTTATAGTTGGAGGGGCTATTATAGATAGAATAAATGTTATAGTTTAATAGCACTCTCTTATTAATGAATTTAGATATTCTATTGTTGGTAGAATATAGGTTATAGGTATGTGGTATATGGTATAGGAATTTGATTTTGGGATGTGGCGGATGGCTCCAAACACTCGCCCGTAATCCTACGGTGACCAAAGCGGCCAACTCAAGCTTCACCTCCGTGAGGACAACACTCCTTCAATACCAATCCCTTGCTGCCAGCAAATGACCTCTCGTCGCTCCTTTCAAGCCCGACCCATCGCGCTGCTGCAACCGCTGATTTCACCAATCTAGAACATCACCTCCAAAGTGTCCGTTCCAAGACCACCCATATATTCAACTCGCCCGCAATGTCAGGAATGACACGCGCCGGCGAGACATTTCTTGCCTTGACCTTCGCCGGCACTGTAAGTAATTGACTTTCTGTTCTCAACTCACGAACGATCTCCCAGACATCGCAGAATTGACATTTACTTCCTGATAGGTCTATTCGGCCCTTTACTTCGCTCCCGAAATGTTCTTGCTACCAAAAGAATCAGACAAATACGAACAAATTGTCCCATATATTCCATTTTGGGCGGTTATCGCCATTGCCTGCTACCTTCTCGGAAGACTGGGTTATGGGGTCCTGATATTCAATGATACAAAGGGTGCCTACAAGGAATTAATGGGGGATAGTGATAATGGGATCGAAGGGGCGAAGAAGGCTTTGAAAGCTAGAGGTGTTGGTACAGACTGAAGGGCGTGGTTTTTGAGCATTTGCATGCACTCGGCGGCTGGTGTCAATGGCGAGGGTGACTCTGCAATTCAATTCGTTGAGGGGTTCCTTTGCTTGATTGTGGGATTGGACACGATTATCACGTTGCATTTGAATTGGAAAGAACTCATGGGATTCAAAAAGAATCTATGCTACAACATAACGAGTCTTACTTTACCTTGTCGAAATCAAAGCACAACTTTTTATATCCCAACATCTAGAAACCACTGGCCACTTTCGCTTGGTTGTCGTGCTCCTCGATGTCTGTTGCTTCCCATGGGTAATTGATCCAAACATCACCCACAGTCCTTGCTGCGATATACCTGCCCTCGCTGATCATCTCCTCTGGTAGATTGCCCTTCTTCTGCTTGTCCTTGTTGTGTAAGACGAAGATGAAGAACTTGGTCTGTTCCGTCTTTCCCAGCTTTTGTCGAGCAGTCTCTACATCCTTTTCCAATTCTCTTACGGCATATTCAAGCGTTGTTCTCGTGTCATCTACCTCGTCCACGATCAGGACGTTCTTGCCTACAAGGTTCGACATGCTCAATGATGAGAGGTCGAGCCATTGTGTTCGGGTGACGGTGTGGGATGGAGTCTCGACATCTGGATCGGTTCCGAGGTTTTCATAGAGTGAGAGCCCAATGGCCTGGATTGGGATGTTGGCAGAACCTGGGCGCTTGAGGAATGAGCGGAGGATACGGGCGGGGACGTAACCACCACCGCCAATGGCGATCATGAGGTTTGGCTTGAAGTCATTGAGGATCCTCTCTGCTGACTCCTGGCAGAGTTGGTGTATCTGAACAAGAGAAATTGTTAGAGCCAGGTAAGTATGAGGGCGGCGGTTGCGTGGGCTCAAGGAGCAGAGGGGCCAAGCAAAGAGGAGCGTCGATTGGTAGATGGCAAATGGATCCAATCGACGTCAGCAGCCATCCTTACCTGATTGTAGGTGACGTAGATCTTCTCAACCATGATGAGCGATTGCAATTTCTCCTATCAGCGATTAGGCAGTGACTGGTCGCTCTAGTGTATTGCAGGTGGCAGCACAACGAAACAAGGAGACTTTGATGAACTCAGATGATTGTGAGAGAATGGACACCGTCTAGATAAATAAGATTTTTTCGAAGCACGAGAATGAGGAAATCATACACTGTACTGATGCTTTTTCTATTCTATTTTCCCCCCCTTCAATCCAAGCGATGGACATTAATTAGATTTTGACGTTGCACTGGACCCTTGCTCATCAAAGACACTTGGAATTTTTTTGGCCCCGCAGTCAGTACCACAGGACGGAGGATGCCGCCAACGACGCGGGGCAGTACGGGGCAGTACGGGGCGATCTTGGTTGTACTTATCGAGAAGGAGAATCTGGATCTTGCGGGTGGCTCGTAGTTTTACAAGGTACTGAATCGTCTTTTCTATATCTTGTGCATTCAATCTGATTGAGAGTATATATAGCTGTAGGGAAATAGTATTCAGACCGGCTGAATTGAAACTATATAATGCTCATCAAGTGCCATGATCTTTGTCCAAAGGTCAAGATGGCAGTTAAACTGGTGGACCATCTGGCATAGGTCGGCTCATCGCCTGTCTCGACAACGAATGAATCCTTTTGATCCTTCAGCCGTGACATATATCTGAAACACTTCAGTCCCGGACCTCACAGATTTTGGACTTGACGGTCTCCTGCTTCGTTGAGAATTCACACTCGACTGTGGAGTATGGCCGCCGGTCGATCGTGGACGGATCGCCAATTCTTCACTGCTATCATATCTGCTAAACTCCCTAGATCTTTGATGTGCCGTCTCTATTTGTAGTCTCGAGTTCTCTTCTTCCAATCTCACAAGCTCCATCTGTGCATCTCGGAGATCCCGATGAAGGTTCGCTGCTTCAACACGCGCTGTCTCACATGCTTCTCGAAGCGCTTGCACTGTCCCCCTCAGTCTTTCAACCTCTTCGCTATCCTGGGTGCCAATAGCTGCAATCCATCGAGTCTCCGCATCTTCTCTATCCGCTATGGCCCTTGCCTCGCGTGCTCTTGCATCATCCAGCTCTATTCTAAGTCTATCGACCTCCTGTGTGCGTCTGAGCACTTCATCTTCAGCCGGCTGAAAACTATAATGGGTTGAAGCAGTGGCAGAAGCTTGCCCTTCTGCTTGTTGCGAATATCTAACGTTATTCTCTTGTCGACCAGTACGTGGTCTCATTGGCCGTTGTGGTATTGTAGGTGGAGATACGACCCTCCTCACTGGAGGTGTATCTACCGAGACTCTAGTGGGAGCCGTCGACAAATCCGGGTCCGAAGTATCGGGCAGGTTGAGACTCGTGGAGCCCGGAGAGCCCGGGTCCCGAGCTGATAATCCATACGAGGCTATTTCTTCCTCTATCCTTCGTCGCGTTTCTTCTCTTGTTGAATTGATATACGATTCCCTCTCTCTGGATTCCCGATCTAGCCCATCACGGTAGACACGTGCTGGCCCCCCGGCTCGCTTTGGAGACATGAATATGGTATATAGATTGATTCAAACTTCGCGAATGGCAACGAGACGCAAGGTTATTCGCAAGGGGAAAGATAACGAGAGAAAGGGAAAGACCCACGATATAGGGAACATATAACGACAGGCGTTACCTACGTATATACAGTACCAATGGCTTAGAAGTCAGCTCACTGTAACTCAAATCTCTTCCAAACGCATCCATTCCTTTCCGTCTTTGCATGAACAACAATACAGCCACCAGCCGGTGACTGAAAAAGGAAACCTAAATGAGAAGTCCATAGCCAGTATAATCCGTGAGCTACGATTCGTACACATAGATCCCAGTCAAATGCCAACATGCCGCTGGCACTGCATGGGGAAAAGGAGACAAGAGAGAGAAAACATCACCATTAACCCGCGATCTAAAGTACTCTGAGTAGCCTATCATCCCAAAGTGCGTACCTACCGACCAACACAGAATGCGAACCACCCCACCATCTCTCAAAAAGACTCTCAACCCCCTCGGCGGCCCTGCACAAGGCTGAATCCACTCCAGGCAACCAATTCTACATAGTCCGAATCATACTTATCCAGGACGACCACGGGCCCTCGCTTCCTTACACAACAGAACTTTTTGTTATCTGATTGACTGACCGACCCACTAAGCGGCATGCAGCGACATAGACGAGTGAGCGACTGACTCACTTATCTCGATCTGATTCGTCTTGAATTCCACTCCCTCCCTCCCTACATACCTATCTATATATAGTACTACAATTTACGTTCGTATAACCAACTTTCTTTCCCCGTCCGGCTCCATGAAGATCAAAAGGAAAGCCGGCGGACGTTTTATAAAAGGATCGGACTCATCTGACTAATTAGGTTACTTCGTACTGTAACTGGGAATTTGTATATACGGCGTTACTGTATATATTGTCCAGGGGTATTGGTAGGTTGTAGATGAAGATCAGAGATTATCGCATAATAGAGAAGAAGAAGAAGAGGAGGAGGAGGAGGAAGAAGAAGGAGAGAAGGAGAATTGTGTAGTTGATGACGCTGGATGGAATTGAAACCAGTGTCCTGCCTCAAATGGCATCTTCTATCACCTCGCCGTTCGACTTTGAACGACTTCAGGTATATACATGGTTGTTCTTCAATCGTAATCTCGTAAGTCGGTCTAAATTCAATTCGCCCATTAATAGCTTGTGCTCTAACCGTGAATTGTATTTCTCAATTTGTCTCTCTCCTCTTCATTGAAACCATGCTCGAACGCTTGAACAAAGTGCTCATTTCCTCCGATGCTTTTGAAAAATCGAACGAGGTATTCTGTCGTTTCGTCGTCACGTACCCTGATAGCACTACCATCCATCTGTCCTGAGCCACCCCAGCCCATGAGATCTTGCTTGGTCACTCCCATACCAAGGTCCAGGGTAGACGAAGGCCCCACATCTTCCCAATAATCACCATCATCCTCATCCTCATCCTCGGAATCTAGAGCTGCAGCGGCCGCGGCAGCAGCCTCAGGATTGGCGAACTTGGACGCGCTGGCCGAGCTGAGTTCTTCGACAAGGACTTTAAGGATCTTGAGATCCGCTGGGATGGATGTCCATGTGTCCGGATTCAATCTAGCTTGAGACCGAGTTTTTATTCTACCCGCTGTAGCTGGATTGACAATAAGGTCGCCCTTGACATTGATATTGGCAATGCGTGCGTCCTGGAGAAGATATATTTTTGAGAGTGCCATGGCGTTCTGACGGATCTCGTCATAGCCAGCAAAGTTAATTGAATTCTCTAGCCATTTAGAAAGAACGATTGAAAGACCATCATGTGTCTCCGGGCTCCGTATGGAGACTTGAGAGAGGAAATCCACAACGTCTTTGGCTGCAGTTAAACTGAGACGTGCAAAAACCAGAATCAGGGATTGGATGAACGGTGCTTTTTCAGCCGTGTCTAATCGAAGAGCCACAGCTTGCAAAAGTTGTAGGAGGTAAGGGCCCAGCTTTTCGGCACCGGCTTTCTCAACCAACTCAGCTGCCAGAGCGCCAACTTCAGTCGCCGCATTGTCATCAATGGTGGGTGATAGTAATCGATCTATAATGACAAGTAGACTCTCGACACCGCCCTTCCGCGTGTTTGGGTTGGTCCATGCGAAAAGTTGGTCGGGCCCGTGAGCTAGAATATGTTTCACTGCCGATGTAGCTGGTCGAAGTAACTCCGGATCCGATGAGGACAAAAGTACACGATTCAACTTTGGCATGACAGTAGGAATGAATGAATCTGGGAGAGGAGTGGAGCCGCATTCTGCCAAGGCCGAGAGAAGTTCTGCAGCAAGGTTTGTCAATGCATCTTCGTGCGTCAAATCGCCAACATCAAATGCCCCAGTGAGGGAAGGGAGGACTTTCTCGCAGAGCGCACTGTACGGCGAAGCGTGGCCTTCGACAAGAGGAAGATCAGATACCGAGCTTGAGATCATTTCGAAAGTTTCGGTAACCAAAGAGGCAAGTTGGAAATTTGATGCTCCGTTGGAAGCAAGGGTGAACAGGACGTTTATGGCATCACCTTGAAAGACGGCTGGTATATATACATCAATTGCGTCCCGAAGCGTCTCCGTCAATGTGACTTTCAGGTCATCAGAATCGGCGAGCTCGCGTAAGTCATGTGATGCAATATATTCAGATATCGCATTGATGATAGGCGTTTGGGCGGGCTGTGACACAGATCTGGGTAGACCTTGCAGGAAATCTTGCAGAGCCCGTATGCAGGCTACTTGAACAACCTCAGACGGGTCCGAACTCATGGCACTTGCGGCTAAGCCCAGATAGTGCATGGCCGATTGCTGAAATGCTTCGCCCCCGGTTTTGGACATCACACCAGCGAGAAGATACGCCCTGGCTCGAAGGAATGGATCCTCAACTTGCAGCGAATGATTGATGAAGTCTTGAAAGCCAAGAGCGACCTCAGGCGAAACGGTCATTTCGACGTCACCGAAGTCGCGTAAAAGAACGTTTGCTAGGTATAGCGCTGCTTCCCTTTCTTTCCATCTTTTACCTGTTAGCAGAACTGCAATCATAATGTGAGGTTCAACTTACGATGTGTCCGATGTATAAAGAGTCTTAGTGAATGATAACAATGCTTCTGCTGGGACTTGTCTCAACCATTCCCCAAGACCTCTGATGACAAGTTCACCTGAAGCCGAACGAGGAGTATAATTGGCAGTTACGGCAGTCTCCTCCGAAAGGAAGAGGTTGACATCAATATCCCAAAGTCCCTCTTCCTCGGTAGAGATCAGGGCATAAGAGGTCACGAGCTTCATGACAGCTTGCAGCCATTCCGCAGAGGCTGGACCATTCGGCGCTTGCTTGAGCCGATTTTCTAGTTCGCTTCGTACTGGTGGGGCTCTTAAAAGGATTGTCATCGTATCCAATTCCTCCAAGACTAGGAAATCGAGGGTATACGGCAAGTTATCGGCATCCTCGAGTCTACCCTGACGCTCATCTGCAATAAACATGGCAAAGTAGGCTGGCTGTATTCTAGACAGTTCGCCCCAAACGGATTCGAAAAGGGATGTGCTATATGGCGTTAGTGCCGCTGGGAAGACATCCCGGATCTTTGTTACTGTCTATAATATCGTTAGCAAAGGACATTATGATGTTGAATTTTTTAATATACCTTAACGACTTGTAGTTTGAGAGCAATCAGTCCTCTCCACTGGCTTGGAAGACCCCCTTCCTTGGTTTCATCTTCCTCGCTAGGTGGCTCTGGTAGATCAAATTGGATAGTCTCGATGAAGAATGGAAGCCAGCCCTTGAGCGCTTCGTCTAGGAAGCCCTTGACAGCGACTTTATGTTCTTCCATGACCATTTCTAGAGTATCGAAGCAGGAACGGAACACGCTCATAGATAGCGCACGTAGAATGGGTTTCCTCTGACTATTTGTCGCAATACTGTGCAGTCCGCTGACCAAATCTCGGGCAACTGCAAAGAAGTGGTCCTCACTGAACCCTGTATCCACTAGATCGGACAGCACACGCAAGGCACCATGAACCTCCTCATCCGCACCGTTGCTGGAGATGATATGCAGGAGTGTCGGCAGCAGCTCGGGCCACTGATCGGGGAAGTCGACGCTTGCAATCTTGGTGGCGACCAGGCTGGCAGCTTTCTTCACCTTGCGATCATCCTCTGGTCCCGACTGACCGGTCGTACAGATGCTCAATATGTCTCGCCGAATCTGTGCTTTACATTCATCCGACAGGAAGACAGTTCCCTTGAACTCTTCCTCAAACTTTGGCGACCATGTCGAGACGACATAGGTCTTGAGAATGAGCATTGCGCTCTGGCGGAGGTATACAGCGACATCGGTATGGATAGCGAGGGCAAGTAATGCAAGCGGGAATGATGGGTTGGCATATGATTGTAGCAGTTGGAGCTCGGCGGCTTTCCGGGTCGATTCGTCGGTAGATTGAGTATTTTGCAAGAGATGTAGAACCTCCTGCTCCATGTTTGCAATTAAGTCTGATTGAGCGAAATAGTGAATACTGGGTGTTACCGCTGCAAGGTACGGGCGCAAGAAGCTAAAGTTTGGTATAATTATAGTCATTAGCTTGGGAGTTGAATCAATAACGTGGTGCTGTAGCGTCGCGGGTCGCTTTGCACGCGTGGAAATTTCGGGGAGGTGGAGAGGAGAGTAGCGAAAGAGAAAAAGTTGTGCGGGGGCAATACAAGTTCAGTTCATTCTCTTGTGACGTGGTACAATAGTACTGGACTGTAGTAGAGATATCAGAGTGCGCTCAATGATGCTTATGTATGCTTCAGAAATCAGATTGTGAGATTTGTGGTTGGAAGTCCGGAGACCAAGTACTTAGGTAATATATCAAGCAGCTTTGTCTCTCCAGATTTTGAGGAGTCGCGACCTACCCGCGTTTGGGACTTGGACTTGCCCTGCAGATCGTACGGGACAAGGGAGTGGCAACCTTCTGCAGGATAGGGCAGCCTGTAGGTACAGCCAGCTCATTAGCTACAGTATTCAAAACCCCTGCCGTCATCAAATCAATATCATCGCCCGTAATGCAACATGGCTCTACCATACTCAGGAGTAGTCTGTATACAGAGTAATGGCTGAGGACAAAGTAGGTCCAAGGGAACGATTGGGTAGGAACTCATGATCAAATCGATCTACTGGTTGCTATCCACACAGACAGGTTTGTTTACTCTCGTGTATCGCGATACCTGAGGGACTGTACTGTACCTAAGTAGGTTGGTAATTATTGTCATCGCTATGGGTACCATGGGCAGTCGCAACAGGTACTGTACTTTACGTCAAAGGTACATACAGTACGGTAATTATTACATACATAGTAGTACATAGTAGTACACTATCCCAATTCGATCCCAGTGCCATTTTGTTATGATATTGTGCCCTGCCCTCGCCGACATGCTTCGGACTGGACAACCCATGTTGCACAAGACTGATCACTCCTGATCGATGCCGTGAGGCTGCATATATGCAGCAACGTTGCAGTCATGGATGAACTCGATCCGCATAGTTCCCGCTTAAATCGTTCTGTATCAGGAATTCCAAGACCATCAAAGCTGCCACTGCCCCGTGCATCCGGATCGGCCATTCCAAGGCCATCGTTGTCAGGTTCCTCACTACGCCAACAACGCACCCAGACTTCCCTCGCAGGAAATGACGTTGCGGTAACAGCTGAGACGAGATCGATGTTCAGCAAGAGTGTGAACGGTGCTGCTGGTGCTCGGCGACCCTTGAGGACGCCTCTCAACGATGATATCTTCAAGAAACCAACAAGTCGTCCAGGCTCAAGAGACATGCCCCCTGATTTAGAGGAATCCCATCCAGATGCAGTTGGAGAACAGAGTGCCTCGTCGAATGCAATTCCAAAAAGGAAGCCTCGACTATCCCTGGCTGAACGGACAGTAGAGACTTTATCCCAGATACCCCCTTCGCCCGCTCGAGGAAGACGTCAATCGGGATTTCAGGGCCTTGAGAGTCCGATGCGTCCGCAATCGCGCCCTGCCTCAGCCTTGAGCACTGACCGGCCGCCTAGTTCATTTGGAAGTCGACCCTCGTCACCAATAAAAGCCACGGCACCTATCCGTTATGGAAAGCAGCCGACTGATGCCACTACGCCAAAATTCCGGTCGTCTATCAACAAATCCCGTCCTTCAACGACGAGTCAGGGTTATGGTGTGACTTCAGTGGGGACTCCTGCGAAGCGATCAGAAACCTTGAAATCTACTAGGCCCCTTTCGCAAACGACAGCCATCTCATCGGAGGCCAGAGCCCATGTACCGTCGGCTTCTACAGGGAAAGCAACCGCTACAGGCAAAACAACTGCCACAGAGAAAGCCACTTCTCGTCCTCTTGGTGCTTTAAAGGCAAAATTGCCCCAAGCAAGTCCTGCACAAGATCGGACTTCCCAAAGCCCTATGCCTGCCGTTTCAAGGTCCTCCAATGTTCTGCGGGAACAAATAGCGAAGGCAAAGGCTGGCGCTCGTGCCGCTGCTGCGAAATCTCGCCGGGGAGATCTTGCGTCCGGTTTCGAGGGCTTTGAAGATATCAGCGGAGGACCAAGGTCATTGACAGGCAACACTGGTCTCCTCAAAAAGCGCATTCAATCTGGTAGGATGTCCGGGACTTTGAATATAGCTGCGTTGGGCTTGACACAAATTCCGGACGAAGTTATGAAGATGTATGATTTCGATCCTACGGCGGGTTCGGAATGGGCCGAGTCTGTTGATCTGACGAAATTAATTGCTGCTGACAATGAGATCATCGAAATTCGGGACGATGGATTTCCCGACGTGGCCATTGAAGACCTGGCGGACTCAGAAGAAGGTATCAACTTTCAATTTGGCGGTCTTGAAATTCTTGATCTTCATGGCAATAAGCTTCAGGGGCTTCCCGTGGGGATTCGTAGGTTACAGAGGCTACATAGCCTCAATCTTGCCAACAACAGTCTGACCAACACCGCACTGGATATAATTGTGCAGCTACCAGAGTTGAAAGACCTGAATCTGGGATCAAACTTACTCGAAGGATCTATCACGGAGGATCTGTCTAGTCTTATACATCTGCAGTCTCTCAACCTGCGTGGAAACCGGATCACGGACTTGCCTGAATCTATCGGAAGGTTGTCCCAATTGCGGAAACTAGACGCATCTAGCAACCAGCTTCAGTCGTTGCAAATGGCATCAATTCTAGGCCTTCCTCTTTCGGATCTAAACGTTTCAAAGAACAAACTTGGTGGTCCATTCTTAGAGGGGTCCGTTTCGATGCTACACCTTGCTACCCTTGATATTTCTCACAACCAGCTGGCAGCTATATCTACGGGTACGAGTCTTGAACTGCCTTCTCTACAATCATTGCACGCAAGCGGGAATCGTCTGGTAGCTGTGCCAGATCTCTCACCATGCACGAAGCTGTTAACATTATCCTTTTCCGAAAACAGCCTCACGGAATTCCCTCCTAATTTGGCGTCCTTACCCAATTTGCGAACACTTGACTTATCTCGAAACAATATCAACAAGGTCGATGCAGCTGTAGCTCTTATTGAGCCATTGACCTCCCTGCACCTGGAAGGAAATCCCCTGCGTGAGCGGAAATACCTGACAATGGCAGCCGCAGATATAAAGCAAGACTTGCGGAAGAGATTTGAGAACATGACCCTAGAGGGGGAAGAAGACGCTGTAGGTGGTAACAACGTTATCGGAGGAGAAGAGGCATCTGCACCTCGCTCAAAGGCTATCAGCATCAAAGGAGGGATCCTTGATATCTCTTCCAAATCAATGACAGAACTGGATATGGACACCGTACCTGACGGGCCTGCAATCAAAGAAGCTAGATTACAACGGAACCGCCTCACGACAATACCCGAAAGTCTCCTCAGGTTATCGGCCACAAGTCTAAGAATGCTCGATATGTCAAACAACACGCTTCAGAAAACATACCTCACTACCGCCATCACACTTCCCCTGCTAACATCCCTTAAATTATCCTCGGCAAATGTCACAGCCTTGTCACCCCTCCTCACATACCTTGACGCTCCCAAACTCTCCGATCTCGACATTTCGGTCAACCGGTTGTCTGGAGAATTTCCCCGTCTCCGCTCATATTATCCCAAGCTATTGACCATAAATGCCGCGGACAATCAATTCTCCAACCTGCCGTACTCGAATGTCGCCGGTCTCAGCTCTGTTAACCTTCAAAACAATGCACTCTCCGCTCTGGACCCGATGTTAGGATCGCTAAGCAGAGATCTTAAGATGTTGGAAGTAAGGGGCAATTTGTTCAGGGTTCCGAGATGGGATGTCTTAGATAAGGGGACGGAAGTGTTGATGAAGTGGTTGAAGGAGAGAATACCGGAGGATCAGAAGGGAGTAGGTCGGGACGAGGTAGATGATGACGACGACGATATGTTTTGAAGGGACGTGGAGGGATATGCATGGAAGCAGAGAGACGCCGGTCGTATAATGCCCAATATACTGTACCTCGATACTCTGCAATCTTTGATCGAGTGTGGTATCGTAATACCGTCAACACCAATAATTTGGTTTGCCCCAGGCGGACGATGTAACTATACCGGATGTATCATTCTGTTTTAACAGCGGAGTCCGCGGGCGAGCAAAGTCGAGCGAGCTTCACATCTCTCGAGGAAAAGTCATGACTGGCCTTTGAACGCAGTCTCATGGAGCAAGACGACTGTGGAAGTCGACACCATCGAGAACCGGAGTTGCATGACACGTGAGGCAGCTACATCGAAAGAGACCTTCATACTGTTGTAGACTAACTGTCTTACAATCCCGACGAGCCTTAATCATTATTCGACAGTTCTAGAAGCAAAGATGGATCCCCCAATTGATTGACACTGTAACCCAACTCCACTCACTATTGCCGAGTGGCTGAAGACCAATAGTCCGTTCTATGCCGCCTCCCTACTGCCAGGTATGTATTTACTAATTAATTAATTTATGCTGGACAAACAGGTTCATGGGTCCCTTCTCTTCACTTACATACTATAGTACTGTACTGTAATAGCTCGGCGACCGAGCTTACCGCTTGATCTACTCGTAGCTAGGGGCCACTGGGCACGATCAAGGTCTTCACTAACTTCAACACTCCATTCCAATCCACCACCACACACGCGCTGCCAAGGCACTCTGCCGACAGACCGAATAACGTCAAAATGTTTATTTTCGAGCCACACCGACATGATGCAGGCCTGACCTTACCCTACCTTCCTGTAGGTGCCGTTTTTAAGGAATTTACACGTACCGTACCTGCCCGAACGAGGTTGGTGCTGACACAAATGAGGAACAGGATGAACAGGGTTCGAGAAGGGGGAGGGGGGGGACGGGGTCTCATCATTACTCTGAGTACAAGGATGTAAGGCAAATCAATACTTTGAAGGCGTAGGGTAGAGGACCAACGAAAGATGGTTCATAGATTGGGGGAATTTTTGTGGCGAAGATAACGGGTGGTCCGATAGAGGATATCTCTTTTCTCGTTCTTCTTGTGGCTGACTCTTTGGACATGGGGTGTATAGAGTGTACAGAGTACAGTATATATAGAGTATATAGAGTATACAGAGTAGAGGTCCTCTGTAGAGCAGAGCGAATCGAAGCGATATTGGGAGATTATGTTGGGTGATTGCGTATTCGTGTCAGTCCCTGTTGGCTGGTGCTCTGCGGTATGGTACTGTATGATAACTCCATACATACATACAGTAATCAATCAATGGTTGCCCCATACGTAGAGTAGTAAATGTATGTACAGTACCTAGGTAAGTACCTTTCTCATACAACGACGGAGGTGTTGGTACATGTCGACACTATTAATACAGTTGTGTTGTGTACTGTCAGTATCTTGGACTGGACCCTGACTGAAAGTGGGCAACCGCATCCACCAAAGAGAAAAAAGTGCTGACATTCTTCTCGACGCTAATTGGCTACGGCGGCAGGAGCAGATCGTCTAATCGCCCCGGATTTCTAGGCATTCACAGCCTGAAGTGTCCCAGTCCACCATCTTCGTTCGTTTTCTGATGTCAGGTCTTGGTAAACGTAAACCAAGCCAAGAAAACAAACAGTGTCATCTTTGTGTTCAATATTCTTCTCTCCCATCATAATTGTTATCAGATCAGAGATCACGTCGGATCTGCGGGATAAGGAGTGATTATCTGTGTAATTTGGATTGCCTCGAGCTGTCGGCACACTTTCGCAATTACGCAAGACTGCCACTCGTCTGCCTCTCGACGACGCTTCTGCTTGATTACGTAAAGGCACTTCCGAGACGAAAAATCACCAGGCGACAACATTCTCAACTCTCAATTTAATCATATTGGAATCTGGGCGAAATATTTCTCTCCCTGGATCATGTGCTGATATTGATCGGAATCGCGACCAAGTGGCCAAAACCACGTTCATTGCAGGGGAATGTTGGCCGTAATGACCCAGAGGGAGCCGCCGAGAGCGTCCAGCTCTTACGATCCACTGCCTTCTTCTTCCAACAACTTGATGCGAGAACCTTCAGCAGAGGACCTGGATGCCGCTCATCAACTGGTATCGTCTGCGAGAGGTGTGAGAGACCAACCCTCTGCGTCAGGTCATCAACCAGAATTGTCGGATAGTCATCATAGCCCAGCGTCACCGGAGTCTCTGCACAGTGGTGATGGGGACTCTGTAGGCGACGGCTCACATTCAATTACTGGCGGATCTGCCGCAGGGCAAGAGCTTTATCCCCAGATTGCCGGATCTTTGGGACAGACATGCAGGTATGCTTGGCTTTCCTCTTTGTAAATCTGTGATCGACTTACATAACTTCCAGTAACTGTGGCACGACGAGAACACCTTTGTGGCGGCGATCACCCACTGGTCAGGTAAGGAATTGAGTAGGTAACGCCCGTCGCTGTTGCTGATATCCTGTCCAGATCATATGCAACGCTTGTGGTCTGTATTTAAAGGCACGCAATACTTCTCGGCCCGTGAAGAACAAGCCTGTAGCACCGGCTGCGGTGGCTGAACCTTTGACGACACAGCCAAATGATGCTTCGTCGAATCTGGCAACCCACTCGCATCACGATCAAACCCCTGGACCTTACGTAACATCAGAGCATACTCCAGGGAGTTGTCCTGGTGGTGGGCAGTGCAATGGTGCAGGTGGTGCTCAAGGATGTGCCGGTTGCCCCGCGTTCAACAATCGAGTCTCAAAAACGACAGTACGGACTGCAGATCCAGCACAAAGGTCGTCTCCAGAGGCACCTTCCAACGTCGAAAATGCCTCGTTGGCCTGCCAGAATTGTGGCACGACAGTGACTCCTCTGTGGCGGAGAGATGATCAGGGGAATTCAATCTGCAACGCTTGTGGTATGTGGGAAACTTGATCGCATATTGTGCTGTTGCTAACGTGTCCAGGATTATATTATAAACTTCATGGTTCTCACCGCCCGATAGCTATGAAGAAGTCGACTATCAAAAGAAGAAAACGGGTTGTCCCAGCTACTGCTGTGGACGAGTCCCCCTCCGGCGGCGCAAATGCTACCTCTGTGTCACCTGAAATCCGAAGTATCACACTATCACACTCGACAGATCCTATAGCTCTACCATCTCGATCCATCTCATCCCATCCTCCCCCTGTTGATTTTACCGGCTGGAGAGCCAACCCAAATACTTTCAACACACCGCCTCCTACAATCCACTCAGATACGTTCTCGCGCAGCCGGAAACGATCTATTTCTTCCGCAACCGAGGGAGCGGAAACGCCGGCAGAATCGACCCGCCATTCCCTGTCGTCCATCTTGAACCCGCAATTGCAGCCTCGACATGCGGACGTGCTCGAACCTCCAGTTGATCCTTCTCTGATGGCAATGGGCCAAACAAGCATCAATAGGCTTCATCCTTCACCGTCTCCAGCACCCACTGCAGCATCAGAGCGAGATAGACCCAGAGAAATGATGAAGGCTGAGCGTCGAGCTCAATTGATAAAAGAAGCCGAGGACATGAGGGAAGCTCTCAGGCGGAAAGAAAGGGAACTTGCTGAACTGGAGTAGGAAAAAGATGCTTCGCAAGAGAGACTTTTTCAGGAGAAGGTTGATTACAACTCCAAACTCAGAATGATTTTACACGACGGGCATATTACTGGACGCAAGCACGACAGCTTAGCATGGCGCTGGTAGGACACAGGGGTGATTTGGTTTTACTTTCATGTTTCGGAGCGACCGTTTGAGACGCAACAACTTCCTTTAAAAATCCTAAAAACTGAAATTCGGTAGCTGGACAGGTCCATTTTATATGATATGTTAAAACTCCGCTCTTCAGCTCCAGGTCCAGGGGCGAGTAAATCCAATGGTCGCTCATGTTTTCTGCACGTCCTGGGCGATGGAGATGTGTGATGTTTCTGGGCTATCATACCGATGCTGGAATGGATAGAAATGCTACGAATGACTTCAACCATACTCTGCTTGCATCGGTATCAAATCAGCACTCCACTTGGAATTATAATTGTATTGATATGTATGTATCACAGATAATTAACGTGTTCTTGGAGATTATTTAGATCACACAGGGTCCTCGTCAGTAGCATATGTAATATCTGGTATTAATAATTAATACATTGCGTAGGTTGAGTATCAACACTGTCCGCTCATCTGCGGTTATCACCGGTCAGGACAATGTCTGTCCCCTCCTCCCTTCCTCCCCACATTTCATTTCTTATATACGTACTGTAGACAGTGTAACCATCTCATTTGGCAACTAGATCCATTTTCAATCATAGTAAACCCCGTAAAGTAATTGCATGCGAATCGTCCCTGTCCGATTGACTCTAAACTACTCAGAGTAAAGGTCAAAAGTGTCGTGGTACAGTACCTGCAGATACGAACGCGTAGTCTGGCTTCCTCACACAGAAAGTCACGTCCTGTCTTTCCCTTTTGAGTTATAGACTGCTTTCCTTGGGTTCTTGGAATTCTCCCTTTGGTCGTATTGGCTGTGTCGCGCTGGGGTTTCCCCCTCTCATCTATTTATATCTTCGAAGCTGTTCCTTTCCCTCAGACTTCTAGAAAAAAGGGAGAGAGAAAAAAAAAAAAAAGAAACCGGTGGTTCCACTCCGCTTGACGTACCTGTTTCTCATCGTTCTGCTTCGATATCCCGTCAGTCTCATTCGAGAGAATTAATCGGGACTGATATACATTGACTACGTTCTTTGTACCGAGCACACCTACGTACGAGCCAGACGATCGTACCGCATAGACCTTGCTTGCTTTATTTTCACTCTATCCTCCAAAAGAAGTGGACATAAAGACCGTCAATCATGGGCTCCTTCAACGAAGATTTCGTCAAGACCACGAATCTCCCATCCTCTGACTCCTCCCATTTAATTCTTTCTCCTGCAACAGTGGCCGAACAGGTCCAAGCCTGGAAGATCAATGAGCCAGCATGGCGCGGAATATTCTCGACCGAGCAATATCTAGCTCGAGAACGTCACCTATCCCAACAGCGTCTCACCAAGGACGGTCAAATAACTTATTGGATCCTTACCACCGCTGATGGAAAGCCGGATCAAAGACCGATATACAGTGCCTGTGAAAGTTTCCGAAAGATCGGGTTGGTTGTCAGACCTGGATCAAAACATGTTGAAGAGGTAATCGCTCACGGAGTGGGTTCCGTCTTCTGCCGTCCCGAATACCGGGGTCGAGGATACGCAGGCCGAATGATGAAAGAATTGGC
The DNA here is from genome assembly GCA_001006345.1 of Phaeomoniella chlamydospora. NCBI lineage: Eukaryota > Fungi > Ascomycota > Eurotiomycetes > Phaeomoniellales > Phaeomoniellaceae > Phaeomoniella > Phaeomoniella chlamydospora. The sequence goes on along the minus strand of LCWF01000231.1, from coordinate 84,851 downwards.
ACAAAAGATGGACCAGGGCTGGCAACAACCATCTGGTCACCCACCATCTTTCTCAATCTTGTACTCGGATATCGGCCAAAAATTCTACAACGACTTTGGTTGGAAGCCTTATCCCAGCACACATATAACTTTCGATCCGATCTCCGAGGAAACTTATACGGAGACGGTGAAACGACTCGATCTTCCTGCTCCAATCGATATAACGACATCAGATCTCGAACCGGAGATATGTCCCAGAGATGTGGACCAAATGAAAGAGAGGATACTGAGTCTAGCTGAAAAGTCCAACGACCCAGCAAAGACCTTTATTGCTATCAGACCAGATTACGAGCATATATCATGGCACCATGCGAGAGAAGAATTCCACGCTTTGGCCACGCAACAGGATTTCCCAAAGATCAAGGGAGCCGCTGTCCCCTCCTATCACTCATCATCATCTTCCTCCGTCCTTCCCCCAACCTTGATCTGGACTCGATCCTACGGTTCCACACCAGACCATTTCATCCTCAACGCTTTACGGCTCATTCACCCAAGCTCCTCATCCTCATCCTCCTCTTCACGATCCCACTCCGACCTCAAAGCCATTACTTCCCTGCTCCTCCGCGCCCAACTCGAAGCCGAGAGATCCGGCATGAAAGCCTTTGAAATCTGGTCCCCCAGTAAAATCACCATCCAAGCAGCTAGCATTCTTAAAGGATTCGAAGAAGAAGAACATGATCCGCATCTTGATATCGTGATCAAGAGGGAAAAGGAAAGTATCTGTAGTTTGAGATGGATCGGTGGTGGTGATGATGATGATGATGATGATGATGATGGAGACAAGGGAACACAAGAAATTGTTTGGATTGGAAATGAGAAATATGCTTGGTGTTAGAAGGGGAAAAAAAAACAAAAAAAAGAAAAAAAAAAAGGAAAAATAGACTGGGAGAATTGGAAAGGGAGAGAGACAGAGAGACTGGAATAGAGATATTACTAGGGAAGAAAAAAGGGAAGAAAAAGTATAGAGATAGATATATAGAAGAGAAAAATAAGAATTTGTTTTATTCTTATGTGAGTGATTAATGGTTCATATTAAATGTTAAATGTTAAATGTTGATATTGTTGGGAATAGAGTGGATTGGATTGTTTGGTAGTTTGGTAGTACGTAGTTTGAGTATGAAGTTCGTATTAACTAACTACAGTATATTTTATGTTGTAATCACGTTTATGATACAGTAGTATTAGTTATAGATGGATGGATGGAGTGTTAATTGGATATCAATTAGGTATTAAATGGATGAGATAAAGATGAGATGAATACCGAAAGTTCGTTTTGTTTAATCTGTCTGTCTAGTACCTAACTAAATAATTAAATAGATACAGTACCTAATTATCTACAGAGTCAGAGTAGGGGAGAGTCTTACCCATGCATGCTGTTAGTTACAGTAGGTGGGGGTAAAACGATCAATGTGTCGAGACCAAATAGGCAGAAAATGTGGGTGGTTTCTTGGTATTCATCCATCTGATTGATTGGAATCACTTATTTGAAATGCAGAATATAGCATAGCGTATCGTAGCGTAGCGTAGCATAGCACAGCATAGCATAGCATAGGATTTGATTGATGCATGAATGGGTTTGGAAGATTCGATAAGGGAGACATCTCCTGGGGATTGTTTGAGTGTCGATATCGAGAAGGTGTATGTTGGTCTAAGATCTGGAGGGGCTCATTGCTGTTGACTGAACGGGACTGCTAAGGCGATGACGAGGTGTTTGAGACAGTGTGCAAGGTGTTAAATTGGTCGGTAAAGGCAAAATCAATCAACTGGCTGTTTTTCTGATCGTTCAATATGAAGTGGAGGAACTGAAAACAGCAGCGACATCAATGGGTGAGATCATTTGCGTAGGACCAGTCTGAGGTTATGTGCATGCTGGTGGAAAATGCAAAGAGTTGGGCACTGGAGTTGGGGGTTACTGATGACGGCATTCAATAATGTGACTATTTTGATGAGGGACGGACTTGATAACCACCAGACCCAATTTGACTATATCGACAATAGAGACACCGTAATGGTGGTTGCGGGAACGAATGACTTGATTTGCCTAGCCAATAGTGATAGACAGGCACATATCTCAGTTGTGATAGACCGTGCCCCAGGAGAAGATAAAACAGAGTATCGTTGCTTCCAATTTAACCTCCTTGTTGATAGGGTGTTGATAAATTGTAAAATGGTTCGTAAATTCATAACACCATATACGCCGACAATGATTCGTAGTATGAGGAGTCTTTGAGACCTTGTTATAGTTATATAATCTGCTAGTTGTGTCAGCAACGATGTCACATGAAGATGACGACATTAAGGATGCTGCCTTACAAATGTTTAAATAGCAATGCTCCTAAGTAGAAGATTCACGGCCGCCAGTTCTGATAACTCTGGCAAATGATACTCTTGGGATTCGAACGGGGATTGAAAGTCCTTCTTTGGGAATCAGAGCTTCAAGGCTGGCAAGGGTGAGTAGCCCTCCTCCAACCTTTTGAAGGGTTGTCATTTCTGTATTCTCATCGATGGGTGTCCTGTATTTGTCGAATTGTTTGCCATGACTGACTACGTTGACGATTTGGTAGGACGTGGCCATGCCCATGGTCGTGGCGAATAAAGCACTCTTGGTGTAGAGGGACAACATAGTGATTTAATGGAATTGACTGTAGACTCTTGATGAGAGAATATCTGATTGATGATGATGTATCGATGAAAGGGACAGAAATGAAGCATGGAGGATGATGGGCAAGTATTGGCTGCATTCCTGTATCCAGGGGGGTGAGAAGAGAGTAATAAGGCATCCACGGTGTTATTCATTTCTGGGTCGAAAGGAAGGGGAGCTAGTCGAGTCCGTTGATGTGTCTCATGTTTTGGGTTAAGATTGTCCTATCCTTTCTCTTGCTGGAAGAGTATTGCGGGGTTATAGAGTGTCGAGCCGCGAAGCTGATTGGTAACAGAGTGCGGAAAGGGTTGGGTCAAACAGACATGGCAACATGAAAATGAAAGGTAGAAGCGATGGCTTGACATTTGTGAGCAGGATGACTGGTCGAATGATTCAAGAAAGTGCGGGGTCGCATGGACAGGAATGGTTGGAAATCCCTGTCGAGGTTGAAATCAAAGAGGGTTTCGATTGAGTTTTGGTACGTGCTGACAGGCTGTGGTACATGTATGGCACATGAAGCCACTACCATTTCTCTAGGAGTGAACAATGCCGATTTCACTATGCGCTTGTCAGTCAGACCATTCGATTTAAGGTATTGATCAGGGATAGGAAAGGGTCCTACTTGGAATTTGAATGCCACGGGCATTGCATACATAAGACCCTCTGGGATCACGGCATGGGCAGGGATATACGACACCTGGACGGATGATGGAGGGTGTACAAAGCATTGTCGTGCGACAAATAGCCACAGACGAAGCAGAACTAGGCATTAGACTTGCTTTTGTGTTTTGTGGGGGTGGAGTCGCTGATGGATGTGAATGGACAAACGGTGGGTCGAATAGGCTTGGAAGACTTCCCGGGGTACCGAAGGCACTTACTCTTGTACAGGATTAGTACAGGACTACACATGTAGAGTACTAACAACTATTAATACGATGTCTGTAGAAGAGGAGTATCTGAGTAGGTACAGGAGTAAGGTGAGATGAGCTCTCTTCCTGAATTGATTCTATACAACCTGACCTACGTGTGTAGGCCCTGTACATGGAGGCAGAGGATTTACATGCATAGTACGACGGTAAGAAAGTTGTGTGACCTTGTCCCTCTTCCTCATATACTATACTGTATTGTACTGTACCTACCCTACTGTGTATTTAATTTACTACCTAGGTACATAATACTCTGGACTAATATACCGGAAGTACCGTATTGTTCAGTAACACGGACCGTACTCTCTCACAATCCTCGAACCTGCTCCCTACCATGCGATAACTTCTGGGTCCAGTACTCGACGAACAAGGGTACAGTATTCACCGTCTTCCTGACGGAGTTGCACCACCCATACACCCTTCTATCTCAGGTACTGGTTGGTACTGTATATCATCACTCTGAACTCTGTACGACGGATACATGATACCTTGTACAATACTTGACTCCCGTTACGCGAGCTGTCGCAAGCAGCTTCCTCACCAGATCCGCTTCTCTCATCCTGCTGATACAATACATACAGTACCTATGTAATCTAAATCCACATAGTAGCTTAAGTGTTGTGAGACTATCGGCCATCTCCATCGGCATATCAGCCCACCATGTTTGCTTTGCGTTACCAGTCTCCAATTCATACCCCTACGACGCATCCAGCATCAAGATTGTCTTGCGATAGACGTTCCCTGGAGGACGCCATGAGCCATTCTTGGATGGACTGGACCTGATATTCCTGCTTTCCGTTTGACACATCCTCCTTCTGCCAGAGCCGAGATCCTTGTCATGGAACACCTCTACTGTGACCACAAGCATGCTCTCATATCGGTCAACCCCGCCCCTCATTCTTGTTCCAGGGTGTCGACCTCCCTTGCTACAGAGTTTTAGGCAGCATGTCTCATGCAATAAGGTGATCATTGCTGTGCATGGAGGACTTCACTCAACATTATAGCGAAAGCACCACATCCTTGTCTTGTCTAATGCAAAGTACCGAGGGGAACATCATATTCGAAATTATTCAATGACTTTGTTCTTCCCTTCAGAATGTATATGATCCGTCTTTACACCTTTCCTAGAAAGTGAGGGAGAACGTGGAACAGCAGCTAGAGCGTGAAACCCCCATCAATTCAGGTGTCAGGAACAACACAAGTGTCCGAGGCAAGCTAGTAATCTCACAGGTGTATATTCGATAACCAAAGCATAAGTCTCACTGGCTGCCGATGTAAGTTGAAAAGTAGAAATGTCAAATAGGAAGATATTTGTCGTGTCTACCATCTTCCGGCAATCACGTGCTCGTCGCGTCCCTCATCCACTTCTAGCGCGTATGAAGCACTTTGGAGCAGCGCGTAATATGATGCCCAGGATTTGAGATTAATTACCACAATCGTAAACATTGCCTTTCCGACTATCTCGCAAGATCGCTTGATGCCCTTTGAGCAGCTATTTTCAGCGCAAGGATGAGTGCCTCGTCAGCCAAGAGGCGAAGGACCTCAGTTTCTACGTCACTCCCAATTGACGCGTCGAACGTCGCAATAGATCAATTGGATGGTAGCGGGCAGCCAACACCGAAGAGAGCATCGTTTCAATCGCCCACCAAAGCAAGCCTCGCGCGATCGCATCCCCAATTACTCCCGCCTCAACCTCAACCAGAGTCGCAAGTGCCTTTGCGCACAACGCGATCCAGCGACTCCCGAAGAGAAAGCCTAGTACAACAGATACTGAACAGAAAACGACAGTCCTCTGCTCTGCTCGAGGATGCCTCTCAAGATGCACGATCTGACCCGCGGACTCCACAACAGGGTACGGGTGAAAGTGATCTTGATGTGGCTAACCATCTGAACACAGTTGCTGCTCCTGAGTCGCTCTCTACAGCTATTACTCGTGCCTTCATGGAGAGTAGACCCGTCTCTTCTAGAAGATCTCCCCTAAGGGAACGTCAAGCGGCTGCAGAACGGAATGAAAGTGTTAATTTAGAGGTGAATAATGATACGCTTAAGTCTATCGAGAGTACGGCCATACCCCACGCTCAAACCAGAAATTCCACGGATCGCGCGTCACACCCGAGACGGCAGGTCCTGCGGCAACGAACTTCCGAAGATTTCTTTGATACTGGCCCTTCGAGCGATGATGTTGGTGAGCCAGATCTGCCGCCCACACCTACACAGCTAGGCATTTCACCACACCCCGATAAACCAAGAGGATTGGCCCTGAGCAGTAGCCCAAGCGGCCGAAGAGCGAGACGAGCAGCAAAAGAGGCAGCCGAAGGACATATCATGAGGAGCAGCCCTCTGAAAGCCCATGAAAATGAGGAAAGTCCAACAGGGAACAATAGTGATGAAGCCCTTGAAAGTGGTGCCGTCGAAGCCGCCGGGATAGTTGCAGAACAAGATTCTGCTATGGCTAATGGACCCGATGATCAAGACGAGAACATGCGGGAGAAATTGGGGGTGAAGAGATACTTAACATCTCAGCTACTTCGTCTACAAGCCGAGCTCAAGCAAATTGAGTCAATGGTGGGACTGACCGACATTGAATCCGAAGAACTTGATCTGGACGATAACATCATTGGGTTGCTTACTACAGACAATCCTTCGTGTCTCCCTCCTTTTGCGGCCACCAATGCGAAGATGGAATCTTCTCCTGCACCACCGGATCTAATTTCCCCCAGTGACGATACAGCACTTCAATATCTCAACCTCTTCGCACCTGGAAATCTTCAGCTAACAACGACTTCATCCACAACGTTTACCCCCGATCACTCCAAGAACATTCTCCAAACGCATAAACTCCTGCTCACACCACCATCACCTTTCCCGGCACATATATTTTCATTGGAGCTTTTGGTAGAGACCAACATCACAAAACAAGTAGTCAACAATATTGTCCTGCAATCTTCTTCGAAACTGAAAGGTCACGATGGTCTTCGAAGTTGGATTCTATCACGACTGGAAACCCTCGAAGACGGCACTCCATGTCTGCATTCTCGTGATGTCGGAACCATAGTCTGGGGCGCTGGTATGTGGTGGGATGCTATTCTCAAGCGAGCAAAAATCTGGTCAACCCTCGAAAAAAATAATCAAGGTCTAAAGAACAAAACCGGCGATTTTGATGAGGACGATAGCAACAAGATCAACAATGACCCTACTTCGATAACCTCTATCCAACTAAAATCTCTTCTTCCCAACTTAAGAAAAGAATCCATGACATTCTCCTTCCCCCCCTCGACCCAGAACTCACTCAAAATCGAATCCAAACCTACGAAAGCAATCCACCTTACGTATACCCTAAACCTCGACTGGACCGGCGACCCAACCCCCAACATCGAAATCTGTTCCATCGGTCTTGGAGGCCCTCTCGATCCCCCAAACACAAAACATAATGATGCCACCCATGTAGCAACAACCATAAAGAAAGAATCCGAACCCACTATCAACGGAGAAATGAACCTGAAACAAGTCTTTGAGAAATTAAGACGGAAATCAGGAATCATTGAAGCCGTCAGAGGGGTCAAAAGTTTGGTGTTTGGAAAAGAGGCACAAGAAGGATATCAAGGAGTAGGAAGTGAAGGACTCGAGGATAGTTTTTAAGAACGGTTCCAATGTCTGCAAGGGATCGTATACAAGACGGAAACTGATTGTTGGACATCAGTCCTCCATCTCATCTTCCCTATGAGCGAAAGAAAAAAGAAACAAATCTTGATCACGACCATAGCTGTTGTATGGATGGTATGGACATGAAGATCCAACAAATGAAATGAAATTAGATGAAATACGACAAGACAAGACAAGACAAGATATACAATGTGATTGATTAGATTTCAGTTTTAGTTTTCCAAAACGAAATAAATTAATTAATTAATTAAATAGATGAAACGAATGATCAATGATCAATGACCAAAAGAGAAAGGAAATCAATTTAGGATATATATTAAAAGGAAAGAAAGAAAGGAAGGGAGGAAGATAATAGATGGATATGAAGACGATTCCCATTCTTACGGTTGGTTGGTTGGATGGATGCTTGGTTTGTCTTCTTGAAATCTCTTGCTTGAAGTAGTAGTGCGTTGCTGTGTTGTTTTTGGTCTCGGTCTTGGTCTCTGTTTCTAGTTCTGTTTCTGCTTGTGTCTGTGACATTTGTGGATAGTGGAGGGAATTTATACGCGTGAACAGGTGGTAGATTAGGAGTGAAAGAAAGAAAGAGACGAAGAAAAAAGTAATTTGAAATTTCCCCTCTTGACATTTTGTGTGTGTTTTTTCGTATCATGGAAAGTTAAGGTAGGTAGACATCATGACCCCAGGTAGCTAGCTACATACCTAGCTATCTGCCCTTTCGATTCCCTTTCGCTCCAATCGTCACAGCTACCGCAACCTCCTTCAAACTCTTAACGAATCTACTTCTTCTTTGCCTCCTCAGCTTCGGCCTTATCCTTGGCCCTCTTCTCTCTCACACCAACAAGTCTGGCTTCAGATCGGGCATCTCTCAATCTTCTGTAAGCATTCTCCTCACCCTTTGGCAAGTCTGATCTTGAAATCTCGGTGATAGCATCTGCAACAGTTGCGTTCTTGATTGGTAGAACAGAGCCAACGGTCTTGACAGTCTTTCCTTCCTTGACAGCAGCAACTTCCTCCTTAGAAGAATCGAGCTTCTTGAATTGACCGGACTTGCGTGGGAAGAGGATGAGGCGGGATCGGTAGGACTTGAGACGTTCGACGTTGGCGGCGAGCGACTCGCTTGAGAGGTTTTGGCGGCGGGCATCGACAGAGATACCGATTGTTGGTGCAAGCTTGCGGGGGATACCAGCTTCCTGTTAAAAAAAAATAGTTAGTATCTTTGGCACAAAGCTTCGTTATCCGTTGCTTGCAAGGCATTGCGAGAATACACAAAATCGATTGCGGGTAGATTCGTCCTCCGTACCTTCAATTCTTGCAAAGTGAAACCACGTCCAGCCCTGACACGTCGGTTGTACTTGATTGTTGGACATCTGACAACTGGCTTGAGCTTATCGACTGGGCGAGGAGCAACGGCAGCAGCCTTTGAAAGACGAGCCTGTCGACGACGCCATTTACGGCCAGCCTATTGTACTTTGTTAGATCATTTCCATCGCGCATTTAACCCATTGTTGCGGCTTTCTCGGAATTTCGTACCTGGTCGAAATGAACTCGGACACGTCGTTGCCAATCCTTATGGAAATCTGAAACGAATAGTCAATATCAACTGCATTTTGCGATCGCCTTGGCTTTGGAAGGAAAGTTCTTACGATTGTGCGGAATCTGGTTGTTGTGCTTGATCGCCTATTGAAAATCATTCGTCAGCCACTCGTTCCTAATACCATGAACATAATCGCATCGTCGTAGATTGTGCGATTGTATCGGAGGTCAGGGTTAATCATACCATTGTGTCAGATTGGCGTTCAAGTCGTTGATGTTGTCGTCGATGTCGAGTTGTCGATTGTCGAAGATACACTTCCCTCACTATTGGCAAAAAATCGTAGGGTCAACCTCCTTCCCGCAATCTTCGTAGGGTTGAAACCCTAACTTGTCGCCCGATTGGGAAGTGGACCTAAATTGGTCTTGGCGCAGAGAGACAATGATTGTTTCTCCCTCACTCTCCGCTCCTATTGGTTCCGCATATACTCCATCATGGCCTCCTGTTCCCAAGGACTCCTTAACTCTCTCCTTTCTATTCATTAGCATCGAGTGTCCTGAAGTTGCTTGTACTGTCTTCCACCGCTCCCGGCCTGATGGTTATAATAAATACATGCTATGATTAAGCTATGAAATCTGCCACACGATTCGTTCAAAACTGTGCAGATATTATGGACATTCATACTTACTCAGAGTACATTATGATGAGCCTGAGTACAATAGAGTAGGGCTATTTACTCTAATCATAACCACTCAATACGTGTGTTTCGTTGTCTGTGCTAGATTGGAAGCACCTGATTCATCTCGACCGCTGTGCCACTTGGCGTTATGACCAACAAACAGATGAAAGGTCTACAGATGATGACGACCTAGCAAAAGAGCCATTTTATGTGATCGATATCAAGGAGGATATCACGATGCACCATGTGGATTCTTGCGCACCCTACAAAGAACCTCATATCTCCCATTCCTGCTCCGTATTTATTCGGGCGCTGGTGTGTCCATGAACAATACGTTCGCCGTGCTGCAAGGCATTGTCAGAATGTTTCGACGTCAAGAATGGTATATGATGACTATCCAGGCGGATATCTCTCGCCAACAACTTCTGCCTCATCAACAAGTTTCCTTATCTCCCTGACTTCATTTTCCGTCAACTTGACTTTCAATGCTCCTATGTTTTCAACGAAATTTTGTTTGCTGCTAGTGCCGGGGATCGGAATGATTTCATCACCTTGAGCCATCTGCCTAATATCAGTCGGTTTCTTAGAATGCAGGTTCAATAACTGTTCTCTTACCAGCCATGCAAGGGTCATCTGTCCAGGGGTAAGCGCCTTTTTTCTCTGCCAGTTGATGGACAGCAGTCACCAGTTCCAAAGTTCTTGGAAAAGTTTTCCCTGCTGTACCTTGGTGCACGTTTGCGAAAATCACCATCAGGAATATCATCATGGCTTTTGAATCTTCCGGTCACAAATCGTTCGACCCAGAGGAGAATATGCAACAACTACAACACCAAGCTCCTTAGCCGCATCCAGCAATCCCAATTTTTTCAATCTCCATAGCCCATGGACTATACTCCATCTGCACAGCATCTACATGATGAACCGCGCACGCACGTCTTAAAGTCTCAGCCGAACATTCACTCAGTCCCAGATATTTTATAATTCCAGCTTCCTTCAACTTGACCATCTCCTTCATCACAGTTTCAATTGGAACCTCACCATTAAGTCGATGGCAGTAATACAAGTCAACGAAATCGGGTACCGAGTCTTTCGAGACTCTCATCAATAGCCTTTCTGATGTATTCCGGGCTATTATCGATATAACGGGAACCATCATCGTTGATCACATTACCGAATTTCGTACTCAAAAAGATATCATTTCGTTTCCCAGTCTTCTTGAACCATCTGGCATGATCGTCAGCTAGAACATTCTAAACAGAAAGGAAAACCATTTAAATTCCCCTCCCTCCCTCCCCCAGAAAAACCAAAATCCTGCAAAAATCAATAGAAACCAAATCCCAAAAAAATTGTACTTACTTCCCCAACAGAACTTCACTATCCGCATAACTATTCGAACTACGTTATCCCAATTCCATTCCCCGCTCCGTTTTACACATGATCCAAAAATTCCAGTCTTTCTTCTTCATCCGTCTTGACCGGTCCGTAAGCCCATGATAAACCCAATCAATCCTAGACCTAGGGCTGTGATTCGCGGACCGGATTTTCCTAGTCGCCCGGGTTGGGAGAGTCATTTTTGGTTTCGATGTAGATGAATGAATGAATGGATGGATAAGCGATCGGGATACTGTAGGCATACCTCATCCAGAACCAGCCCCCAAAACATCCTCAATTCCAGTCCTTACGGTTCGGTTCCTTCAACCTCCTTTCCTGCAGTTCCTACCTACCTACTTACCTACCTACCTACTTACCTACCTACCTACTTACCTACCTACCTACTTACCTACCTACCTACTTACCTACCTACCTACTTACCTACCTACCTACTTACCTACCTACCTACCCTCATAATAAGTATACAAATAAATCAAGTCAAATCAAGATAAACAACCTTGTCCACGCCTCTAAGAAGAAAAAATTTAATAAAACACCTTACCAATTACTTACTTTGGTATTTACTTAATTATATTGTTCAGAGGGAATAAAGAAAATGGTAGTTCATTCAACGGGTGGTTTTGAAATTTAATATAGATTTCGGTTCAGGCCTTTCTTCATCATAATAAAGACCATTGCTCATTCGTTGTAATGTACAAAACAACAACATCTGAAAAGAGATATGCGAATCATAGCTCAGTTCTCAGTCTGTTCCTTAAACTCCTGAAAGTCTTCCTTCCTCCAGGATTCAGATAGACGGCTTTCGATGGGCTATTTGCACCACCTTGAATGGAATTGGTGACTCCTATACTCCTGCTGGTGGAGACCCATGCCCTGTTGTCGAATACCACGGTTACTAGGTACCTGGAACAAGTCGCATCTTCCATCGCCACTTTCCTTTTGAAAGTTTAGACTTGCTCAGCTCCCCATCCAGCTTGAGCTTGATCGTTCATGTTGGCGGGTGGTTCGATTTGAGGCAAGAATTCCAATGCGCTGTAACCCAATCCAACGAAACCGACAATGGTTCCAGCGATGATTCGAAGAACATGACCTTCGAGGATGATGGATCCAACAAAGATGTAGACTGTGATTTTGAAAGAATTAGCTGGTGGACAAAGGTGGATGCAGGTCTCTTGTGACGCGATTATCCTGGGAAAGCGTGGGCGGGGTGTCGACTTACATAGACCACGCCCCAAGAACGAGAACAAGAACGATGCGTATCTTGGGATGTATGGAGGAATGTTTGGTACAAGTTCAAGGACCAGAACAGCTGTGGGTAGATGATTCGTCAGCGTTTGCGCTCTAAATTCCTTATTCCTTGCGAGTATCTTTCTCGCAAGTTGATACCAGCGTACCTGCACCGAACAAGATAACGTATATCCCAATGATGATACTATGACTGTTTGTCCCATGTTCATTAGATTCCTATCCCAAAAGTTGTTTGTGATTGTATCAGGGCTGTTTGCGCATACAAGCTGATCGGGAAGAATTGGCTTATACCACCCAAGACCATAATCCCACCGACGGCCAAATTGACCAGGCGACTATTGAATAAAAGATGTTAGTAAATGTTCATAAAGGATATCAAGGGCGTTCCTCAAGCCAGGTGTGCTCGGCGACATGGTTGCAGCCTGCGCGCCTCGATGAAACCAAAAGTGGTACAAGCTCGTAGCAACTTACAAAATATTCGTGTAATCCATGATGATTGTAAAGTGTGATTAAATTGAGAGAAAAGGCGTGTTTTCCGTAGAATAAATCAGACCTCTTGAGTAGTATGCTTGTATTTCAAGAATATCTAGGTGGCTGTTGATGCTCTGGCGCAAAAGGGTTGTCGGGAGAAAGTTGACGTGGTCAAGCTTCCGATGTGAAGTAAGGTAAAGTTGTCCCTTTACCTTTACTGTAGGCAACTTGTTTTCTCTGGGCACAGATCGTCAAAGAAGAAAGGGATCCATCATTGAGAATCGGACAAAGAAGCTCCAATTGGAACAGAGCTCAGTGAGCCAATCATAGCGCTGGATTGCCCGCGGAAGAGCCTCACGTCTCGGTCAGGTTCAATACAGAGTAAGTCTCCCTTCCATATCCAATTAACAAATGATCAACATGTAATCGTCGTGCGCCACAAAGCTCAGACAGGCAGTGACACGGGTCTCTGATATTGCTATGTTTCTCGTACGCTTGAGTCATGATAATCAAGGCAGGGTTCAAATTATGGACAATTGCATTCGATATGTCATATGGAGATACAGTCAAAAGACCAACAGTGTACACGGTCATCTTGTGGCAATGGAATAAGAATCTCTTGCCAGAAATGTTTTTGTGCCTTTACCATATCATGCCGCCTTGGAACAATGCAAAGGGGTATCTCTATGTTCCTTCAAATAGAAAACCTAGGGTGGTTGAGGCAATGACATCCCAATATGCCTCACACCCCTCCCAAAAGCCATGTTTTCCTAAAACCTTTTCATAAAATTTCCGTAACGCCCACTGATGCAACTCGCCGGAAAATACTGCCATTTAATGCAGCAATGCAATTTTCGTAACACATTATCGTTTTCGTGCTTCAGACGAACCTTTTAAGGTCCTTGCCGGTAGCATGAAAAGAGTTAAGCACGTGCATCCACTGTGATAGGTGACTTGGCCTCATGGGGAGTGCAAGATGTTGCTGCCGTCCGAGATTGGTCATCTATCGCTACGTCATCTGTGCTCTGACTTTGACTGAGAGGACTGCGGTGGTCTGGCGTTGAGCCGCTAATTTTGAGGCTTCCATCCGGTGGCCGACCAGGGGGAGCATTTGGATCTGGACCGAGACGAAGCTTGATGTTGATCTTCTTTTTTATTCGTTGACTCCGGCGGCGTCCTCCAATTTTCCTCACTGGACTTTCATCATCGTCATCATCGGCTTGTCGAGATCGTTTACCGGATGATGCGGTGTCATGAGATGACGATCTCGAAGATCTACCTCTTTCTTTGTCCCTCTTTATCAATTCTGCCAAGGTGATATTGGCTCGGCTAGCAGCATCTTCAAGCAATGACTTGATGTCTCGTCTTGATAATACTTGCTGTGACAGGTCGAAGACGTCGATGACTTTGACATCTTTTGGAGAGTAATGACTAGGGTCACTGCTCGGAACGGTCAACTTGTCAACCACGCCACAATTGATCTCCTCTATCGACTTGGTACTTGATGGCTCTGTTGCTTGCGAGCTCTCTCTGCTGGTACTTTCGGTGCTTTGAGAGTCAGTATCTTGGTGACTATGCTCAAACTTTCGTATCGACTCGTAATGTGGATATCTCTCTTCACCCTGAAGCATTGTCAGTAAGATGCCAAGCAAGCCATGCTCGAGCCGGTGACATACACCATATGCAATATGTATTCTCCTTCTTTCAAGTCTCAGATCATGTTTTGGATTTGTTAGGACTCTTAGTCCGGTTGGTGTAAATAGCACGACGTCGTAGTCAAATGCTTGACAAAACGCAGCGATCTCGATCTCATCTCCCCATTCTCTTCCCTCCATTCTTTCCAACCGATTGTTCAAGGCTGTGAAATGATCTTGAATGTCCTTGTCCTCTTCCTCAGGCTCCTCGCCATCTTTGATTTTCTTCTTCCGTGTAGATCGCTTCCCCGTACCTATTTCAAGCTCCTCTTGTACATCAATCCACTCGAAAAAGTCTTCGGGGTGTTTTCGTATGTATTGAACTATATCTTGTCTCATCTCCGGATGTCGATCGTGGGATCCGTATACTTGGTCGGCCAGCGACGCGAATAGACAGTGTCCTGTAAGGGCGAAGCTGTTAGCAGTGTTTGCGTTAAGCCTTGCTTTTGCACACGTACCTCTTCCCAGATTTGGGACTGTAAAAATGTGCATTTTGGTCATGTATGGATGTTGACATGTTTTCCTGCCTCTCGCCATGGCAGGCAAGGCGGAGTAGGCGTTCGCTACCTTGGTTATCGTGTTCATGAATTCGACTCCATGGACTTGACAGTCTGTCGTAGGTTAAACCTTTTGATTAAAGTATTTGGTCGAGACAGGATTCCTATGAAGTGATTTTTGAGCCGCCTTAAATGTAAGATATGTTGGGAGAACTGGTCTAGATTTCGAGCAAGTGAGGGCGGATATGGAGGCACTTTCGTCTCGAGACAGATTGGAGGCCGGGCAATCAGTGACGACAGAAGGCTGATTGGCACCACAAACAAATGTCGGTCTATTCACTGACAAGGAACCGGGAGCAATTATTGTTGAGGTTTTTCGGTGTATTGTTCTGCAGTGAATGTCACAATTGTCTATGGGTCAATTGGAACACATCGGGGAGACACATGGGTAGCAATTGTTCTAGAGTATCAAGTTGTGCTTTGACTCCATGATTGTCCCTTCAGGTATCTCGAATAACCACCAACGGATAAGAGGAACCCCCCAAGGTACCGTACTTTATTTACCTTACAGGAGTAATACGAAGGCAACTGGTGAATGGGGGTCAGATCTGGCCAGGAAACGGGCTCTTCTCCGTTCCCGTCATACCACTTTACAGCCGGTAATTACAGAGCGAACCCCCTTTTGGCAGCGCGAAAAATCAGGATAAGCTTTACCTGGAAGAACCTAGATTCAGTTAAGGAGCACGCCCCCAGGTCCCTCGTCCCCCTCCCTCACCACAATTATAAGCATGGTGGCTAAAGAAGAAAGGTACCGTATGTACTGTAAGAATAATACCAATAATTAGAACCATACCAAAATTGAGTTGGCTTTCTTCTATCCCTTATCAACCACTATCGTGATTTGACCGCTCCCATCAGGACAAACATGGATTTCTCTGTATCTTATCCTATCTTCTATTATGGGTTACTTGAAGTGAATGGCGATCCAATCAATTTCTATCTGATCTGCGTAATTGGCATACGGTTTAGTTTTAGATTCCTTCGACAGGTGAAGAATCCCGAACAACTGTAGAGTTCCTAGGAAATGATTCTCCCAGACCCCAGTTTAATTATTGCCAGCCATGCACGTCACCTATCGGGTGTTGGCCGCTATCGTTACGAATGGATGAAGATACAAACCAATATGCTGATACACTAATGGTCGTAGGAAACTAAGGGAGGGAGATTTCTCGGTCCAGTTAATATTCTTCCTACAGTCATCGAAATTGCATAAATCACTGCGGTGAGCATCACTTGATATGTATACATGGTCAAATATACACAAGTCACGGCGTGCATAGTGAGGTGTCTAATATGAGTATAGCGAATCAGCATCATCATAGATATCACTCGGATTTGGTACATGTGTCGAAGTGGCGTTTTGACAACTGCCATTGCACACATACCATGGGGCCGCTATGCATTACTTTTGACTGCATATTGTTGGCTGATGCTAGCCATGAGCCATAAGGTTGTACAGTTCCGCCTCCTATCACCAGCTGTTAATTCACCATCAGAGCTTGGCCTTGGCTTGCTTTGTTGTCTTCCCCAAGTCTTCCACAGCCTCGTTCACCAGTCCTACCACAACCTTCGAGCATCCGTAGCTACTTTGGTACCCAAAGCCGCCGTGTCCATAGTTGTGTACCAATTGTAACTGCGTTCCGTCGGTGTCGTTGATAGCTTCTCTCTCGATCCTTGTTCCATTGATACGCACTGGACGTAATCCGACATTGTGTTTGACGATGTCGAGACCATCAGGACCCTTGCCATCTGCAAGCTCGGGGCAAATGGCGAGCACTCGTTTCATGATGCGAGATGCGAGGTTGAGATCTACAGAACCGTCATAGTTACCCTTTTGATAGCAACCTCCCAGAATAGAGCCTCCGCCTGCTGCCCTGGTCATCAAGTACGTGACTTCGTCTTCACCGTCATCTGAGCCACTGATACTGCCCATCCAGTCACTTTCATTTCGTACCAGGATTGTTTGGCCACGAGCTGGAATCATGTTCTCGTCCATCACTCCCCCGAGTGTTCTAGCAGAAAGACCGGTGCAGTTAATGACGATATCCGCCTTCTTACCCGTATGGTGTATTTTGGCAGCGTCGAGGATGTGTTTGAATATTGATCGCTTAAGCACCACGCGGCGAGTTGCCAGTAATCGAGATACCAGGTATGGAAGATAGATTGCTGTGTTGAGGCAAACTGAGGTGAACTCTGTAGCAGAATCGACTCCTTCGGGGAGGGTAAAAGGATTCATCACCTTGAACTGCTCGATAGCGGATTGTCAACCCTAATAGGATTTTCTTGGTAAGGGGCGTCCGATGACTTACGTCTAGGACGGTATCCTTCCACCATGGGTCCGTTGAAAGGAGGTCGGCGAACCATGCCGCAGTAGCCGATTGAACATCCTTTCTCCGATTGAAGATCTTTGTCTCTGGGAACTTGTGTCAACACGAAAGATGCTTGATTGTCTTCTTGAAAATACAAAATCAGAGCAGACATGTAACACGACTGAGGATAGACTGGAGAAACCCATACTTTGAAAATGGATCCCAGATTCAGGATGATTCCTTGCGAGGTCTACAAGGTATGGAAATGTATCTCGATCCCACTGAGCAGCAGGAGTATCTCGCAAGGACACCCTATCGATAGTCTGAGATGAACGTTCTGGTGTCAATCGTGGTATGGTGACTCACGGCATGTAATTGGCACCGGCCCATGGGGAAGCATATTGAATATCATAGTCTCCTGGCATATGCTTTGCAGCGACGGTAATCTTGTACCTTGGATTCTCCGACAACAGCAAAGCCGTCGTCAGGCCTGTTACCCCAGCCCTGTACGCGATTGTTAGTAGGAGTTGCAATGTTGTAGGCTTTTCTCCCGTTCTTAATTCTGCTCACCCTACAATCACGATATTTATATCCCCCATGCTGGCCAATTAACCCACGGCGATATTCCATGCAACGATGGCGGACGAGATTGACGAATGCAAATTTATCTCTCACTATGAACAATCAATTACATTTAGAAGGAAATGAACAATGGATGGGAGAGACCGTCTATAGGAGATAAGAGTGGGAGTCATCGCGTACAAGTCCGTCAAACTGGATACAGGTTCGTATGAAAAAAATTATCGCGGCGGTCGAGATGATTTCCTAGACAGTACTTTTCATCTGTCTTGCTTTAAAAATTTTACAAGACGTGAAATAGAAATTTCGCTTACTTGTTATTGACAAATCATGAGTTGGTCGACGAGCTGATTTACATGCAGTCTATGTCGGTCAAATACCAGTGTAGATCGAGGTATATCTTGTAATGACTAATTCGATGGGACATAACAAGAGCATTTCTATAGAAAATATTTGATAACAGGGTTGTTTCACCAGCGTGATTAATGACAGCCAGTGGATTGGATGGTGTTAAAATGATCAGTGCTTGTTGTCGATCACAGCTGATTTGGCGTAACCATGAGTTGGATGATGTTTTGCTAAATTCTCGTGTCAGAGTCGACATCGACATACAATGTATCGGAGCTCTTTCATTGCGACATGTACGTTGTAAAACATTGATACGGAGAATTTAAGTGATACATAAGTCAGAGCCCTACTGCAATTGACGTAATAACGCTGCGTACAAGGGAGGGTACAAGAACCAGGGATAATGCCTCATGAGGGGTAAAGCAATGCAATTCCAACTATGTAGGTATCATTCTAATATCCACCGGATCTGACATGCGATTTCAAAGCTTCTCCTCCTCCTCCTCCTCCTCCTCCTCCTCCTCAGGCACTTTGTGCGCGAGTCGTCCACAGAATTCCCTCATTATGTCGTTGTCGTTCCTTCTTACAAGTTGGAGCTAATAGCAGTCTCGATGGCCTTGGGATTTGCTCCCACGATCTCGCCAACTTGTTCACCGTTCTTGAAAAGCTTGAAGGTTGGCATGGCGCGGATACCGAGTTCTTGGGCGACATCAGGGACTTCGTCGACGTCGATCTTGTAGAAGTGTGCCTTCTCGAATTGGTTGCTGAAGTCAACGATCTTTGGTGCGATCATCTTGCAAGGACCGCACCATGTTGCGAAACAATCGAGGACAACGAGCTCTGAACCGGCATCTGTGAGAGCCTTTTCCCATTCGGCCTTGCTGTGATGGGAGATTCTTGTTAGCTACTTGCATTTTCGTCGCGGCGGGGCAAAAGAGGGTGTTGCCAGCGCAGATATCGAGCTGTCGCAGGCAATTTTGTGCGAGCAGGGTATAGTGTCAGGAAACATAGATCGGCTTACCTAGCGAGATTGTGAACACCGCCGCCCATTTTGCTTGAGGTTTTACTGAAGTAATTGGTAGAAGTAGTGTGAAATTGATGTGAGTGATGGTGATGTTTTTTATAAGATTGAGATTGAGGGGTTGTAGGGATGAAGTTGCGATTTCGGCGGGACTGGGTTAGTAATCCGAATGACGCAGTCCGGGATCTTTGGGCGGTTGTTGCGAAGCTTCGGGGCGATTGACCAAGTAGCGTTTTGCTGGGGTTTAGCAGACCTCTGGGCAAATAAATCCGAGAGAGAGTTGAGGAAGCCACGGTGGATGGTTTATATAGGTCTTGCAACCCTTGTAAAGAGTCAGAATGGGATTGGTAATTCTTCTATTGATAATGAACAAAGGTTGATAGAGCAGCGGGAGTTGTGGTTTTGAGATACGACACGTATGGGCAATTTGGAATAATAACGAGGATGATGATGAATTGATTCGAGGCAAAAATTGAAACAGGTCCGACGTTCTTCAGGGGCGGTACTTTGAGTACCGTATGACCATTACCATTTTCCGTTAGTCCCTGAAACATGGCCAGCTTTCTCGTGGGTTCTGCTTAACAATCAACGTCCTACGGTACATCCTATGTATATAATACAGTACATACCTAGGTACCTATGGTACTCGGTACATCAATGTCGACCCCAGAGGACTGTACAGAAATACCTACCGCACCTCAATGTACATGTACAATGGTATACAACAAGATCATTTGTTGTATAATTCTTCCCTGCTGTACGGTCCGATCATTTCGACGCCATATATTTCTTACGTGGCTCTGATTACCTTAGGTAATCATCCCTCATGACAGCTTTGAAGTCAGATATGCATTCGAAATGCCTCGATCGTCCAAGGCCATTGCCATCGTCCTGTCACATACCGAACCCCAGAATGTGGGGTCCCGGGTTCTCACTCCAACTTCCATCTCTGACGATCGAGTACGCCGGCTTTTATTGACTGCACCATGAGTTACGTCAAGTTATTCAGGATGGTGCAGAGCAGGTGTCCGCTGATGGAACACCCTTTTTCGTATACATAGAACAAGAATGATAGATCGGTACGCTAGATGGCGTAATTGGTAGGTAGGTTTGGGTAAACCTGTCTTACAACAAGAAGAGAAAAAGACGGCGCTTGCTCGTTCGCTCGCTTGCTTTTTACAAGTACACATGAAATTCGTCATCGAACGAGCGTGGGGGGTCCGTAGACCAAAAACAAACCAAAAACAAACAAATAGGGGTATCTTGTGCAGTCTTCCTTGCCATCATTCAAAATTCCATCCACCCGTGCGCATGTTCCCTGTTACATTTCCTTTTTTTATGCCTCTTTCGTGTGTTGAGACACGGCCTTGTTGTTTTGTGTCGACGAAGCCAGGTCAGCACCGCTGAGTCTTTTGTTGGACTCCATAGACGAACGGCCAATGTCCAGCAGTCTAGCGCTGCCCGCACTGATGTGGCGGACGTGACGGCCCTTTCCGTAATCCACAGTAGTGGCTTGTTGCTCTTGGACCGAGCCAGGAGTGATCACGTCCTCCTCATCTTCCCCGTTCGAGGCGTCAGTGGAGTCTTCCTTGAAATCATTCAATAAGCCTTCTCGAGACTTTATCCGATCGGGCGGGCGAACCACAATAGGTTGGCGAGCAACTCCTCCATGCCACGTCGTGCCCGGCTCCTCCAGGTATGATCCTGGAACGGGTGGCACTTCCGGCTCCGAGTCACTAGATTCTGGACGGCCAAGAATAGTGCTACTAGCACGTCGAGCCGCGGTGCCGGAGTCTCTCCTGTTTTCTGGAGCCGGTGTTAGCCGATTGAGGTACTCGTCATTCGTAATATCCTCTTCTTCCCCTTGACCAAGCGATTTGTGTTCAAGCGAGGTTTCGCTTTGACGAAGAGGATGAGCCAGGCCGATCGAAGTCCGTTTTGATGGCTTCCCGGAGAGCCACGAGCCTTCTGAGTCGACCGAGGCCATCGATTGCGACATACCCGCAGAGGGTTCCTGGTTTATCATCTCGCTATCGGTGACCTCGTTGTGGACACCCAGGTTCTCGATTGGCTGTCGTTCCGGAGATCTGCTTGTCACTTGGGAAGGGTCGTGTTGCGCTGTTGCTTTGGATTGTGTGTCTGGAGCTTTGGTTTGAGGCAAAACAACGGCTTCAGGTGACTGCACTCGCGAGTCTGGAGGTGACAATGGCAGTTCAGGCAGATCTTCGCGAAACTTTGACTGTGTACGCATGGGAGTGTCGGACCGCCGGAAGCTGCGAGGAGGAATCGCCGGAGGTGGGCCCTGTCGTGCAAACGACTCCCTTGATGTATTCGAAAATTCGGATGGCGTTCTGCGACCTTTGTCTGCTGATGATCGTTTGCGGGTTCCACCTCTTCTAAAGAAAGTTGTCCATGAGCTGACCTGGGCACCACTCTGCTCCGAGCTTCGACGGGAATTTGCTAATTGGGTATGCTCAGGAATATCAGGTGTTAGTTCCCGATGCAAAGCAGATAGCTGTGACATGCTCGCCCGATCACGAGGCGCCTGAGCAGGTGATCTTGGAGGCGATGTGCTAATGAAGCTGGCCTGAGACATACGAGCATCCATGGGACTTTCTGTTCTTAAGAATGAGCGATCTGCGCCGATACTTGATCTTTTCTCCAACGGTACTGGAACGTCTGTTCGCTCATCTGAGAAGGGATCTTCAGGGACGATATTCTCCTTCGATGCGTTGCGCAGCCGGGTCTCCTTCGCCCGACCTCTTTCAGGCGAGACCACTACTTCAACTTTTGCTTTTCCATTTCCTGCTGATGCGCCGATCCCAAGTCCGAGTGCGCCACCTTCCTGCACATGTGCATCTTGCTTTTGGCTAGACGGGCCAGCTTGGGCCTCGGCCTGACGTTGTTCTTCCAATCGTTGACGTTCTGCTCTTCGTTGTAAGCGACGTTCCAGCTTTTCTTGGTCCGCTTTGCGTTTCCTTTCTCTGCGCAAACGGTCCCTTTCCATGAGTTCTCGAAGCTCGCTTGAACCGAAGCTATCCGCAAGGTCATCGATGCGTTTCTTTGATTTGGTATCTTCTTCAGGAATGATAGCTCTCTTTTCCGATGCTCGTGATTGATTGCTACTCCTTCCTGGACGATATCTAGGGTTTTCGGCATATCGGACTGTTGGTCGTGGGGATATAATATCGATGGCATTGACTTTGAAAGAATGTTGGTGCTCCGGAAGCTCGTCGATCGATGAGGCAATGGATTCTGGGATCGGCAATGAAACCTCAGATGTTGGTCTTTCAAGATGACGGTTGAGACCGCCAGGCACCTTTTTAGTATCCCGACGCAGCGGCCCACCCGTCAAAGAAGATCGTTTTGGGATAGGAATCGGCGAGCTCATAGCCCGAATCTCTTGCTCTCTAGCATGGTCATCCGCTTTCCGTTTGCTTGTCTTTCGCCGCGGCATACCGGCGTCCTGTGAGCTCCGTTTTGCTTTGAGCGTTGGCGGTCGATTTCCAATGCTGAACAGATCCTGGCCAAGGCTAGTTTGTGAAGCGGGATTGTGTTGATAGGCATCGTTCGGCAAATTTTCCATGGGCGAAGCAAAAGGGTTCGCAGGTGGTGTGGGAAAGGTTTCGCTCTTCCCTTGAGTTTTGGGTACAAACGTTGTGGCCCTTGCGGCTTCGGGTGCCGTGAAAGATCGCGGCACTGAGGCTGGGCCTGAATCCCTGCCCCTAGAACGATCTATTTTCGTGAGTCGTTTCGGTCTTCCACCTTGGCGTCGTTTACTTTCGTTGCGTGTGATGGCGTTGCTTGAAGGTCGTGCGTCATCGCGAGATTGATTTTGGCGATTCTGGCCCATGGTTTCATGCGCGACTCCACTATACCCTAGCTTTTCTGTGTCACTATCTTTGCGATGCCTGCGACCAAAGACCCAAAACCCCATTATTCTGCGATGCAATCCGCCGCTCTGGGTCGGCTTTCACCTCTACTGGTGCGCCTGTTCCCGGCGACACCAGCAGTGGACTAATCAATGCACGATTGTAGAAGCTGTCTGTGCGCGATAGATAATGGGTCCAGCATACCGTGTTCTGTACAAGAAGCTGCGACGAGATCTGTAAGGACAAAGGTGCGTAGAGCTCGAGGTAATTGAGCTCTGCATTCAAGACTGCTCTAGCGCAAAGGCAGGCTAATTAATGACTGGATAGACTGCAAAGGTCAAACTTGGGCGGATTTCAACAAGCGCAATAGTCGTTATTCGGATGCGGCTAACTTATGTCGACGTCGAGTGATAAATGCGAAAGTAAGCTGGATTGCATGGAAATGAAGTGGTTGAAGGATGTCGTCGAGCAAGTCGTGGTAATGCGAGGCGCAAGCCAGAGTGTTGGGTGTTTGTGTGCTGCGAGCGTGGCTTATGAGCTAGTTAGGTACAGACAGGAAGCGATGAAGGCGGCGATTAGAACACCGCGGAGAGGGTATACGGTAAGTATGTAGTACACCATGCGCGAATATTTCGTTCCTGAGCGGTTCTTATTCGCTTCGTAGGGAACGCCGAAGAAAGAACAATACTGTAACAATGGCAATCCCGTTCGTGGTCTTTGTCTCGTTGTTGCTTTTTGGTTTTCTTTTTCTGGAGATTGGGGAGATTGAGCAATTAATGAGGATTTTAGCCACCGACATCCCTTCGCTCGAAAGAATGGCGTAGGGGTGAACAGGGCTGTCTGAACCCTTTTTCTTGGGTCCTTCGCCTTTGAGGATAGTACAGCGAGCGAGGAGAGAAAGCACAGCAAGCAGCAGCCATCCCCTCGTCACTGAGGGGTCCTTGTGGCGACTGGCCCAAGCAGATGATCAATCCACTCAACCAGAGCCCAGCGCAGGTTCCAACTGGCGGGTGGCTTGTTTCGGTCTACCGCTAGGCACTTTAGACCTGGTCTTTAATGGGCCCTTATTACCATCAATTATTGTCGACGAATAGCCTAAGCCCGAATGTGGTCAGCTCCAGAAAGGTCATGGACCTGGGTCACGATGATGTCGCATGCTAGAACAGTGTAGATCTTCCCAACTTTCTCTACGAACCAGAAACCGTCCAAACTTTCTTTCCGCACCAATGAGCCCGTTCCTTTCCAGGATTTGTGGCAGGCCGCCTTCCTTTCAGTTGTCTCATTGAGCGGCGTCCCCGATGAAGAAGCAAATACCACCAGGGATTGGTTACTCTAGTTGGTCTGACATCGTTCTCGAACATGGTTCTCAAAGGTGGCCGACTGTTTTCCATACGACAGGACGACGACTCGGTCATTCATTTGGGAGCTTAGGTACAGTCTTTCCAGGTACTACATTATGGAACACCAACCCATGGTACTATAGGATTAGGCCTTGATCACTATCCTGTATTGGTGATTAATCATCACGACCACAAGACAAAAGGCCGAATAGGCAGCTAAATTCGTGGTACCGCAGTAGAAACTATCATGTCAACCTACCACTTTGGAGACTCTACTCTGTAATTACTATCAGAGTACAGAAAACGCTCTGATCCGCAGAGCGAGCAGGAAAAGGTCTCTAGTGATCGGCGCTACCATGGTGGAGCTCGAGTCAGGTAGCTTACTCTGTAAGACCTTGCTATTGCCCCTCTGATGATTCGATTGTACCTTGCGCAAGATGTCAAAGCACTTGAAGTTCGACAATGAAAAATACCTTGGAATCTTACCAGGAATACGAATGCTAGTCGAAGTACTCTGGACTTCTGCTGTCATCCAGATAACAGCGTTGATCCGCGTATCTGCGCCTTTCCTACAAGTTGATCTGTCGCAACGTCTGGCCAGATCGTCTCTCCCTATCAGGAACCAACAGTGGTGGAGATGGATCAAAGAACGTGTTCCTGAATCTTTGCTGTACCTTGCATACAACACCTCTAGTCTAAGACATACTCGTTCTAATATGGTCGCGTCATTTTCAACAATTTGCTTCAGAGTAAATGCGCAATGATGTTGGGCGACTGCTGCAGATATCAATGCTACATGCACAACACCAAAATTTCCCACTCATGGCTCGGGCTTTACAGTACATGCTTAAGCAAGGGGTGGACTTGCATTTCCACTATCCACCATCTCATACTGTACACGAATCTTTATCGCACCATCCTCGAGTATCAAATATTGCAATGCATCGGCATTTGTTGCAGGAATGTGCATGACTGTATCGGTCTGTTGTCGTTAACTCTGCCTGTAACCCAAGGCTACGGGATCAGCGACTTACACAGCCTGAAGAAGAAGACGAATCATCCCCGATGTCCGACACTGCATTGCCACAACTTTTCTCGGCATCAATGCGAAGGAAACTCTACAATTCAGCTACCCGCAAGGGTTTCCTAATCATTCCCTTTCTAAATTTTTCCTTTTTGGTTGCAACAAAGAAAAGGAGCCAGAGGTAGGTATAGATGCCAACTCTCGAATTTTTTTAACCAGGGCGATTCCTTTGTCTATCAATGGATGGTAACCCATTTCAAGTCCACCTCTTTCATTTTGTCTTCCTAGAAAATCTTTTATACTGTGTTCCCTTGTGCGCTTCTTGCAATTCTGGATTGCCAGCCAAAGGTCTCATTGGTGTGAAAATCATGGAATTATCGTACACCAACAATGTTCCCTAGGAATATATGCTTTAGGTACATCCTTGGTCTCTAACCAGCGATGTAGAAGACCTCTTCACTGAATAAGATGGTGACAGCCTTACCAAGGAAGGTGATATAGCTCCGACGTCGTCAATGTTTCAGCTTTGGGGCGTTGACGGCAATGTCGAAGTAAAGAGACCACTTGACGGTTCGATCCCCGTGGCTTTCAGCAATGGGCTGATCGAAAGAAAGCTGTCGAATGTGTTTTCACGACTGGATTGAAATAGGAGTCTATGAATGCCGTTGCTGTCCTGGCAATGGCCTATATCTGGAAAGGGTTTGTACAATCCACTACCGTTGGCGGTGGTCTTCAGCAGATACCGATCGTTTTCAGATGTTATAACTATTTCACAGGCCGCAGTTCTGCTGTTCAGCTCGTTGACAATGGTTGAAGCAAGCCTATCAATAGCTCACCCATATAGTATCTATGCACTGTTAATGGCACGTCCTTGTCACAGCAACAATGAGACCTTCATCAATAGGAAAACTTTCACCTGCGATCCAGCCTTGCAGTTCTATCATTCACCTCCTACTCTATCTCGCCGACAACGAACTTCACCATCGCCTCAATTTCACGTTCCTTAGTCTACATGCATATATAAACGGCTGCCAGTGCTTCGATTGCTCTTAGGTAACTCCTTACTGTTGAAAGTATACCTGTCTATATTCAGCCGGGAGAAAGCAATCCTTGTTCTTTCTCCACTATTTACCACAACATATTGACTGTCACTTGATCCTTTCGGGCATCTCACACAAGAGGCATGTCTCCCAGTAGCATTGCGAGTCACTTTCAATTACCCACGATTCCTGAAGCAGCAGAATCTCTAGAGTCAGGAAAGTCTCCAAGCGCACCCACCAAGGGGAAGAAACGATTCAGAGAGAATCACCAACCAGAAGCCTCTGAGGTCTCGAGGTATTTCGGTAGCTACCGAGCTCTCCAGGATTTGGCAAGTCTGAAGCTCGATCTATGTGCATGGGTCGACAAGAACTCCGTCGCAATCCGCAGTATGGTCGAGAAGAACAATTTTGAGTCCAAGATTCCAACGTCATGGACAAACCTGGACGAGATCGCCGAATTTACGCCCAGTAAGTACAAGCATGTCAACGAGGCTTCAATATCCCATTCTAACCCACAAGCGGACACCCACCAAGGTTCTGTCGATCATCACTACAATGATGACGACGACGACGATCCAATTCCTCCAGAGTATCAATATCACCAACAGAGAAGTACAGCTGGTCGCTCAAAGTCAAACGTCCCGGCATAACACATGGTCTTTTGGAGAGATGTGCATATGTGATACCAGTGTTCCACCATCAATTAACAACTTTTCTCCACTTCATTTTGTTGGTACCCTTGGTGCTTAAAATCGGACCATTTGAGATACCCGGGGTCTAGGAGGACAAGATATGTCCGGCGATAGAGGCCAAAAGAGAGGGACTTGGACTGACTCTAGAGGAATCTGTATTGTAAGATAGACACTGACGGAAGTCACGCACAACACGCAATGCAACTATTGTTATTAGATTAAGATATATTGCCTCAGAACACCTACTTTGCCTTTGTCTCCTTTGGTTCTCGCAATACTATTTGTGTAGATGCAGCACAATTAAGTTGCAGACATATTGGCCTACTCTAGATCAAGGCCTTTCAGCAGCCACATTGATTCTAACCACCAAGACTGCCAAAGCCGTTTGGAGGAAGCTACCCTGGTGCGAAGGTAAGCAATTGTAACACAGAATATGGTCACATCTTAGTGGATGGTTATGTGACGGACTAAGTTGCTCCCTTAAACTATGAAGTCTGGTTCGGTTTACCTCGAAAGAAAACAAGCGCATGCGTGCTCACAGACCACTCGTCGAGTCTCGTCGCCCGGTCCAATCAGACAATGCAGCGTGAAACAAGACTTTCTTGCGGCACAGCTCGTAGACCATGAGGTTTCCGGGATAGCTTCATGAAACCATGTACATAGTAAATCCGAAGGTGTTGGTTGAGTCACTCTTTGGACAGCTGATGGGCAAGGTTCGGGCAAAATCTGATAGGCGACCTACTGCCCAAGTGGCCCTGGGCGCTTACGTGGTGATCTGAGCGCTTGAATAGAGGATAAGAAGCGACGCTAGGTGCGGCCAGTTCACATCGAGCCGCCCAGTCCCGCCGATAGCGGCTCAATGGTCGTCCCTTCACTCCCCACCTGCCACCTGTTTCTCTCCACCCAGCAAACCTTCCGTAGCTGGTACTGTATAAAGTTATTACATATTACGGTTCAAGACCTCACCTCATTCTACAGAGTAAGCTTTCGACAGTCCTGACAGCTCTTGCTTGTTTCTTTCAGCGTTCCTAGATTCAAACTCTTATAATTTTCCGAATGATGTGAATTACGGTTGACACGAGTTGATCTATACGCCCACCTGCCTCCGCTTTGGCGGTCTTCGCCCGTTGGCTGCCTCGTTCAAAAGATCCATCAGGCCAAAGTATATGTTGTGTACAGTATTTATTTGCTCAGGCGGGGATTCCAATTCAACCTGAGCTCGCCCAAAGATGAAAAGAGGCCTTGTCGTGGTCGATTAGCCTTTGGTGGCCCTCTGGTTTTCTGCGGTCGGTTTGATTATGTTGCCGATCTGGCCGCTGCAATATATAAAGGCATCCTACTTCAAGGTGCGTGATTATCTTTTGCTTTTCTCCTCGCGACGACGAAACATGCAATTTAATGCTCGTTCTCCCTGACCAACGGATGCGCCATTGCCTCTGTCGATGGTCTCAATGAACGACGACAACGATAATGCACGTCACACAATTACGACCAAACTGGACCACCACCAAAGAAGTGATAGCACCTGTTGTGAATGCCCTCGCAGACAACTCTTCGTCATATGCACCTCATCATGGGAAGTCTTCTGCTTTTATGTCGTACACTCTCGCAATGGACGAGCTAACTACTAGATTCCGAGCGACCAGCCTTTCCGGGCTCAAACTCCCCCCACTGCCCAGAAAGCTGCTACAGCAATCTATTTCAGGCTGTCGGCAGCTTCTAACCAAGGCAATCGGAATGCCTACAAGCAAATCGGAAGGACATCACGTTGGAGACGATGGTACGCTCGATTTCCAACGCCCTTGGCGCATACAGCCAAATTTGCATCAGGCCGGTACCAGCTCGTCAAATCGAAATGGGCTCAATACTCTCAGTGACTGCCCTGCGTACTTTGATCACAAACTTCAACTCATGATGTACAGAGGACCCGGCTATGAAGAATTTCCAGTTGCCCTGAACACAAGCCCAGTGTTTGTAGAAGCTTACGATGAATGGGACAGGAAGCAGACGGTCTTACGAAGACGGCATTCAGCCATATCTCCTTCAACTAAACAGAACGGCCATGATCGTTTAGATAGTGGAAGCTCTACGTTACAACCCGCTGAGTCTCACCTGACGCCATTTGGTATGACGGTTCCGGAAACAGAAAATGCTTGTCTTGCGCAGGCCATTCAGATATTTCCCAACATCGAACATGACTTCGTACGCCGGAAATGCAGAGATTACTTGGCACAGCTTGACCCTGATCTTATAGCTCTCGACCTTGATCCATCTGCCGAAGTGATTGCTCAGATTGCGGAACTTGACCAATACCCAGAACACAACAACAAGCGAAAACGAACATCACACCTGGGATCTGGGACTACAGGGTACATTGACTGGGGCCAGAATGCGACGGATGCAAAGACACAAGCTTATGTATATGATGGGGTCAAATTGCTAGCTCAGGAGTTCCAACATATACCTACTCACGTCATCGACAGCAAGTTGAGAGAAACTTCAAAAGTATTTGATACATATAGATTCCTGGAGGCATGCGAGAGGACATATCATTCAATGCACCAGAAGCCGTATAGACGTCTACGCTTACCCAGACAGTCACTAGAGTCCAAGTATGAGCTCAAACGACCACCGATTTACAGACCAGAAAAGGAATACATGTATCTCGTCAACGAACTTCAAGCAGCAAAGAAAGCATGCCACGACGATCGACGTCAAGCTAAGCGACAGAAAGATGAAGAAGAAATTGAGGCGACAAACTTCAAAGCACACTTTGAGGCTGGTTTACTGATTGAATGCCAGTGTTGCTTTGATGATGAAGTACCCATCAATCGCGCGGTTCCTTGTGACGGCGATGATATTCACTTCTACTGCCATTCTTGCATCAAGAACCAAGCGGCGTCACAGATTGGGCAAATCAAATGGCGAATGAGTTGCATGTACTCTGGGGCCAAAGCTTGCGATGCTTCCTTGTCAAGATCTGCATTGCAAATGGTTCTCGACTCTAAGTCGCTTGCGAAACTGGAAGAGATACAACGAAACCATGAAATAGGACTAGCAGCTATTGATGATTTGGAAGACTGTCCATTTTGTGAATTCAAAGCAATCTGTGTATCCGTCGAAATTGATCGCGAATTTCGATGCCGCAACCCTGATTGTTCGAAGATAAGCTGCCGTCTTTGTCATGGGCTTACTCATATCCCAAAGAGTTGTGATGAAGCGAAGAAGGATCGAGGGACGGAACTGCGCCATGATGTTGAGGAGGCAATGTCAGATGCGCTAATACGAAAATGTCCAAATTCACAGTGCAAGATGCCCATCATCAAGGAATATGGCTGCAACAAGATGATTTGCACCAACTGCCGTAATATTATGTGCTACGTCTGTGGAAAAGGCATAACACATGAACCGGGCGGAGGATACAATCATTTTCATCGACAGGGGTCAACATGCCGATTGCATGACGATCAGCCAGCAACAGATGCACGGCAAATTCAAGAGGCAGAGCGGGCTGCAATTCGCAGACTCAAAGAAAACAATCCAGACGTAGATGAGAATGCACTGAAAGTCCCTGCAGGTCCACAAGTGAATACCAATGGGCAGTTTCAGCCCCTGCACCCCGTCGACCTTGATTTCGATCTACCTGAAGTGCCTCCTCCTAGAGCGATAACTCAAATCATGAGAGCTGGACATGCTCGACGGAGACATCATGAACGCATACGAGAACATCCTCGGTTTCATCAATGGCGCGAAGCACATCTTGCAGCTATGGAGGAGATGAATAGACTCCAGGACCTTCTGGAACGGGACCTCGAACTTCCACAGCAAGCACTGGGTAATGGTGAAGCACAGGGTCAGGAGATTCCGGCGGCCGCTAATGGGGGTAATGGTGAACAGGTAGCACCTTTAGGGCCGATGAGGGACGCCCAGAGACCTGTAGCCGTGCCAGCTCCAGGGGCTCACCCTTACCGCATGATCAATCTTCCTCCTGTTTTTGAAATGGAAGCAGGTGCGGCTTTAAACCCTATTCCGCTTGTTGTTAACCCTGTCAATTACCAAGCTCTTCCTCGAGCAGACGTGGCAGCTCCGGAGATGGACCCCTTAAACCTTCACGTGGCTGGACCACCAATTTTCAACGACCAATACTGGGATCTTTTCAACGCCGATTTTGACGCCGCAGACGTGAATGAAAATACAAACGAACACCTGCCCGACTTTGGCCAGGTAATGGGAGCCGGCGACTGGATCGGGAGAAATGACGGCGGTATGAATAACGACGACGCATGGATCTAATGCCTCTCAGAATAACATCAAAGGTGGAATCTGCCCACCAACAAGAAGTAAAATGGGCGGCTCTTTCGTTATTGCTGAGATTTTGATTTTTTTTCCTTTTCTCATGAACTTTTATGAGTCTTCAATCAAGTGATTACACCTTCACCCCGGCACCATCTTCAAATTTTGTACGTCTCAACGCGAGTCGGCAGGTGATGGTCCGGCGTCTTTCCTGTTCTTAAGTTTGAGGATTTTCAACTCGATAAGTTGCTTTGAGGAGCCGGCGACCTATCTAGCAGTATAAGCCTACAATCGGAGTCACTTTTTTTTTCCAGGTCTCTTTGTATCTCTGATGGTCGATCTCTTCTTCTCTTCCTTGTACGCAGCCCCCGTCAGCTGGAATGATGGCAGCTAGATCAAACCCGATTAGATTAGAATGGACCAATAGCGGATTCCCCACTTTGCAAAGGGAGTTTTGTCTTTTTTTTTCTCTCTCTCTGGCCCTTGATTATCAAACATCTAGCTAGGTTCTCTCTCTTATCTTCAAATGATTCTCCTTGGTTCATCTCTTCCACTTCTTTTTTCTTCTTCTGCATACATAATTTAATCAATCACTTGTCTATTTTAGGAGTTATTGTACAATAAATACCATTACAATACTATTTGTAAATCAATCAATCACTCTTGATGTAATGTTATGTGTATTATATGGTAATGAATTGATTTCCGAGTTAAGTTGAGTCTAGAATGAGGTAGAAGATGTGTATGTATAATAAATATAACTAAGTTATGTAACATTATGGAGGAAGTGATTAAAGATATTCACTTATTCATCTATCTACTCATCATCTCTTAGACTGACTAATTGACTGCCTGAATCTCTTGATCTATCTATCTATCTATCTATTATTTTTATGTTATAATCATATAACATATTGGTTTATTTTCTTTTATTTCTTTTGGGAGGGAAAGGGAGGGGAGGGGAAAGGGGGAAGGAAGATATTTCATGAAAATAGATCAACATATAAGTTAGATAGATAGATATCATCGACCTCTATTTCATTTCGTTTCGTTTCGTTTCAATATGGAATATTCATCTTATCTTTCTTTCTTTCTTTCTTAACTATGGTTATGATTTCTCATTCTCATCGTAGATTTTCCTTCCCGGACAGACAAGATAGTAAGTTGTACAGTACCTACCTTACACACCTAATACATACATACGCCAACAGGCTCTCCATCCGGTTTCTACTTCTCATTTCTATTTTTCACCCCTTTCTTTCTTTTATATATACATATATATATTCCTTGTTCCGTGTTACCCTATCTGAACTTCGCCTCCCCTTCCTCGACGAAAACTTGCATCCTTAATTCGCCGATTTCTAACTTTCGGATTGCCGTTGTTTTGATTTTTGTCTTTGACTTCGGGTTTGGTTCGGATTTGGTATCGTTGTCGGCTTTGTTGGGGCTGGGAGAATCTGATTCGGAGTCTGGTTGTGCAGAAGCTTGAGGCTCAGTCTCGGTCTCGGTCTCGGTCTCAGCCTCAGCGGCGATCCATTTCCTTTCTTCTCTGTCGAGGACGCTGACGGGACGGTCGGCGTCGGCTTTCAGAGTCAGGGAAATTGTGAAGGAGAGTTCTAGGTTGGCGATTGAGGAATCGGATGCCTGGTCCAAGGATTCGGGTTTGCGGTGGACAAGTGGTTCGAGGCGCGAGGAGGTGGTGTTGAGACGGGAGAGGATGGCGCGGAAATGAGCTTCGAGGTCTGTTGTTGATATTTGGATGTTTTGTTCTGGGATCGGAAATGATTCTGGACTCGTTTTGCCGTGGGCATTTCCGGCTTCTCTTTCAAACATCCATTCTCCCTTCCCTTTGACCCCCTGATTCCCCCAATCCGGTAATCCACTTAGATCCACCCTCCATCTCTCCAGCACTTGACTCTCCTTCCCCTCGACCTGGAAAATCACGATCCCAACTTCTTCTACCCTGCCTTTGATCAGTTGGTCGCCTACAGCGGATATCGCGCTGTTGATCCACTGGCATACGCTCGGGTGTCGAGATTGGCGGACGGGGAAATTGTACGCCCGGGTGCTCAGGAATGATGTAGAGGGGTAGATGTTTCGGAGGTAGAGGACTTGGTGGGTGAAGATGGTGAGAAAGGATTGGATAGTGGTGGTTAGGGAGACGGGGGTGGTTATGAATGCCTGAGTGGATGACATGAAGGATGCTTTAGGTTGGGTTATGATATGAGGTCAAGGCGTCGGAAGATAAAGATGAAAATGTCGATTTGTTGATCTCGTATTAGGAAGCTTTCATTTCAGACTGGCGATTGTGATACAGTAGCTCCGAGATGATTCTTGTTCATGTTAAGGTGCAGGTAAGCTATACATAACCTTTGAGTATCGGATTGTTGTTTATTATGATCGGTAGGAAACATGCAATCTGCGTCATGGGAAATTCGGCCCTTTGTATGAGAACCGATTTCTAGATGGCAGACATTGTGTTGCTATATCCTCTTCGTGATAATCAGACACCAGCGATTACTCTGAGTATTGTGGCATCTATACGAAGTAATAGTACAGTAGTATTGACCATTGTCTTTCCAAAGAACTCTTCGTGTTACTACTGTTGTCTGATACAGTACTACGTTGATAAATAATTATTTATGTACCGATACAAAGTGGATACAGTACTACCAGCCATACCTTCATTCTTAAAAGTAACGCCTATTCTCGGGTAGTTGCTCTTTTGCTTCCCCATGTCGCCAAGCCCAGCCAGCTTAGACCAAAAAAAGGGAACCAATAATATGACCGCCCACTCTTTGCCGCCGTCTTCAGAAGGAATTAAAGGATCTAAAATTGCAAAAAAGAAATCTTTCAAACCAGGAACAAACAGTATTTGAAAGGTCTCGCCGAGAATCGAACTCGGATCTTTGGAAGTTTCTGAATTGTAGTCAAAATCCAACGTGATCACCGTTACACTACGAAACCGTGCTGTTAAATCAGGACGATTGTTGCCAGGATTTTTCTACTAATAATTTATAAAGTATTGACCTCTAGAGCTTGAAAGTTGTTATTACCGAACATCGGAAAGTCAATGCCAAGGAATGAATTGTTGTATTTGTTGCTTTTGATTTGCTGATCGTCTTACAGTATAGCAGCATGCATGAACTGGATTCTACGGGCTTGTTGAGTAATTGAGCTGAGGTCTGAGTATATCATACCTCCCAGTCACGATAAGTATACTTCATAATATAAAAATGGCATTGGATGTTGAGATTGTAAGGTGCCGCTTGTCCCTGGTTGGCCATATGAACAGCGATACTGGGGTAATCTCTTGTGTGGTGGAACCAGCTCTATGTATCTGTTCAAAAGGTTCGCGAATCTGTTGCTTTACCGTTGAGTGTTCCTGGTAACAACATAGTGCTGCAATGCATATCAAGATTCCCACTGGTCACTTGGACCTCTGTGACAGGGGTGCATTGGAACATTCACTTCGCCGACTCAAGTGTTCGTGGCTGTCGTGCATGGTCATGGTGGCCTGGATGTTGAACCCTGTAGAAGAGGTATGGCATTGTCACAAGCATACCCCGGAATAATAGATGTCCGGCCATACATCATCTTCAATCATGCATGGGTGACGGCCACCTCTGATGAGTAAGAAGGGTATAAAATCTCTCATGGAACTTCATATTCTGGTCTACGTCATGAGATTTTAAGGATCCGACACCTTGTTGTTCCAAAATGATCATGGATACATGGAGGAGTCACGTAGGGCCTGGGTTTCATGAATGCCGTCATTTACAACCGGTACATATAAACCAAATATTCGACCAAGAATGCGTGATCCCTTATATCCGATATCAATTCGAAGACTCAATCCTCGCCCCCCAATTTCTTCTCGATATCAATCAGTTCCGCCGCGTCATGAATCTCAATGACCCTATTGACCTCGGCTGTACTTCTCATGAGCTCCACCGCACCAGCATATGACATCCGTAACGATGTGCTACAGGTTTCCGGTAAGTAGTATAGTAATACATATGGTACAGACAGCCGCCCCGAAGGCTGCAGAGGATTCAATCAGTCAATGCTGCAAAGTCAAAATGAGAGGCACCAACCATGGTCATCGGGTAGCTCAGCAGAACAAATCTTGGGGAAGATTCTGGAAGTTCATCTTCCAGATCTTGCATATTGGAATAAATCTCAGTATCTGCTGGACGGACCTCTTGAGTTTTGGGATCTATGCTGTCTTCGGTATAAGTTAGAAGGTAGGTGAACGAGACCAACTCATGTGCATACATATTACGGCCTGGGGATCCTTTGCCCTTGAAGTCGACAGACGGAATTTCCGAAGTCTCTCTTTGGTCTCCGGCGAGAAGCTGTAGAGTCTTGATTCGGACGCCTGGATCCTGATCAGTATATAGCCTCACCTTGTGATGGTCAGGGACGGTTACCATAATAAGATAGTGTTCAACCTCTGCAGAATCAAGCCTCAGTCAAATATAACTCCACCCTCAATTCTAGTAATATTCAAGATGATTGTATTGAAACCTTGATGATTTCGTTCTTCAGAATGGTTACTAGATTAAGCATCACTTTCACAGGAGTCGCTGTTTAGACCCCTCCAATCACCCCTCCAAACCTAAGGTAAAGGGTACCTCCAAATCGTCACTCCACTAAAAAATAGACACTGTCTCGCGATTCCCAAGACACGAACTTGTTCACAACTGGCGCAATTGTTTCCCCAATTTGAATATACCTGGTTCAATGTTCTCTCGTCTATCTCAACTAACGCGGCATATACCACGCACTTCATTTTCGCAATCAAACTTTACAGCAGCCTCATCTTTATCAGTTACTACCCCAATAATGACATCATCTGCGATACGCTCTGGAGCGACTCCAGATGAGCGCTTCAAAAGAACAGTACACACAGCTGGTTGTATTATCATCGGAGATGAAGTTCTCGGCGGTAAAGTCAGTTAGCGATAACCCTGGAGCTTCGATAGAAGTTGCAAGTGCTAATATGGGGTTGTTTGTCTAGACCGTGGACACCAACAGTACCTATCTAGCCAAATTTTGCTTCGCACTGGGCATGAACCTCAAGCGGATAGAAGTAATTGGCGATGACGAAGAAGAGATCATCGAAGCCACGAGGAGGATGAGTGACAATTACGACTTTGTGGTTACGAGCGGTGGAATCGGCCCTACGTAAGTCCATGTGTTTGGAGACACGCAGATGTCCTGCACTGAAGTTTCGCTGACTTCTTTGTTTGCCTGCCCCATCACAGACATGACGACATAACGTACCAATCCATAGCGAAAGCCTTCGGACTTCCATTGAAACTTCATGAAGAAGCGTTCGAGAAAATGAAGAAACTATCAAAGCCACATAGATCACAGCCGAATTTTTCGTGGGACACACCATCTCCAGCATTGACAGCCAAGATACGAATGGTGGAGATACCAACAGATGATTCCCGACCGTTGAAAGATCAAGTCATTTTCCCGAAGGAGGATCTTTGGGTCCCTGTTGTGGTGGCTAACGGGAACGTACATATTTTACCCGGTGTCCCGAGACTATTTGAGCAGCTATTAGATGGGCTGAAGCCATACCTCTTACCACGGTTGACAGACCCCGAAGGCAAGGGGATACATCGGATTCTGTTCTCGACACCATTGGCAGAGAGTGCTGTTGCTGGTTACTTGACGGAGTTGGCCGGGAAGGTTGAACCGAAGGGCGTTAAGGTAGGGAGTTATCCCAGGTGGGGAAAGGGTCGGAATACAGTAACTCTGGTAGGACGGGATCTCGAGTTCATGGAGAGTTTGGTACCTGAAGTGGAAGATGGTGTCGAGGGAAAAAGAATATTGAAGGAAGGTGAAGATGACGATCCTGCGTCAGACAAGGTCATGAGTCAGTGATTGATGGAGAAATAGTGATGTCTCCATTGGGACGATCTATGAGATGTTTATCCGAGTTATATTCTCGTACGTGCTGCATGAGCCCGACGTTAAGACATCTACAGGAAGTATGCGAGAGGCAAGGCTAGAATGTTTTGGCCTGACCTAGAACCCCGGAAGTCGAGTATGGTGCGGTGGTGGTGTGGTGTGATCTTCTACTCTGAGTATCAAGCCCCTGCCCATTGCACTCTAGTAGGCAAGGTATTGTGCGTCTTGCGGGAAGCACGGACGTCGTAATCTTATCGTTCTGGCATAGGAAGAAGTAGTCGTCGAAGATGGTGACTTGGCGGGACTTGCTTATCGATGGCTTCAACTAGACTACTCAACCTAGTGGCTTGTTGTTTGACCTTGGTCAGGGCCGGAGCATGAAGATGAGATGCACAGAAACCGGTAAAGCTGTTTCATGTGGTATTTGTAAGTGTTTCGCCTGCTGGTCCGCACCTATTGATCCTACAAGTGTTGTAAAACAAATTATGACCAAGTTCGCTGCTATTGAATCCCTGTTAGTTAGGTCGGTACACAAGGTCAAGGACCTGAGCTTGCTGGGAATTCTTCGTCCGGGCACTTCCCGAGTACCTTTGCAACGTTCGCTCGAAGGGAGACCAATAGTGCACGGCCTCGTGAATTTCTCGCATTTGTAAATTCGATTGTTCATTCTTGGAATCCGGTGGAGATCCTTGCTGTGGTTTATATTCGCCTTATCTGACGTTGCAGAATGTCCCGTGCTTATTCGTTCTAGAAGCTTTGGACAAGTTCCATACTCTGTAAATCAGGGGTTTTCCGTACCATAGAATATTGGCAACTTAGGAAGAGATATAGTAAAAAGGACATAATTTCTCGCTTGAACAGGTCGGGCATCAACGAACCCATTAATTGCCATGATATGGCGTAGGTGGATATTAATTTACATTGTCATTGGTATACTCTGAAGCACGTGAGACTTTTCTTCATAGTGTCCTGATCCTCTTGATCGGCACCGTTTGGACTTTAATTCAGGGATTTTCGGGTGCTATGCAAGACCCAGAAGCCCCAAGCTGCAGGTTTGCTTCCGACAGTGGCAAATCCGGGTTGACAGACACTGGAATGGGTGAGCGCCTTAGAGGCACTGGGCACCATGGATAATAATCTGTGATCAGCGTGATGAATGCTCTCCTCTCCTCCGACTGACCTGCCTCAATCATATAGATCGGTGATGATAATTTCGATGGAAAATTAACATAGAAGATTAACACCTCAATTATAGGTTGAATGGAGTTAGGTCGGCTCGTGTCGTACGCGAAGACAGTAGTGGAGCGAGTGCGCCATGAAGTTTGTGGTACTGTAGGATATTCCGCAGATAAAGCTCTTGTGCTTGGAGAACTACTGGTACATTTCCGAATGGCTCATTACCCTTGCTAATGGGGGCTAGGTGGGCTCGCTCGTGAAGGTTGGCCTTCTAGAGACAGGATGGTGCGGCCGTCGAATTCTCTAGAAACATAAGTAGGGCGTTAGGACTGACGCTGTATTATGTAATGTTGTCGAGGGGACTACTACCGACCATGGTAATAAGGTACTCAGAGCATGATTTGAGGGTGTCGTTGTCGGACATCAGGGCTGGTACTTATCTTTGGGATGCTTCATTAGAAAAAGGGGTGGAACCACCATTGGTCAGACATTCGTAATGCTGATCATCATCTCTCGCTAGGGTGGTCAAACTCGATATTCCATTGCAGAGAAAATGTCTTCTCGGGCCGTATCGCAGACAGTTTGGGCGTCTAGAGGTGATTGCCCTGTGAATCGACTTCAGGGTCCATCTCGCGACTCATAACATAGAATCGACTGAGCCTTTCCCTGAGACGTTGATTTTGGTTTGTCCGATGCTCTGGGGGTTGCGAACATGCGCTGGGTCTCGTTCCTTTCTTTCTTAAATGCCAATCCAATCGGTCAAACCGCCCTTCTGGGTCCTTGAGTGGAGTTGGGTGTTCCGGGGCTTTGCGTACACCAAACCCAATTTTGTAATAGCGGCAAGCGTGCTTTGAAGTTCCTAGCTTTCATAGGGGCGAGTTGGTGTTACTGCGAGCAATGTTTGCTAAGGAGCTTCGGTAGGCGACCCATGGCTCTAAAGAAGATGGCTGGGACACTATCGTACATTACTTGAGTTTGATAGCTGTGAATGTCCCACCTTTGTGATCGGGTCTGCGTTGGGCGTCCTTTAGTTCGTCCCTGGCGGTCGCCTTTCAGATTAGGCAAAGATTCTTATTCAGGTAGTATTCCTCCTTCTTGCTCCTGAGGCACCTCTGCTCTGTACATATTGTTGTACCTTTGCCGTTCTCTGCAGGTTAGGTGGATGCTTATCTCAAGCCTGGTCTGCATTCTTTGATCTCAACCTTGTCGCAGGCGAAGGAAATTTTGTTCAATCGTATAAATTATATTAAAACGCACAACACCAAAATCAATCTCAACTTCCAACCTCGTCGGAAAGTGCAGTGTTGTTGTGCCAAGCAACGTGAAGGGGGGTTTACTGCAACTTACTGTACTCTGAGTAAAGTGACCCCGTTCTCCATCGACCTAACGGATTATCACCAGTGCAAGTCGCTTCTGCACTTGCGACCAAATCGAAATCACATTCAATCACAATTGGACCACTTCGCACCTCATTAACGACAGCCAGCCCAATTTTGGATCCTGATTGTGTCATCTGTATCACAATCATCACTCACTTCACTTTCTTCCAACACTACTGATTCAGTTGTGCTACATCCGAATCAATATTTGATATATTTTGCCAGAAGGAGAAGGACGATAGAAGGAACAACCTGGAAGCTCACCCTTGATTGGGCCACTGGTCTCTCGTCACTGTCCTACTTCGGAACATTGCTGTTGTTTTCGCGCGCTTAGTCGAAACACCGTCAGGTCCTCTCACTGCGGCCGTTTCGTACATATCCTCTGCTGCCAGCTTGTTTATCGTTGAGTTTGACATACAAAAATGGCTTCTAGAGTAAGTTGGTGCGATTTAAGTCGTGCATTCTTGACTGACAATATCATATAGTTCCTGAGAGAATACAAGCTCGTGGTAGTTGGTGGAGGTGGCGTAGGAAAGTCTTGCTTGACTATTCAACTGATTCAGTCACACTTTGTGGACGAGTATGATCCAACCATTGAAGGTAGGCTGCCGTGGGAGATTGAAATTCCAACTTGGGGTATTAACTGTCCGCATAGATTCATACAGGAAGCAATGCGTTATTGACGAAGAAGTTGCCTTGTTGGACGTTCTAGACACTGCTGGACAAGAAGAGTACTCTGCGATGAGGGAGCAGTACATGAGGACTGGTGAAGGCTTTTTGCTAGTCTACTCGATAACGTCGCGCCAATCTTTTGAAGAGATCATGACGTTCCAGCAGCAAATATTGCGGGTTAAAGACAAGGACTACTTTCCAATCATCGTTGTTGGAAACAAATGCGATCTTGAATCAGAAAGACAAGTATCGAAGCAAGGTAAATTGCCCTGCCTCTAGAACCCTCAGCGCAACAGGATCACATTTGCTGATTTATTCGTTTGTAGAGGGTGAATCTCTAGCTCGTTCTTTCGGTTGCAGGTTCATTGAGACCTCCGCGAAATCGCGCATCAATGTCGACAATGCATTCTACGACCTGGTGCGCGAGATAAGAAGATATAACAGAGAAATGTCCGGCTACGGCTCAGGTGCCCCAGCGATCGGCTCGCATGCACCGGGACAAGAATTTGAGATGAAGGAGCCCAGGGAAAAGAGCGGATGTAAATGTTGCATTGTTATGTGAGGGGAGAGACCTTCTCACGTTGTTTGCAGCTTATTCCTTGTTTTGTTTGGGATTACTCTGGCAAGTATTTGGCAGTATTTCTTGCGCCTCCGGAGCCATGTTTTGTTTCTCATAAAATTGAGGACCCAGGGGAAGGTTCTCTACTCTTCGAAGATTTCTTGGCTTGCGCCTTTTGTGGTTCGTCTACTTCATTGCTGAACCTTGTCATGATACCAGTATTAAAAGCAAAGAGCCGTGGGGGACGAAGTCACTGAAAGATCTTGTTTCATGTTTCATGTTTCATTGTCACTGCAGAGGACTGTACTTGATATTTGATCTCTGGCGGTGTTCTGCTATCGTCTGAGCACAAGTTCCGATGTCTCCTACCTTGCATTGGCTTTGGGAGGGCAGGAAGGCGAAAGGAATCAGTGCTCATGTCTCGATATGTATATCTTGATTCGAATGACAGAACCATCGACGATGACTTTACTATCCAGTACTCGCGTCCTATATCTTTGATCTAGTACTATTCAAATCAGGCTTTCTATACATTGCACCGCCCGCGCCGGCCTATATTGAGCGTTTCATGTCAGCAAATATCTAAGTGGATTTCCTGTGCATCACCGTAGCCGCAGCCTTGGTAAAAGACATCAAATCAGTCGGAAATCTGGCAGTAAGAAACTGGTGAATTACCTGGTGGTTGGGGAAGATCAAAGTGTCTGCGATGACCACGTTCTCTCTTCGGCCAGCCGCGAACACAATGACTTCAGCAATGTCATCGGGAGTCAATGGCTCGACACCTCTACAACAACGTTAGCCAGGATTGCTATATCTGGTTCTCAGGGTCTTACGCATAAACAGCATCAGCCTTGGATTTGTCTCCGTAAAATCGTACAACGGAGAACTCCTGAGCTTGGTGTTAGTGGTTATTTCAGGCAGGGAACGATTCATGACGCTCACAGTTTCGACCTGGCCTGGGTCGATCTCAATGATTCTTATTCTTGTGGCGATCAATTCCCTTCTCAAAGCATCTGTGAAACTCCTGACAGCTGCCTTGGTAGCACAGTAGATGCTTCCTCCTTTGTACGGCTCACGACCAGCGATACTTCCGATATTGATGATATCTCCAGCACCTGTCTCGCCTTTCTTCTTGAAGATCGGAAGTATGGCTTGTGTCATATTAATGAGGCCA
Source organism: Phaeomoniella chlamydospora (assembly GCA_001006345.1). Classification (NCBI taxonomy): domain Eukaryota; kingdom Fungi; phylum Ascomycota; class Eurotiomycetes; order Phaeomoniellales; family Phaeomoniellaceae; genus Phaeomoniella; species Phaeomoniella chlamydospora. The sequence goes on along the minus strand of LCWF01000231.1, from coordinate 42,604 downwards.
GTGACGTTGGTGGAGAACATAGTCTCAATATCCTCAGTAGCAATACTGGGGGCTTCAGCAACACCCTTGACCAAGCCACTGCCAAACGAGTTAGTGTAAAGGGCCGATGTGAAGAACGAGACGCATACGCATTGTTGACCAGAATGTCAATATCTTTGAATTCATCTGGAAGGGTTGGCACAAAAGACGAGACTTCATTTGGCTTGCTAACGTCCAACTGGACGGGAAGCACCTTTACACCGTCCCCGACCTCTTTCTTGATTTCTGCGGCAATTTGCTTCAGAGTCTCGACTCGACGTGCAGTCAAAATCAATTTCAAAGCGTTTGGCGATGTACGAGCAAATTCAAAAGCCGTACTTCGTCCAATACCAGATGAGGCACCGGTGATCAAAACTGTCTTGCCTTCAAGGCGCTTTCCCATAGCGGTAGCCATCGTGCGAGTCACCGATCTTGTAATGAGGGGCTTTAAGATGTTTGGACTGTGCAATAACGGCGATATGGACGTCAATGACCTTGTACCACGGAAGAGAAATCTACTGATAGAAACCAAGGGTTTCATGTATACCAATTGACGATTCAATTCGAGTATAATACGTAGAGAGGTCGAGGAAAATCTTCAGGAAGTTAGATACCAGTCAGAGCTTCTGAAGCTTCTTGCGTGCTCTACTGGTGGACATCTCCACATCTACATCCCCGCCAGATACCCGGGAAAACCTTCTCCCGTGGAACAGTTGAACTCGGAGTTTCGACAAGCCGTCGACATTGCCTTTCCTGCGGCCAAGGAATTCGACAATCTTAAGGATCTGTCAAATATCACCAACTCCCTGATGTCTTTTATTATCATAAGATTTTGATCTCTTCGATAGAACTCTACTCAGGGCGTTGCACAACAAGTCACTATAGGCCGTTTACATGAGCTGTTCCATGAGTGCCTCAAATATCACACAGGGCTGGCTCCGACCATGCGGCCAAACAAGGCTTGGAACCAGCGTCACGAATAGGACCAGTTCTCATACAATCAGGGTTCCGTGGAGAGAATTGATGGCCTGGTATGACTGTAGTGGTCTGCTTTCTCTATAGATGGTCGATCCTCCCGTCCTTGGATTGGCAGGATGATGCGCCTTTTACTCTCAGGGGCATTTTCCAATTAGAGAAAGGCAAAAGGAGCAATAGCGACGCATCGACCCTGGATATTAGTAGTAGGTACTTCAAGATCAAGTTCTTGTAGCTTCTTGCGTTCGCTTCATCTATCTAATTGATTTAGAACTCTCGATTTGACTGCTGTTATTGTTCATCGATTTTTGTTTCTTGGTGATGATTGGTATTGCGTGCATTTTCACCTGGCAAAACCAATACAATCGCGTCGTGGTGAAGTTGTCGTGCGTCAACAAAGGTGATACTTGGACACCTTCACCAGTCCCAGCTGCTATTCCTCACTTCTTCCCTCCTCTCTCTTCCTCTCTCTTATAAAATTCTCTCGTTCTTCCGATCTCTTTGCCTTGTTTTCTCCTTCTACAAACCTCTCCTCCAAAACAAGGTGGCAGACTCCACAACAGACTCCCAATTACTTCCACTTGGATCAACCGAAAACATTTGCTATTTCACTCCCCCCATCAGCATAGACGTGCCACCCCAGGGTTACGACGCTAGATTCTGGAAGCAGAAGCGCCACCCCATCTATTTGTTTCCAACAGCCATGATCACATCTCCTTCTCATTCAGCCTGCATCATGTGGCCCCCAGTCATTGTCGACGGCTCGGTCCATAACAAACATCTTAGACAGGTCTCGAACTCTTCAACTGTGGTCTCCGATACCGCTTCAGATACGCCACCAACTTCGCCTATATCTAGCTGTACCGAACATTCTGGCTTTGATTTCGACGACTTCTGTCAAGCTGCTCCAATATTTGAGGCCGAAAAGGAGTCGCCAAAGGTTTCATTAGGAAATGCTGCAAACCAGCCTTCTTTCAAGTACAACCCAACAGCCAAAGTCTTTCGTCCAAAGGATATCGATCATGACCCTACTCTAGATACATTTGTCTCTCAATGCCAAACACCGGTTGGTCATCCTTGTCTTGGCCCAAGACTTGTCCACAAATTGAACCCAATGGCAAGATCATTCAGCCCAGCAAAGACAATTATGAGAGCATGCGCAACAGTATTTGAGACCCATACTTCAAGCTTGAATTCGCGAGTGCAGGCACTTAAACTAGCAAAAACTCATAAGCCGTTCGATCTCAGAACCACAAAGTTTAGGTCGTGCAAGAACCTCGTTCGAAGACCCGTTGAGCGCAACAACTCTCGATTCAATCGCAAGGCGAAAGACCTGCAGCTAAACAATGATGTTATTTCCCCCAAAGCCGCCCCCCGCCCCGAGAGAGTTAAGATTGAACCCCTTGGCTGAAGTCTTCCTTCCATCATATGCGAAGGAACTAAATCCATCTGCGTCGATTTTTGAACCAAAATGTGGCGATGCACCACCAATCTCTAAAGGTACGTGTTCATTACCCTGTCAATGACTCTTCCTCTGACACTAATCAGCTGGCGCCCAATGTGACAAGGTTATTGAAGATCCATATGAGTTTAACGATCAAAATATTCCAGGCGAATTGAAGATCATCGAGGCAGACATCATGCCAATACCAAGTGACGAACCGGAGACCCCTTACAAATCAGAAAGAAGAAGTATAGTTACCCCTTTGATTATCGACGGCTCTTTGAGGACGCAGCACACTAGCACATTGCCCGTAGATGACGTACGACAATCAGCTGCTGATGCTGACAAGTATCTGGATGGCCAGGAACCCTATGAAGATTCCAGAGGACAGGATTGCCACCATTATAGTTATTTTGGCCATCCCGTTTACCGAAAGAATAGCACGAACCCTGCTCACTCCCTTTTTGTCATCCTCGCGCCAACGAAGTCATTTGGAAGCCATCTGGCTCGGCTTGATGACCAGATGCTTCGCCAGTACACCGTCTTGAACGAGGCAAAGAAGCTTGTCGACCCAGTAGGATACTGTGGTTCCATTTCAACATTGCACCTGAAAGGTCGTGGCCTGATTGAAGCAGTCACTGGAGAAGTCTGCAAACTCTATGGTGCTGGCTTCTGGTCTAAAGATTCTTACGACTACGATGATGACCAGATATTTGAAGATCCCATGGACCACAAGGGATACGAGGCATTAATGATGACACCAATCAATGGTTTCTTTAACATCCCCGGTATTGTCACGAGTTCTGATCATGAAACTGAGGCAGATATCCTTTATCACCAACACGTTGAGGCATTGAAGTCAGCTCGCATCGCCAGACAGGACGCTCGTGCTCTCGGCCGCCCAAGCAGATGTCAGGATGTCACACAGGAGATCTTAGATGAGCCCGTGGCTATTGCAACCTTTTCTAGGACGAGTGACGGAATCAGAAATACGGCAGTCGACTCTGACTGGGCTAAATCTGTCGGGCTCGATGGTATCTTTGACCAAGCAGCATCAGACCTCAACGAAGGCAAGTGGGATGGAACCCTCCGATCAATCCCGGAAATCACTGTCATATCTCTATCAGAGGTCCACGAAGAGGTAAGCGAAGAGGATAGTGATGACAACTCTCCAAATCGTGCCCACGAGGTCTCTCATTGCCATCCTGATGATCTGATTGGTGATTCAATCGGCTTTGGTCTTGATAACTCGACAACTCAAACTGAAATAAGCGTCGAAGAAGAAGAAGTTTATATATACAAGCCCAGTGCTGTTGAGGAAAGCCCATCCAATGACGACGCCAACGGGGCGGACCGAGAAGTTGAACGCACTCTAGATACCGAGTTTCCACTCAATGGTTCTCATGATCATGATCAGCAGCCCGCTGGTACTTTGGAGGCCCTTGTCATTACTCGCTGTTACGGCGAAGAAGACGACGGCGATGATTACGTATCTAAAAGTTCTGCTTCAGCCGAGGATATGACCGCAGTCCATTCAGTGCACGCCACGATGAAGTCAAAGACTCTTCCTAGTCTGGTTCCTCGCTGTAAAGTATCGGGTCTTCTCGGTGAGGATGATATGTCTCGTCATGCTCCACAGTACATTTCGCGTACGTTGCTGTCGACACCATCATTGCCTTCGAATACGCCGCCATCCTCTCCATATAAGCGGCCACCATCGAATACGCCGAATAGGATGAGAGTTCTATACCTTGACGAGGCGCCTGACAGAGACTATGACGACAACTCCGAGGGCGGTTCAGTACTCTCAGATGTCCTGGAGTGGCCGTCTTGTTTTACTGACGAGGAAGATGAGCTAGGTGAAGCATCTGAGAAGCTCCCACCTCTTCCAGAGTCCCCAGAACAAGAGCGTGTGGAGAACGAATATGAGGAGGCGGTGGATGTTGATGAAGCGAGGTTCCTAGGAGAACACAACTCAGTTCCTCTTAAGGGACGGGCGCTGCCTCAAAAGTCCTGTGAAGGAGAGAGTCGAGTCGCGTCAGTCAACTGTGCTACGGACTTCAGCATCTCATCTTCGTCTACTGACGTGGACATAGATGAAGGTTTGAGTGGTCTAGACCTACTATTCAAGCTTCTAGAAAAGACAATATGGGACTCTGAACAATGCCGCGAGGAACAGAACCTGACTAATACGGCAAAGTTATTGAACGACATTGAAGATCCCGAACTCAACAGAATTGTTAATCTACCAGAAAGCCCCAGACAAGAAAATATTCACGAAAAAGTCGAACAGTATCATCTCGAGGTGGCCACCCCTGCGAATCTTAGAACCCTGGACTTGGATTGGCTGTTTGACATTGACGAGTCCGCTGTACTTGAGAAACATGAGTGTCATGTGGAAGAGAATACTGAGGTTGAAATCGCCGATGTCGAATGGTCTGCAGCTGTAGAGAAAGGCAGCACACCAGGTTCAATAGAGGTTGTCCTAGAGTCTCTCATCCTCCAGAATGAAGAACCCATAGAAGGCAAGGCCTCAATCAACGCAACCTCGGCCGTTGAAGATGAGACTGTCGTGGATCTTCTGATAGGAATTCCCGGACCCCTCGTGGAGCCAGCACAATGGGAGGAACAGGTCACTGAGCCAGAAGATGGTATAGATATGTTCTCTCTGCCACTTATCCCTGGTGCCTATCCAGAATCTCCTACCATCGCATGCCAAGATGCAGAAATATCTGAAGACGAAGACCTGCAATTCATTCCTCTTATTCCTGGAGCCTACCCTGTTTCCCCAATTATCGGGGCACAAGTCTTAGAGATGAACGAAGATGTTGATCTTGATATCATGCCATTTATTCCAGGGTCGTTCCCACAGTCGCTTGCGCTGGACACCCTGGATAAGCTTGATTGCCGAGAGGACATCTCGGTTTTCTCTTTGCCGTCTGCCGATGAGGACACAGATCATGGCACGCTTCATGGCCTAGCTCAGATAACCACGGGCAGATCATTGACATCGGCCGAAGTCTCCGGCTCTGAGAGCAACAAATCCCTCGCCTTTGACTCCGACCTGTCGTGGTTGTCCTACAGCAGTGTGTGGAAGTACATAGATGACGGTGATGACATGTTTGAACCTGAATCATCCACTGTCAAGGCTTCAGCTACACAACTCGAAGACGCGCCCCTCACCGAAGCCAAAGTCGACATGAAAAACTTCAAACAGACCGAACCCGTCCAGCATCCGTTCCTTGCCATAAGCAAACCTCTTCAACCGTCTTGCACTGGGTTCCTAGACAATCTCACCTTTGAGAACCCTTCTGCTGAACACCTAGATTTCTCATTCTCACATAGCTTACCTCCACCATTACACCAAGCTCGGCGGCCACTTTATTCCCCAATCACCGCATCTCTCAACATGATTAAGGAGTTCATAACATCCAAGTTGCCTATTTCCCTCCATGACCCAGCGCATGAGGACCAATAGCCATCCTTCGGCGTCCAGGCGTATAAGGAGTCTGGGCAAGCATTCAAAAACAGGGGGAAATAAAAGCAAGGCGTCATGGAAAAACAAGATATTAAATTGATTATTGTCGGATTAGAAACGCATTTACCTTTATTATTTTTGGCTGGGAATTCGAGAGTCCAAAATAGAATGTTTTTGTTCTTTTTGAAGTTACGGGATGTATGATTGTGTGGAGGTATTCTGTATTATATTACCAAGCATGGATGGGATGGCTGGCGGTTTCATGAGTAGATAGATTCGAAGTTCAAGTCTTTGATGGAAATGATAAGAGATAAAATACATGATCTGTCAATCATCTCACTCACACTGAGATAGGGGTTTCCCGTTGGAAAAGGACGTCAGATCATCAACAAGCAAACAGTTTGGGTTCAGATTCGCCTGAATTATCGTTGATTTTGTTAACGACGCAACATTATGACGATGACTAATGTGAACGTTTTTCTCTCTCTTATATCCATCTAGTCCCTGCATGCATTTTCTACTCAACTAGATAGCTAGTAGTCGCTTGCAAACCAGTACAGTAAATTGAACATCGCAATCCAAACCTCAATTGCTCTCCTGAAACTAGTCGTTTCCAAGCTTTCATCCCATTCTGCCCCTCTTTTCGCGCTCTCCGGCTATTTACTTGTCTTCCTCTCTTAGTATCTTCTCAATTCCCTCCCAAAAGCCCTGACAAAAACCCCGAACATCGACGAAACTGTTGTACAACGGCGCTGGCGCTACTCTGATAACATCTGGCTTTCTCTCGTCGATGATGATTCCCTTCTCGTGTTCTAGGATGTGGAGGAGCTTTGTGAGGAAGGACAGCGAGGAAGATGAAGAAGACTCTGCTGCCAGCGAATTGATGGAGGTGGCTTTTGCTTTGGGGGGTGTTAAGAGAATTGAAAGTTGGGCACCGCGCTCAGAGGGGTTGGAAGGGGTGAGGATTTTGTAACTGGTTCTGAGGGAGGTGTAGGGAGACGGGGGATTGAGGAGTAGGGTTTCGAGGTAGGATGTTAGTTCGAGGGATTTGGTGCGGAGGGCTTCCAAGGCGTGAGGGGTCTCTGTTGCTGTTTGGCCGATTTCTGCCGCTTGGGAGAAGAGGAGTAAAGAAGATGTTAATGACGTTAAATCCAAGGCTGATGGGTTTGAAAGTTGATATCCAGCCGCCCCGGTCCGTGGACTGAAGTTGTTGTCCATAGCAAAACGAGTGGATTTGTCTGCACCCCACCAGCCGGACAGACGGGGACGGTATCCAGATACGACGGAGCCTGTTGGATCTTCTGAAGATGTAGGATGACAATCTGGATTTCCGTGTCTTTCATGGACGAAAAGCCCTGCAATTGCACCGGGACCCGAGTTCAAGTATTTGTATGTGCACCATACAGCAAAATCAACGTCCCACTCGTGTAGTTTGACGGGGACATTCCCTACGGCATGTGCAAGGTCCCAGCCTACTAGAATACCCTTCGAATGGGCATGACGAGTTATGGCGTTAATATCAAAGTATTGGCCGGTGTAGAATTGGATGCCAGGAAGCAGAATGAGAGAAGTTGTGGTAGCATGGTCGTCAATGGTGGAGATAATCTGTTCGAGTGCGATGGTGGACTGCCCGGGTTTGGGGCTGATCATGATCATGGCATCGGAGGGTGTATATCCATGGGAGCGTATTTGGGATTCTATAGCAAACTGGAGAGGACCGAGTCTCAGCGTGAAGTCCATATATACAGCAATGCAGGCGGTCTTGAGCTATAGATATCGTAGAGTGTGTACGTACATGGTCACTTGGAAATGCTTTCCCCTCCAATATTATCTTATATCTTCCTTGTAACTGTCCGTCAGACCCTTTGGGCTCAGGCTTATAGAAACTTGACATCATGAGATGTAAGTTGGCCGTCAAAGTACCCATACATGCCACTTCTTCCTTCTTTGCACCCACTATCGGTGCCATGAGTTCCGCAGCGAAATCATCCACATGCAAGTACGGTGGTATGTGTGGCGCATCTTCATGACCAATAAAATGTCCTGTCACAGCTTTGGTAGACCATGATGTCAGATAATCGCTGATCAATTTTGCTGTTTGCTTTGGCTGTAGACCCAACGAGTTCCCGCAGAGATATATTGATTCTTCTTCCGAGGATGCATTTTCAGGTCGAGCGAGTGTCTTGCGTCTTAGGTCGGCCTTCGTTGGGATCAGGAACTCAGAGCGGAACAATCGGAGGACATCCTTTTCGTCGCGAGAAGCTGCATAAGAAAACTCGTGGATTGGGTTTGCCGCCTCCATTGCAGCGAAGCTCAAGACCGAGGCAGGGGGGGAGATATTTCGAGCCTACAGATGATGAGAACGATACGATTACCTTGACAAGCGGTTGAGAGTTGCAAGCGCACAGAGACGATTTTGACAACAATCTCGAAATCTAAGCACCATGCATAGATGTCAGCCTCTGCCGCGTAAAAACATGCTTCTTCTTGGATCTGCAACGTAACAGGGAGGTCGACGCTGTGAGAGATCGAAATCCCATCCTCGAAAAAAACCAAATGCGGGACGATTTGAATGACTCCAAAGTTTGTTGTCACTTCACCTCGGAGTCAAAGTGGCGGACTTCCTTCTCCAATGGACGTCACTCGAATTCAGATGAATAATTTCTTTCTCCAGATTTATGATTAATAAACAAACTTCCTATATCACCGATTGTCTGTGTTCTCTACAACCCCAAACTTCACGAGGTCCATGTCTTGGTTCCTTACGTTGAAAATTGTGATATGACCATCATGTCCTGCATATGTTTTTCGACCGCAATCTGCAGCGCTTCCTCCTCAAGGCGAGTTACCGCCGCATCTGCAGCGGCTTTCTTGAGGCAATGTAGAGCTACAGCAAGAGTCGAGTCCAGGAGACAAGGTCATACATCAAGCACTGCCAGGAGTACACCCACAACATCCCCCAAGCCGAACAAATTTCAAGCATCAACACGAACACCGACCACCGAAAGACTCTTCCGACGATCTTCCTCATCCTCTAATCCTCCACAACATCGTTCGTCATTCAATCGCCCCTTCTCCTCCTCTACGATTTCTTCTTCCGAGGCGCCTTCCGACCCTTTAGCTCCGACGACTAAAGTCCTTCAAAACCCTCGCACCGACGACGACGGAAACGAAATGCTAATCAACATCTCACCTCGCGCCGCCTCCCGTCTCCACCAAATAACCTCGTCCGATTCCCCTGAATCCCCTCAACATCTCCGCGTGACCGTCACATCCGGCGGATGCCATGGATTCCAATATCTGATGTCCCTCGAGGCCTCCGAAAAAATATCCGCCGAGGAAGACACGATATTCGCCTCAGAACCGTCAACGCCTCAAGACGCAAAAGCCGCAAGCACAGCAAGAGTTGTTCTCGACGAACCATCGCTAGAATTATTAAAAGGATCGACAATCGATTACACGACAGAATTAATTGGAAGTCAATTCAAGATCGTCGGAAACCCGAGAGCAAAGAGTAGCTGTGGATGTGGAACGAGTTTTGATATTGAAGATTAATTTTCGAAAGAGTCGAGTGGGGTCGAATCGAGTTGACGAAGCTGATATATCCCCCACACAGATGCGGTGGCAAGTTCCATGTCATGAACTAGAGATATACGTCCGATCAGACGTGTCCAAGTGGGTGGCGAGAGAGGCAGCTAATCGAATACACTGTACCATCGAACAGGAGAAGGAACTCCTTAAATGACGTCTCTTGCTTTATTGTATATACCTAGGTTCTTAAGCACACTTTTAAGCAATTCAATATATGCGAGTCCAGTAACAAATCTATCGACAAACACAACAATCAGAAGATACTCTGTAAAGAATGTATGATATAAAACTATTTACCACGACTTTCAAGACAACCACATTTCATGTCAGTGCGCCTCCTAATGCAATTCCCTTTCATATAAATATTGGCAAAGTGTGTACAAGGCAGTTAAAAAAAACCCAACCCTTTCCCCGCTGATGCAATAAAGTCCTGTTGTGTTGTGATCATTTGAAAATATTCATAGATGAGGCTTCCGTAGCCACGAGGGGGTATATAATGCGTTGAACGAAGCAGGCGCTGAAGCTTGTCGATGCTATACGGGGACATTTTGATGAGCGATGGTTGCTATATACGATGGTAAGAATGTTCGGCGTTGCTGCAGCTATACTAGAGGTATCCCTCGAAATCCGGATTTAAATGTTGCAGATCAGTCTTGCTGCTCCATACAATCTCTTGATAGGCTATTTCGAGCTTGGATCTATGTTCCTGGAACTGTTGCACTGGTGGCTGCAGCCATGGGAGCGGCTATGGCGGTCCGAGCTCGGTTGTGATAGATCACTTCCGGAGAAATCATCCTCACTGTGAAGATGATCATGAGACAGACGATGATCACATTCTTGTAGACCTCGATATTAGTGCTTTGGTATCCATCCAAAGACGAAGGGCTTGAGATCGACGATTCCTGAGTATGTTGACGTCGGTCTGCCAACAACAGAGCTGCCGCAGTGCTTGCGACAACAGTGAATAGTATGACGACGGCTAGTCATAAGACCGTACACGAGGAAGCATTTTGCGAATTGGGCCTGGCATCAGAGGAATAAATTAGATATGTTCTGTGCTGTTCGTGACTGTGCCGCACACATCCTGTCTATCTTCATTCTATGCCCGCGCACCAGCCTCGCCAGCTTGATCGGACGATGATCTTGGTGATAATTGATCGGTGATGGTGGATTGTGTTATGTCGACTGGAATCCTCTCTTGGGTGCTAGTAGCAGGAGCAGAAGCAGGAGCAATCGCTTCACCTTGAGCGCCCGCCTGCTCCAAGCTAGCCTGCACTAGAGATCGAGCTTGCGCTCGACGGTGCTCCTCTGCTTGACTTTTGACGATAATGCGATGTCAGGCGGCGTCGTCGACCATCAGACGGATTACAACCAGGGCAAGAGAAAGCTATAGACAACAAAAGAGAATGAACTCACCATCTCTGAGCCTCTATTCTTCTGACCCAGCCCACAACAATCTTCAATCGACCTCTTACACTCGTGATCATCAGCAATTGGTATTTCTCCTCCTCTGATATTGGCAATACGCAGGCAAGCCAGTAAGGGAAAACTGCGGCATCGTTTGGCGGCTGGCCATAAGCTGCAAGGATTCGTTCGTGAAGCCAAGGTTCCGAGGCATCTCGACCCTTGCTGATGAAGGCGAGTCCGGCGTGGAGTAGTTCCTGAGTTGAGAGACTTTCCAGAGGGGGTAGGATATCGGGGTCCGCGGGTGCAACTGCTGTAGACGTCTCTATCGCCTCCATGTTCTCCTCTTCGTTTAATGAAATATCGTCTATCTTTTGAGTCTTCGCAACAAGATACCCATCGAGCATTCCGGTCTCTAGGATCTTGAATCGGGAAATACCCCGAGTCTCTATCAGGCTCCTTCCGTCGGGTAGCATTTCAAGACTCTGGATTTGCAACATCGTGCCATATTGTTTGTAGTCGACCACACCAAAACTGCCTTGAGGCATCCCTCGCCGGTTGTACATGACCATACCGAATTTACCTTGGCCGCTCTCGACAGCCCTCCTTATCATTAGCCGATATCTCGGCTCAAAAATATGAAGGAAAGTAGGCATGCACGGGTAAGCAAGGGTACAAGGGAAGATCGGTGTATTTTCTTCTCTGCCAAGCTCTTCTTCTTCTTGTGCAGCAATCTCTGCTCGAAGGAGAAGAAGGTCTGGGCACAGGCCTTGAAGTAAGGCAGTTATGCACTTGTTACTTGGTTCAGATGCAGCTCCGGCTGCCATAGGTAATGGCTGTCGACATGCCGGACATAGCTTGGAATGATCCAAGACTCGTGCAACACATTTTCGGCAAAATGTATGGCCACAGTTGGTAGTCAGTGGGTCCAAGACCAATGCATAACAGATCTGGCACTCAAGCTCAGCCTGGCATATTTCCTTCAATGTCGTCAGAATCTCAATATCAAGCTCGGTATAGTCGCCGCCACTCGCTGCCATTTCTGTATATCGGACATCAGAGTGATAGTTTAGCTCCCCCATTTCAGCCATTGTATATGTAGCCACTAGACGGCCACCGTCGAGGACTCTGGATCTAGGCATAATTTCCACGGAGCTATCGATGATGGCTCTCCAGACTAGCTTTTCGTCCAGAAGAAGCGGCGTTGTCGACCGAGACTGTTTTGATTTTGACATGTCGGAGGCAATTGCATCCATTATTTTGCACAGCGTGACGTCGACCCCACAGTCTCCCATAGAGTGTTCCAGTCCACATTCCTTGAAAGGGCATAAAAACCCCTCGGAGCGCCCTAAAACCTGAGGATACGTGATATTTTCTCGTTTGTAGGTCGGTGGAAGGCATCGTCGGCAGAGACTGTTACCGCAAGGTAAAGTCATTGGTTCTCGGAGAGGATATGAGCATTGAGAGCACTGTAAGAGCCGTATAATTTCGCGTGCGTCTCTGTTGGCTTCATATCCGAGTCCAGCCCTATTCTGCAGAGGGACCTGCCCTGTCGCTTGCACATTGCTATTCATGAGCACGTCTGCGCCAACTGGAAACCGTTCCGGATGTTCACTGGGTGCACGCGTTGAAGTATGGACCGATGCTCACGAGCAGAAGAAATGGTATCTTTCTTGCGCCTCCATAGGCATTCTTGAGGTCTCTGAGATCTCTTGTTGGGTAAAGGCACGGCTGGGGCCGTAGATGTACTGTGACGAGAACAAACTGGAACGTGGTGTTCGTCTAGCAGCGGTGAAGAAAGTATCGTAAGGGTCTAGACCTGTCAATATTTATGAGAAGTGCGCAAGGGTCGTCGAGGAAAATAGGCCAGTAAGAGCATTCGGGAAGGTTATCTTTACAGTAAATCAAAGCCGGTGATTCAATGATGCAGAAATGCCGTGGCTAGAATTGGTCCGCCAACGCTGAAGAGATTTGAACAACCGGATGTCCGCCTGATAGAGGTCGATTACTTCATGCAGGAGTCACGAACAAGATGCATGGAAGATTCAAGCCCGGATAAACAAAGATGAAATTAGACGTCTTGAAAAATGCAATCGTCATTGGCTGTGCGGGCGCAAATCGAAGACGCCAACATCGACAGAATGCGTGGCTCGTAACGTTGGGAGAAGTCGGTCACGGATGAATGTTCAGGGAGCATGTGTCTCGCAGCAAGTTGGGTGCTGACTCTGGCAAGGCACTGCGGTCTGCGGTTGGTCAAGATCCGATGTGAAATTGCACTAATTACAGAAAGTCAACAAATGGGATCGAGTCGCCTTACAGTATCGTGTACCTTGACAGTGTGGCGGTACACCCAATGACGAAGAGGCAAATGGGGCATATCGAGCCCTGCTCTGATATCGGAAGTTACTCTGAGTATAATTACCTAGGGTAGCAGCCTTAACCATCGAGGGAAACCACCCCGTCATAGAAATAATCTGTACCTCTGAGTATTAGCCTGCGTTTGGGATACTCTGTAAGACCCAGTGGGATGGTGGCGCCAAAAGTGCAGGAGCCATCTCATTGGCTGTCCAAGGCAGCGGGTACTGGAACGACATCGACGATGCTCTACGTACTCTGAGTACGGGTAGGTAATGCTCCAACCATGTGAGAAGTGAGAGGCGACATGAATGAAAGTGGAGACACGATGGGTAGGGTACTCAGAGCCATGGGCGATACTTTGGGTGGAATGAATGGTCACTAAGGTTGTCGGGAGAAGAGGACAGGAGCCGATTGTGCTGCGAGGACCCGATCACTAGGAAATCGATGACTCTTTGATATTTTATCGCCCCATCGAACCAGATTGAGGGCAATTGAGGGGCTAGAAGCCTAAAACTGCAGTGGCATCCATTCACCAGTTGAGGAGAGATTCGGAGAAACAATCACGTGACATGATACTTAGTCCTATCTTTCACATGCTCTGTGCATGGGCGTCTGGGTAGCATACTCAGAGTATCGAAGATTGGGTGAGTGACAGACGCAAAGATCTTATCAGATTCCTCTGAATTGTTTCGCTAACTCTAACTGTATGCCTGTAATATATTGCACTCTCTACATTTTTGCTGTTGTTACAAGTACACAAGTGCAGAACGTAACCGTCTCTCATCATCTATGCTGTGAAGGTACGCCGCTAAGGTCACCCAAGACCTTTGCACCCGTTCAGACCAGGGATCAGACGATCCTGCCACAACTGTTGCAGCCTTGGGACATGCTCCGTTCCACGCCTTGCATCCTGGACTTAGATCATCACCGGCCCTGGATTTTCATCGTCTTCGTCAAGGAGCCGTCCATGCGTCACCACGAAACCATGCATGTCCTGAAGTTCTGTTTTTGATCTGAGAATAAAACGGTTTGTTGTGGTTCGTCGTAGACCGTAATCATGATGATCATTTCGTGACCTTGATCGACTAGATGCTTATTTTGCGTAGAACTGAAACACTTTCTCGCAAACGGGAAATACCTGCAAGTACGGATGTGCCGGAGGTTTGCAGGGGAAATGGCTGGATATTCCGCCTTGCACCTCTTAAGATCTTCAAAAATTCAGCCATCGTCAGAATCGTCGGAGTCTTCGTCGAGGACTACACTTCTCAGAACCTCTTTGTCAAAGAGATCCAGTGCGAATTGGCGCGCGGGGAACTTGACATGATGGCTTTCAAGAATGATCAGTGTTTTTCGGAATAGGCCAACGTCCCGGAAAGCATCGGGCTTCTTCGCCTTGGCCCTACTCATGCAATTAGTATACTCTTTGTATTGCACCAGAACTCGAAGATCATACGCATTTAGTTCAGAGGCCGCTCGCTTGGATAAGACAGCGTTCCCCAAATCAACCATTGACTTCAATATCCTCGCATGCAGGGGATCTGGGTCACTCTTTGCGGCTTTGAACTTCCGGATCAAGTCTGCTTCCTCCCTACGATCAACCGGTGGTCTGGAAAACTCGATCTGGAAGAGGTCAAGATTAGACATGATTTTTGGAAACTTGGAGGAACGAACCTTTGATAGCCTGCCGAGGTCACGTGGCATGCAAAGTCCGAGTGATTCCCCGTGCATATTGCTTGCTGTGTCCCAGCCATGTTCCATGATCATCTCGAGCCCATGAGCGCTTCGCGAGATGAGACCGAGCACAAAGCATGCGGTGCCTCTGAGAGACATAACTTGGGCTTGTTCTGCGATTCGAATGATGGATGATACGACCTCGCTCTCCTCCAAGAAGGGAGCACCCAATTCCATAGACCCAACGTTACCGATTGCCCATAAACATCCTTTGATCTTAAGCAAGGCTTCGGGGTCTTCTTCCGTCACGTCAAAGTCGTGCACACTCGACGCGAATTCGTAGAAATGACCGGATTGTCGTAAGAGCCGACAGCCTTCTGATGTCCTAGCTAGTTCGCGGTAGAAGTGGGGTGGTGCTACTCCGAGATCTTCGATGGGCATCAACTCTTCGGTACCGGTGACTGCCTTGGAGAAATGCCCATTGTAGGCACGAGACAGAGAGGCTTCCACTAAGTTGACATAGGCATCATTGCGACCAAGGAACCAATCATCCATTTCTTGAGTGATGTAGTCCAAGTTGTCGAGGTAGTGATAGCCAACGGAAGTAGACAAGAAACGCAGGAGCAAGGGCGCACCAATCTCACCAAGATGATCTAGCGCTGGCCGACATTTGACGACAAATTCCAGATTTTCTCTTTTGTTACAAGCTTCTTCCAATATTCTCACTGCGGTCTCGCCGACTTCAACATCAGGATCGTACAATTGAGTAAGCAACAATTTCAGCACCCATTGCGAATTCTTCTGTCCAAAGGTAGACACTGGAGGTTTGACGCCGATGATATACTTGCGCAAAAGTCGAGTTGCTATAAGACGGGTGTCTTTAGCCCCTGCTGTTAAGGCTTTTGACAACATAACCCGGAGGTGGCTCTCGGAGCTATAATCCATGTTTGCCAGCAACGCCTGGATGAGGTCTGGACGATCATGCAAGTCGATGATGTGGTAGAACATGTTGATCATGTGCCATCGCTCCATCATGACGATGCCCCTCGGCTCTGTGCTCAAAGCTCCGAGCATCTGGAAGTAGCCACCAGACATTGATGAGGTCATGCCAGCTCGAGAGAATATTGGAGTCGAAGAGGTGATGCCGCTAAGCCGGTCAATTTGCGCTAGGCATTCTGCAACCTGGCGCAAGAGCTTGTCCTCGATCAAATATTTGGATCCTTCAACAGTCTTAACGAGGGACTTCATCAATGCACACCCAGCCTTGATGTACCTCTGGCTACTTTTGTTGTTGTAACATTTTGAAAACTTGCCCTTGAATGGCCTGTAAAAGCCTACTAAGCGTTTCATGAATTTTCCGAATCTCATGGCTTCACCGAGTCTGACAGGTTCTGTTAGTGGGCCCTCAATAATATCTTGGATGAGGTCCCATTTCCAAAGAGCCCATTCACGTCCAGTCACAATGCCGGTCTCGAGCATAGCTTTTCGAAAACTCTCTTCATCAAGGACCGGGGGAAGCTTGGATTTCCTTCCGGGATTATTCACACCCTCAAGTGACCGCTGTTTGACAGGTGACTGATTCGCCGCTTCGAAACGATTTAATATGCGGCTAATACTGTCAATAAGAAAGATCATTCCGTTATTACCTCCCCCCGTAGCAATGCCGTTTCTAATGAACTTTGCTTGGAGACCTGGGAGCACCTGGAAATGAACACTCATGGTACTCGGTAAAGACCGGTCCGCAAGCTTCAACACCTCGGTCAAGAGAAGGGTCGCTTTGCGTTTGATAGCTTGGTCATCCTCTTCTTCGACAAGGGCAATGAGCGATGGGACCAGACCAGCCTCTAAGAAGGTCGCCAGGACGAGAGCCGTGAAATGTGCCTTCAAATCATATCGATCAGCTCCATAATCTGATTCGATGGCAGAGGACTCTAAGACATCCTCACTCCGCACATTTGCAACTCGGCCGTAGGTTGTCAATCTCCTTCCCGCAAGGAATGTCGTAAAGATCGGCGGTTGCTTGATCCGAAGAACGTCGAAGAGAAGTTCGAGTATCAGGTCTTTAGCCTGTATTGACGGATATTTCAGAGACTCAAGGAGTGACCTAATCGCCAGCGCGCGTTGCATTGATAGTGTTAGAAAGCCCGGCCACGTCTTGAGCATCGCCGCAATGGCCTTTGCACACGCCTTCAAGTTCTCCTCTTGACCGCCGGCGTACAGGGGGTCGGTAAATGGAGCAAAGACACACTCAAGCTCGCGGCCAGATTTCAGACTCCTCCGCCCAGAAGGGTAATCGAAAATATGAAGCAATCCGGCCGCCAGACCATCCGATGCGGGAAATGTCCCTTCCGATAAAGTATCTGTCAAAGTGCTCATTCCACCGGCCGCAACGACGGTTGCGGCGTCCTTGGCAAGTATTTCGATCAAGGTTAGGGTACACATATGCCTGAGGCGGTCATCGGAGTGCTCGGACACCGAGACTATGGTCCTTACGACGGCGCGAGAGATCTCACGAACGCCATCTTTCACATCGAGAAATGCCCGAACAAATTTAAGAGCCTGTTCACGCTCTAGAATTGCTTTCCCCTTTTTGACGAGGGATAATGTGACAAGCTCGTCTGTGTGATGCGACCTTATTCTCTGTATTGAGGTCCTATCAGCAATTGCATACCGGGTGAGTCTGTAGCCTGCTGCCACAACCTCTGTTCTATCGCTTAATAGCATAGTTTGCATTCTTACTCCAAAAACGTTCCACGCCAGATCGTACTTCAGCGTTGGGTTGCGTTTGAATAATTCGACAAGTTTGTTTGCACGCTCAATGTAATAATCCGGTGTCATCGAGTCTACCTCCAATTCCTGGAGTGTCTCTGTAAGAACGTATGTTGGCGATTCGCTTTCGAAGTTTGTTGCGGTCCCCGCTTCACCATCGGCATTGTCCCCTCCACGTGAAGGAGAACGCAGTGGACTACCTCTGTATGAACCATTGGCAGGTTGCCGTGGCGGCGTTGAAGGAGAGTTGGCACGTTGCATCTCCTCCTCAAGTTCGAGTTTTAAAGCTGCTATTTTCCGATTCGAGGAACTCAATTCATTTTCGACCTTCAAACGCTGCTCCCTTGTCTGCTTCGAATTTTTTGTCAGAAGGACTTCGAGCATGTTTTCTGTGCCCAACTTGATCTTTGTCTCTTTGGCAATCTTGCCCATGACAACCGCTTGTCTCTGCTCTGAAGTACCTAAGCCGTCTGCTTCCTTCCCCACTTGAGCGCTCCAAGGGTTGTTGATCTCATTCTTCGGTGTTGTCGTCCGCGTGCTAGCTGTACTTTTCATATTCGCGCTGAAACTTCCAGGGCCGAGGACTCCGAAGGATGTGCCCCGTGGAGGAAACTGACTGGTATTACTGCCGCTGGAAAAAGAACGATTGCCCCTCGTCCTGCTAGCTATGACTGAGGCTGCTTCTTCCGATCTCCGGGGCGGAGGGATGAAGGAGGACACCGGATCATCTTGCGACGAAACGCTGCGCGTGTGTACGGGAGAGAGATTTTTGTACTCTTGCCCTCCTATCGAGTTAGTAGAATCAGCTGATCTTTCTGATGCCATGAGTCCATCTACAGGAGCACCGTCCTCGCCATCAGCACTTAGCTTGGAGGACACTCAACTGCAATTTCCATAAAGCTCGAGACGGCGGAAGCGCGGGACGCACTTGTGTTGCAGTCATCAGTGTCGGACCAAAGCGAAGGTGTGAAAATTGTTTCCCACGCGCCTCGAGCGTCGTGAGATGTGGGTATAGCCAATAACGTTGAGATTGAAGGTATCCGTCGTTTGGTACGCTTGATGCGCTCGCTGACTGAGCAGGGTCGAGTCTTTTTTCAATTTATGCCTGCATAATGTCGAGCATTCGGTAAGGAACGTGGTTTTATTGACGGAGTATGCGCAGCAGACCGACGTCGTATTGGAACGTAAGCGGATTTATTGTCAAGTAGCATACGCGCTGCTGATGCGTTATTTTGAGACCCAACGTGCATTTCTTTCTTTAGGATAAGGCGACGTTCATCTGGACGAGGGTTGCTGCAAGCCAAGCTTCCTTTAACTTACGGAGAACTGCACCTAAGATCGCTCTTGTTTAGGTAGCCCAAATTAGGCTACTCTGGACTATCGCACCGCCTAGACTTCCCCAAGCTGTACAATACTGTAGCACACACATTGTACCTCAGGTAAAGCCCTCCAAACTATCCGATTTATGTATTACATGACAAGTGAATAAGCAACTTGTTTATTTCAAATTGAATTTATAGGTGACTACATAGGTATCTGGTATGTTATGAGATAATGCATACTGTATCTAAGATGCTCGGAAGGCCATTGGGATAGATTTCATAGGAAGAGGTGCCATGAACATCACAGAAGTAGAGCTTGCAGTACGCTGATCATTCCATGGCCAGTCTATACCTACATCGCCTCCAATCGCAACATGTGTCCCAAAGTATGTTGCATAATAGACACAAGACTGGTTTCAAACAAATATTGTTTGTGTGCTGGACTAATACTATAAGACGTATCTTGTGTATAAGGCTGCCGAATAGATAATATCTACCTTGCAGTCTGATAAGGGGAGACATCTTCCCCCAGGTCATATAGTATAGTATCAACGAACAAGGTGCTCCCTTTGGTATAATCTACCCTAAGTACCGGATAATCTGTAGAAATCTCCCTCTTGATAGGGACATTCTGGTTCAATCATTTTACTGTGCCTGCGATCCGGAGACCAATCGTAAAGCCAGCCGCCACGACCATTAAGCCAGTCTGACCGAGATGAGTTGTGGGAAGTGACGACATCAACACTCCGAGAAGCCAATAAACTATCATCCTGAACAGCAAATCTGCAGCTTCTACTCGGTAGACTGAGCTGTATGAGCGTTAAAACCATTTTCTCCCCGGACATGTTTCAAAGCGCTCTTAATGGTACAGTATAGTACATAACTCCGTACATACATACTGTACCTAGGTAGGTACGGTTTTATGCTATGGTACTGTACCGTACATAATGAAAATGCTCTGGTTGAGAACGTCGGCCAGATCCGACAGCCAGAACACTACCGGTAGCGGGGCGCAAGGTCATTCCACCTGACAGCGGATTGGTAGATTCTGGGTGCACAGCGTACGCGATCCTTCATTGGAGAATTCCGATCTGGCTGGGGCAGAATTTCCCGCTGAGTGTTCCGGTCACAGACCTTATTTCGTACCAGAACTGCTTTGCATTCGCCCGGCCCCGTCTCGACTGGCAGGAACTCGCCGGCGGGTAACTCAAAAGTCTACTGGAGATCGACGTGCCCATAGTATATTCTTGGGCCCCCCGATAAGCAAAAGCTGCTGGAGAGAACTTGTTACTATGTATATATAAGGACCTCGAGGCCTCCCGCTTCTACTGATTAATTCAACATCTCTCCAAGAACAAGCATCCATACATAGCCATTGATTTCTTGTGACTCCGTTGCAATCCATCCGCGAGCAGCTCCAGTGACACATCTTGCCTAGAAAGACGCTCCATCTCGAGAAGTGAATCCCCTCTAGAAATAGACAACATAGACAACCACCTCGATACCACCAACATGCCTAAAGTCACCGCCTGCCGATATGGAAAGGACAATGTCCGTGTATACAAAGTCCACCGGGATGAAGCAACCAAAACCCACACTGTCACTGAGATGACAGTCACTGTCTTGCTTGAGGGTGAAATCGAGACCTCGTAAGCCTACACCTGAATAGACAACTGTCCTACCATTTCCTTCTAACAATGACAATAGGTACACGAGAGCCGATAACAGCGTCGTTGTTGCGACCGATTCTATGAAGAACACCATCTACATCAAGGCAAAGGAGCACCCTGTCAACCCACCAGAACTGTTCGCCTCTATCCTCGGCACACATTTTATCGAGACTTACAAGCACATCCACACCGCCAACATCAAGGTCGTCCAGCACAGATGGACCAGAATCGCCATTGATGGCAAGCCACACCCACACTCATTCTTCCGGGATGGTGCCGAAAAGAGGATCGTTGAAGCCGCTGTTCGTGAAGGCAAGGGCATTGAGATCCGATCCGCAATCTCCGATCTTCTGGTGTTGAAGAGCACCGGATCTGCTTTCCACTCCTTCGTTCGGGACGATTACACCACTTTGCCCGAAGTCTGGGACCGTATCCTCAGCACCTCGATCGATGCTGGCTGGAAATGGCAAATTTTCACTGGACTCGATCACGTTAAGAGGGAGGTTCCTAAGTTCGACGAAGCATGGCAAGATGCACGCGAAATCACATTCAAGACGTTCGCCGAAGACGAGAGCGCCAGCGTACAAAATACCATGTATAAGATGTGCGAGCAGATCTTGGCCGCGGCTCCTTTGGTCGAAGCAGTTGACTATTCTTTGCCCAACAAACACTACTTCGAGGTCAACCTTGACTGGCACCACGGCTTGAAGAACACAGGAAAGGACGCTGAGGTCTACGCTCCACAGAGCGACCCCAATGGTCTCATCAAATGCACTGTTTCCCGCTCTGAGGGACCCCGCATATAGAGCATGCATCGCTTAGAGCATGTTGAACGAGCTCCTAATCTTTTCAGGATCTTGTATAGATTTCAGGATCTCTAGCATTTGGGTATCAGGGTCCACTGGTGTTGAGTTTGTATTGTACACATCATGAGTAACGATAAAAAATAATATAACAAATTCCACGCTATGCCTTCCAATGAATCAAGAAAACATCGAATAATTATTTCACGAGCTCTGTTTCGACTTTACTGCTTCTTCTTGCCCAATAGTCGATGGAGATTCGCTTGATTCGGAGACGTCCGAAAATCGTATTATGTTCTTCTTGTACGGATGTGCAACTCCCTCAAAAACTTTTTCTCAAGTCAGCCAAACTCTTTCTCGTCTGCTTCCTTCTATATCATGTAGACTTACCTTTTAGCCTTGCCATCCTCTTGTCTCTCAGCCTGTTTTTTGGCAGCATGCCCCTCACAGCTCTCTTCAGAACCTCTCCTCCGCCCCATTTCTCGATCATCTGGTCCATGCTCATCTGCTTCAAACTACCGGGTCGGGTTGTATGTGTGTAGTATTGTTTCTGCTGTCTCTTCTTGCCCGTCGTGTAGAGATCTCCGCAACCCGTAGCAACGACGTAGTCACCGCAATCCGTAGAAGGGTGCCATATCGGTTTGTTTTTGCCCATTAAATGCATTGCGATGGATGTAGCGATGCGTCCGAGGGGCCGGGGGTCACTACCAACGTCTACATGATGCCATGTTCTCGAGTATGCAAGACGAGTCTAGAAAAGATCGTTAATCGTAGTTTCAAGTTTCTTGAGTGAGTAGCGCATACTCTGCCAATTGAGGCCGACATTGTCGGAGGTCTGGGGAGGCTGCCCTGGGAGTATGAGACTAGATATATGCGTGACGGGGACTGATTTTGACAGAATTATTATTTCTTCTCGCAACCGATCGAAGCAATTTCGACTGCAAAGATTTCGCTTTTTCTTGTTGTGCTGGTAGGAATTGGTGTTGGTCCTCCTATCACCACAAATTGAAGCATGCTCTTCCCGCTGAACAGAAACTCGCGTAGGTTTCCCGGTCACGTGCAAGCATTAAACTCCGACTAGCGCACAAAGTCCACCACCAAAATCCAATATCGCAAAATCACAAGATCGAGAACCACTGCGACGATACTTTTTCGACAACAACCACGCAACAACTCCACGACAACTAATTCTTGCACACTGCCCAACATGGCTTCCGTCCAAAGTGTGCAGTGCTTCGGCAAGAAGAAGACTGGTAAGAAAGCTGCGTGATTGAGGGCTAGAGACAAGAGACTAACATCTTCCTCAGCTACCGCCGTCGCCCACTGCAAGGTACGAAATGTCGAAAATTGAACGGAATGAAGTCTCTAATATCTCCCAACAGCAAGGCAAAGGTCTCATCAAAGTCAATGGTCAACCTCTTTCTCTCGTCCAGCCAGAGATCCTCAGATTCAAGGTCGGTTTCACCCGATCGACAATCCTATCTCAGGATCCCGCACACAGGTTTAAAAAAGTACAAAATACCTAACATTCGTCGCTCTTACAGGTCTACGAGCCAATCTTGATCGTCGGTCTTGACAAGTTCTCCGGTGTCGACATCCGTGTCCGAGTTAGCGGTGGTGGTCATACTTCCCAAGTCTACGCCATCAGACAAGCAATCGCCAAGTCGATTGTTGCATACTACCAGAAATACGTCGATGAGTACGCAAAGAACCAATTGAAGCAAGCTCTTGTCCAATACGACCGTACACTCTTGGTCGCCGACAACAGAAGATGTGAGCCAAAGAAGTTCGGTGGTCCAGGTGCCAGAGCAAGATACCAAAAGTCATACCGTTAAACAGGGGGAGATATATCCGGAAGCGGAATGGGTTTGGGAATTGTCGTTCTGGTGTGTCGGTGGTTGTGGTGTCTATCCTACGTCGCTCTGTTGGAATGAAGAAATGTTTCTACAGGTGGCTCTTGCGGTGGTGCTATGGTATTCAAATCAGACAAAACAAAGGATGGCTTTGTTTTCGAAAAATGTCAGCGAAATCCATATTCGCCCAATATCAAAGCTCTAGGATTATGAAGTTACAAGAATACAATAACTGTGCATAGCACGAATTGACAAACTCCCATTCCCAACAACCTCGCGGAAAGTGAAATGCCGTGTCTTCAACCCCTGATCACCCCAATCGTAAAGGCTCATCTCACATTACACGTATATACGACATCAATCCAAATCTACAACAACAGGGGCATACTCGCCCAACTCCTCATCTTCATCTGCTCCCTCAACTTCCAATTCCACTTGTTCCCCATCCTCCAAGTTCACCATACCTCTTTTCAACACCGTGATCCCCTCATCCTCCCAACCAAACTCTTCCTTGAGCAGTCTCCACAGATTCCCGATTTCTTGCTTCAATTGATTCGTATCATCATGACTCTTTTGTAGATGACCCGTATTCGTATCACCGTCCTTTTGTTTCTCGTCCCCTCCTCCTCCTCCTTCTTCTTCAATACCCTTCTGCCATCCCATCAATAACTTTCTCATCCGACCTTCTCCTCCGCCTAAAAGTCCTGCTCCGCCCCCGAGCATTCCGTCAGCGATCCCGCTCGCGAATTCTTCCCTTACTTCTTCCATCATGCCTAAGCCTCCGGCCTCAAACATCCCCCCTTCACCCGTCCCCAAGCATCGGATCTGTTCTTCCAAGACTTTCAGGACCAAAATAAACCATCCCTCGATCTCCCGTACCGCCTGTTTGCAGGTAAAGATGAGCCCGGTGATTCGTTTCCATTGTTCGAAACAGCTGAAGTTGCCGAGTAGGAGAACCATGAGAAAACAGAATTGGAGCTCGGATAGTAATTGGTGGGCACCCAGTTCGAGGCGTTGGGTTTGGGTCATGTTTGAGGTAGATGAAGGGCTTTGTTCGGCGGCGAGGGTGAAGAGGTTGGAGAGTGCCCAGGAACGATCACGGGCGTAGAGGGTTCGGGAACGGCCGATGGCGGTAGAAGGCCAGGTGCGTCTTAGATCGATGGGGATGAGGTTCAGGGTTGAGGGGTCGTCGGTGGTAAAGTCTGTGGAAGGTGACGGATTGCGCGAGGAAGATAGATTGGGGATTTCGGGTTCGAGGTCTTGGATGGAGGAACTGGTAGATGTGATGGTCCAGGAGGGGATATCTGTAGGGGAAGAAGACGAGGACTGAGGAGGGAGGAGGATTCGATTCAATGTATCCATATTGATATGTTGCGTAAGACTTTGCCATGACGGCAGGTTGTCATCGAAATCTTTGTTCGTATTCTGGAATCCATAGTCCACCAACCCTCCACCCAGTTGATCTCTAAGCCCAAATCCTTCACCCCGTAAGACCGCCGGCGATGTTTCATCATGGATTTGTACTAAATGCTCTTCTTCGGGGATCCATTGGAAAATTATGTTCCTCTGAGACGTGCCAGCATCGGCTCCGGGTACTTGAAACCAGACTCCATTCCGAACCGAGAGGCCAGCGTCCGTCCCGGTGAGGACGAAATGTAGACCGGGAGGGACTCTTCTGATGCCCTGAAAGGCAGGAGATGCGGTTAAGGAGATTAGGTCAAGGGTGAGGAGGGTTTGAGGAGGGACGGATTGGAAGAGCACTGTTGTCATTGGAAGTGATTTGTAGGAAGGATTTTATATGTAGAGAGGTTGGGTATGCTTTCATGAATTCTCAACAGTGATTGAAAGGGCGTACAGATTTCTGTATGGGGAGACTTGAGAGAGTCCGATTACTGGAGAAACAGCTCGTTCTAAGATTATATTTTGATATAAAAGTTCTCATTTAGCCCATAGACCGGTTTCATCGACAATATAATTTATATATTTAGTCCTGTCATTGATGCAGGCGATTTCACTTGTCATGGTTTTAGGATAGTTATACAATAAGAAGTTCAGGTTCATTTATCATATTCGTCGGAAAAGTCAACCGACCCTCAGGGCTTCCAGCTTATACCCTTATATCCGGTCACAATTACAAACATACATATATGTACTCTTGTGATCGAGCATCATACACAGGAAAAGATTTCATTGAGGCAGCTTGTGAATTTTCATCTGTTCATCCATTCGTGATAGCTACGGAAAGGGTATGACAGGATAAGAAGACCAGGCGAAAATGCCGTTCTCCGCGTTTATTGTAATGAAAACCACCGTGCTCCCACGATTCGTAGGCCAATAGCCACCAATGAAGCGATTCGCTCAGAGACGACGACCACGGCGACCACCCTTTCTTCTGGTCGAGTCGGATGGGGTTGGGGTAACATCCTCAATTCGTCCAATCTTCATGCCAGAACGAGCCAAAGCACGGAGAGCTGATTGAGCACCAGGTCCTGGAGTCTTGGTACCGTTACCTATGACCATGTTAGATCTGCGAATATAATCAAGGGTATTGTTGAAAATCGTACCTCCGGTAGCACGGATCTTGATATGAAGGGCGTTGATACCCAATTCCTTGCATCGTGCGGCGACATCTTGAGCAGCCAACATAGCAGCGTATGGAGAAGACTCGTCACGGTCAGCCTTGACCTTCATACCGCCAGTAACACGGCAGATGGTTTCACGGCCACTATAGAAGCATCATATCAGTCATCAATTCCTAGCCAAGTCGCGTAAACATCGCGAATAGAAAAGGATACTAACGAAAGATCGGTGACGTGAACGAAGGTATCGTTGAAAGAGGCAAAGATACGAGCAACGCCGAAGACGTTCTCGCCTGGAAAGTTAGTCAGTATGGTCTAGCTAACTCTTCACAGCGCAACAATCATACCCTCGCGAACTTGAGGACCGAGAGAAACGTTCTCAGCGGCTGGAGCGCCGCTCTTCTTGGTCTTTGGAGGCATGTTGACTGATCTTGTTGAACGAAAGATCTGAACGTGGA
Source organism: Phaeomoniella chlamydospora (assembly GCA_001006345.1). NCBI lineage: Eukaryota > Fungi > Ascomycota > Eurotiomycetes > Phaeomoniellales > Phaeomoniellaceae > Phaeomoniella > Phaeomoniella chlamydospora. The sequence continues at coordinate 16,211 of LCWF01000231.1, read as the reverse complement.
ATTGACGGTGGTTGTTGGGGTGGTGTAGAAATTCGAGAGACAAAATATCTCGTGTGGGACACCAATTTTGTGTGAATTGGTGCGATGTGCGGCCGAACAAAATTGACCAATCGGAGAGCAGAACGCCAAGACAGTGGCCCATGCTTCTTTTCTCTAGGTCAGAACTTCAAAATCTGGTTTCTTTTCCAAACAACTTACTGCTTTCAATTTTCCTTCGTAGACACTTGAAATGTCTTCGCACTGAGGTCCTGCAGAAATCACGATTTCTTGTGAGAAGTCAGATCGCCACAAACCAGATTCCGGTTTGGAATGTTCCACGCTTCGAGTTTATGCTCTGGAGGGAATTCCTGGAACTCATTGTAGCTTGACAGATCACGCACCGACTTTTTCTTTTCTTACGATTTGCGTGCCATTCAAAATGGAGAACATCTCTATTGGGATCATAGGCATGGGGGATATGGGACGCATGTATGCCCACAGGCTCAGCCAGGCAGGATGGAGGTAAAACCCCCTCCGGTGATCGACCTCGGTGCTTGTTTTATAGTAATGGTATGTGCTACTCTCTATCTCCTTATCTTTTCTATGATGACTTGAGTGCATTTGGCTCGAGTATGGCTTGTCGGTACTAGTCTGTATCATTCTGATATGGGTGAAACTTCGACTTGTCGTCACTGATGTAAAATATCTCGCTACCTTAATTTTTATTTTGTCTGATGGAACAGAATCCTCCTCTATTTCACTTGCCAGCTTCTATGGTGGCTTACGCTGACTCAAGATAGATATAGGAATCGCTGCTAATATGGCTTCTCTCTTAGAGTAAATGCTTGTGATACACCAGAGATGTACGAGAAGCTTAGGCAGGAATACGAGTCGAAGGTCAGGACTTGGTGTCCGCTTGACAGCGTGTACTGATACGTCGTTATATAGAAAAAAATCAACATTCTACCCAATGGCCATTTCGTTTCCCGTATGAGTGATTGGATCGTCTACAGCGTAGAAGCGGAATTGATCGATAAGATAGTCGCCCAGTATGGTCCTTGTGAGTTCTGGCCTTGCTGCGTTCATGCTTGTATGATGCTGAGTGTTCAAAGCGACAAAACTTGGGGCAATTGTTGGTGGTCAAACTTCGTGTAAAGCTCCTGAGCTCGCAGCATTCGAGCGTCATCTACCAAGCGACGTCCAGATCGTCTCATGCCATTCGCTTCATGGACCAAACGTTGATCCAAGAGGACAACCATTGGTCATAATAAAGCATCGAGCTACTGATGAAGCGGTCAGATTGGTCGAGAACATATTGTCATGTTTGAAGTCCAAGGTCGTCCATTTATCAGGGGAAATGCATGATAGAATCACTGCAGACACTCAAGCCGTTACCCATGCTGCATTCCTGAGCATGGGTAGTGCTTGGATGGCCAACAAACAATTTCCTTGGGAGCTCAATCGTTATGTCGGCGGCATCGAGAACGTAAAAATCAACATCACCCTGCGCATCTATTCAAACAAATGGCATGTATATGCTGGCCTTGCCATTCTAAATCCTGCAGCAAAGAAACAAATCCGTCAGTATGCGGCATCAGTCACTGAGCTTTACAAGCTCATGCTAGGCGGTCATCGAGCGGAGCTCGAGGAAAGGGTCAAGACTGCAGGTCGTGCTGTATTTCATCAGGAAGCCAAACAAGATCTCTTGTTGAAGGATGAGGTTCTCGATCGCTTCTCGCTCTCGAAAGAACCCAAAGAGAGGACCCCAAACAATCACCTTTCCCTACTTGCCATTGTGGACTGTTGGTGGAAGCTGGGCATCGTCCCTTACGACCACATGATCTGTTCAACACCTCTGTTCCGCATTTGGTTGGGAGTCACGGAGTACTTATTCCGTAATGAAAATCTATTGGACGAGGTTATTAAAACAGCTGTTGAGGACAACACTTTCAGGTCGGACGATCTGGAATTTACTTTTGCAGCTCGAGCATGGTCTGAATGTGTTACTTTTGGTGACTTTGAACCATATCGAGATCGCTTTGAGAAGACTCAGCAATACTTCGCAACTCGTTTCCCTGACGCTGTTCGTGTCGGAAATGAAATGATCAAGACAATTATGGAGCGAACAACGTCGTCATGAACATCTGTCCGTTCAACATTAAGGACAAGTTTTGGTTGCGTGCAGTTATACAGGTTGGGAAAGTGAAACTTCCTCTTGCATTGATCGACATCGGGCTCAATTGGCTAAACACGCCGGACTTTTAAGTTGCTTGAGGCGGTTAAATGCGTTACTCCCCACTTCACCCGAAGTCCAATGACCAACCACTGCTGTGAAGTTCGACCATTGCTTTATACTGACTACTTTCAATGAATTCAAGTGGCATACGTTCGGACAAGATACCAACCCCTCGAATTCGGACGGTATAAATCCTCATATGCCATGCTCGGCATTCTGAAAGTGTGGTTGCTGTTTATTTGTTGCTCTATATCTTCGTTCTCACAGCATAAATTTCAATATGTCCGTCATGGCTGAGGGGCGAATGGCTCGCCAAAAATTCTGCGATAACAAATTCGAGACTAGAGCAGACTTTCAAGCAGCATGTGTTGCTCTTTTGGAACCTTTACTGTCTCGCATGACCCACTATGGCTCTCGCGTTAAGATAGGAGCAAGTGCAACTAGATATGACGAGACCGGTCGTCAGCTTGAGGGCTACACACGACCACTGTGGGGTTTAGCTTCGTTACTGGCTGGTGGTGGAAGGTTTGCAGGTGCCGAACGCTGGCGCGAAGGCTTGATCGCAGGTACTGACCCTGAGCACGTGGAATTCTGGGGGCAAATCGAGGATCTAGACCAGCGTATGGTCGAGCTAGCACCATTAGGTTTCGCTCTCGCTGTTGCTCCTGACACATTCTGGAAACCCTTGACGGACAAGCAAAAGCAGAACGTGCAGAAATGGGTATCTAGCATCAATGCACAAGGAATGCCTAACACTAATTGGTTGTGGTTTCGTGTATTTGCAAATTTAGGTCTGAAGAACAACGGTGCGAAGTATTCGCTTGATCAGATTGAGCAAGACATGGATCACCTCGATACCTTCTATGTTGCTGAAGGCTGGAGCAGTGATGGGCCCAGGAAACATTGCCAGATGGACTATTACTCTGGTTCGTTTGCCATACAATTCCTGCAATTGCTGTTTTCCAAGCTAGCAGGAGATATTGATTGGAAACGAGCAAATGAATACCGAGACAGGGCCATCCACTACGCGAAAGCCTTTGTGCATTACTTTGATGAAGATGGGAGGTCAATTCCATTTGGTCGGTCTCTAACGTACCGATGGGCACAAGCGAGCTTCTGGGGTGCCTTGGCTTTCGCCGATGTTGAACCCCCCGCACCTCTCACCTGGGGTGTTGTGAAGGGCATACTTCTAAGGCATATGCGATGGTGGACTCAACACGAGGACATGTTCAACATTGATGGCACCTTGAACATCGGATACACCTATCCTAATATGTTTTTATCAGAGGATTACAATTCTCCGGGCTCTCCGTATTGGTGCTGTTTGTCATTCGTTCCTCTTGCATTACCAGAAAACCACCCGTTCTGGCAGGTAGACGAACTGCCTTACCCGACCGGCAAAATACCTGAGATTATGCCTTTAAAACATCCAAAGCATATTATGGTCAATCGAGGAGGACATTGCTTTTTGCTATCTTCTGGTCAGGCCTGTCACTACCCAGTACGTGCCACCCACTCAAAATACGGACGTCTGGCATATAGCTCAGCATTTCCGTATTCCGTCCCAGGCGGTAATTACACCCTCGAACAATATGCAGCAGAGAATTCGTTGGCAATATCAGATGACAATGGGGAAACGTGGAAGTTGCGGCGACAATGCTCATCTTTCAACATCAACGAGGTCGCAGGAATTCCTGTTCTTGTCTCTGAGTGGTCGCCCATACCTGACATCTACACGAAGACGATGCTTGTACCACCATCTCAGAGCCATCCCAACTGGCATCTACGCATTCACAAGGTTACTACGCAGCGTCAAATACTCACGGCCGAAGGAGCGTTCGCTATTTGTGGCGTACAAGCTGGAGATGGCAGAGATCTTCTTCCTCTGAGCCAATCGCCGAAGGAGGGCTATGAACAGAAAGATCAAGGAGCTTTGGTAATATCCAAGGCAGGAGCGGTCGGAATTACTGAGCTTCAACCAAACGTTCATAGGCAAGGGAAATCGGTTAAGCCGGATGCCAACACCAACCTTGTCGAAAGTCGTACATTAATACCCACGCTGCTGGCAGACTTGAAACCAGGAGAGACCGTGTGGTATGTAACAGCCGTTCTAGCGATGCCACGCAATACATCACTACCACAAGCGGACTGGAAAGGGACGTGGGCAAAGCGACCCTTTTTACCGGAATGGGTAAAGCAGTGGATGGCAGAGAGTTGACCACTTTGGACATCTGAACCATGAGCTACGTCCTGGTTCTCCAAATGGATCTCATCAGACGATGTATTTTCTCGAACTTATAACTATAGCATCTCGTACCTCCGTACCAGTTACATGGGGAGCATTCCTGAATACAGATCTCTTGGCTAGTAATACTCAAATGACACATCAGTGGTGGAAAATTACGAGCCAATATAAAGCGTTTTGGCCTTTGTGCAACTGCATGCCAAGTATGAATGAATCCTTCGACTTTTGGTCTCGTAGCAGAAGTTCTAGTTTATTTCAGGTACATAATTACCATGCCTACTCTGCGTATGCACGCAACATGCTGAGGTAGGGATGGTGGAGTGCAGATCCCCCGCGCTCGATTGAGGTCCCGAGGAGTTGTGGATCATTCAACCTTTTAGAAACACTTCTATTAACTTCACCTAGCTCGACATAGAGTACTACTGGACGCCAGCGACCATGGCACGTCTTAGACTACTCTGTATCCTCTCCGCATTGTACTGCTCCTCAGCAATGAACCTTCACTTGTGGTGGTAAATCCTAGTCAACCAAATGGCTGATCCCTGCCTGGTATGCGCCCATTTCACTTTATCCGCATTCACCCTACTGGGTAGCCCATGCATCCTGAGAGGAGACATTGCCAGAAATGCCTAATAATCCATCGAAGCCCTTCCATCGCCGAGACGCTATGCTCTCGTTATGGACAACTCGCAACCCGTCGAGATGAGATACTCGATATGCTTCAAGAAACGGCTTGGCCACGCCGTAATTAGTGACATATTCTCCGAAAGCTGCGCCATATAAATAGTTCCAATTGCATATGCTACAGTGGTTTCTCGGTCATCTCTTATAGGCCACGATCAGGCTCTTTCAAAGACAATCTTCTCTCAAAACGTTCGGCATCTTTGACACTGCTGTAGTCCGTCGCTGCTCAGTCGGAAACGACCATCTTGAACGGCCTCTTGCATAGCGAAAATGTCGTGGCTCTTGAGGAAGGTTGTCCATAATGAAGCTATCAAAGAAGATCCGCCGCAGATATATGGCTGGAGAGTCTTCTTTCTGGCTTGTTCGGTATGTCTCAGTGACGACGCATTACGTTGCCGGCAATATGAAGAACAGAACATCCACTGATGGCACTGTACTCTCACTAGGCCTGCTTTGGCGGGATGCTTTTTGGCATTGAAACCGGCATCATTGGTGGTGTAAGTCTCGCGTACGCTGCCAGCGCTCCTACAATACTGACATCGGACAGGTCCTGACACTTGAGCCCTTCAAACGGTACGTGTCTGAGTGGCGTGTCCTGATCAATCCAGGTAACTAATTGGGGTTTAGGAAGTATGGACTTTTGAACCTCAGCGACAAAGCAAAGGCCAACCTCTCGGCAAATATCGTGTCTACCCTGCAGGCGGGTTGTTTCGTTGGCGCCCTGGCAGCCTCACCAATTTCTGATAAGTTTGGACGAAAACCTGCGCTCTTGATCGCAGCTGTTGTTGCTACTATCGGTGCAATCATGCAAACATCAGCAAGTGGTCATTTGGCTGCGATGTATGTTGGGAGGTATGTCTCGCCTGTGCCCGACCACACCTGTACCCTAATTTTCCTGTCGGCAGGTTCATCAATGGTATGGGAGTAGGGACAGCGAGCGCTATAACTCCGCTGTATATCTCAGAGAACGCTCCCAGAGCTATTCGGGGAGCACTCACAGGTCTCTATCAGCTGTTCATTGTCACAGGCGTAATGCTAGCTTTTTGGTCCGTACCAATCCTATTCCTTCTCTGTCCGTGGATGGGACCGTCGTCGATTGAAGTTGGTTTCACCGTTTCAACTGTTTCTAACCTTCATCTAGGATCAATTATGGCGCGGCACTCCACCTCTCTGGCACAGCCCTCTACGTCGTTCCATTGTCGATGCAGATTCTACCAGCAATCTTACTACTTTTCTTCATGCTCTTCAACAACGAATCACCCCGTTTCCTAGCCAAGCAGGACCGGTGGGAAGATGCCAAACGTGTCCTAGCCCGTGTCCGTAACCTGCCTCAGGATCATCCTTACATCGAAAGCGAGTTCCAAGATATTGTCACTGTCATTGAAAACGAACGAGCTCTCATCGGAGGTGCGAGTTTCATGGCCCTTCAGAAAGAGATGTGGCTTATCAAGGGCAATCGTCGTCGAACTCTTATATCTATTACCCTCATGATCTGTCAACAAATGACAGGCACGAATGCGCTGAACTACTACGCACCTGAGATCTTTGCCAATCTAGGTGTCACCGGGACACGATCCGGGCTATTCGCAACAGGAATCTACGGGGTCGTGAAAATGACAGCCTGCTCCCTATTCCTGATCCTTGCTGCAGACAGTCTGGGCCGTCGTCGATCTTTGCTCTGGAGTTCCATTGCTCAAGGACTCTGCATGTACTACATTGCCATCTACGTTCGTATCCATCCGCCAGATAGCAGCGACACCAATGCATCTCGTCCGGCTGCTGGATACGTCTCCCTCGTCGCAATCTACCTCTTTGCAGCTTGTTATCAATTCGGTTGGGGTGCAGTATGTTGGATTTACGTATCAGAAATCCCAACAGCACGTCTTCGAGCCATGAACGTGGCCATAGCGGCAGGCAAGTACTCACCGGTCCCTTTGTTCATCCACGGTATCAATTTCATGATGTCAACGTGTCTGTATGGCTTGTTCTTTTAGTCTCTCTTGAACCTTACCCAAACCACAGCATAGACATGGCATCCACTAACCCTTCTGTTTCTCTACAGCAACACAATGGCTCTTCAACTTCGTCGTCGCCCGTTCCGTCACCACCATGCTCGCAACCATGGGCAAGGGCGGCTACGGCACATACTTCCTTTTCGGGAGTTTCTGTTTCTCGATGTTCATATTCACATGGTTCTTCATTCCCGAGACCAAAGGAATGAGTCTGGAGAAAATGGACGATTTGTTCGGTGTTACAGAATTAGTTAAAGCGAAGCTCAGAGATGAAGATGAAGAAAGGCACTCTGCGAAAAGGGGGTTAGGAGATGCAGAATTTGAACATGTTGAGCAGAGGGGTAAAGGGTTAACTTGAAAATCTTGGATGTTTTAACAACGTTCCGGGAAGAAAGATCGTTGGGGGTATATAGCTAGGTAAATTGAAGCAGATGTATTGTTCTCCTTTTCTTTTTTCCTGCTGTAAAGTCAATATAACAGATAAACAGAACCGTCGGATTGTGTGACTGCGGATTCATTTCATTTTCTTCATCATCATCACTATCAGATTATCAATCTTGATTTCCTGCCTACGATTCATACTGTTTACTGGCTATATGTATGTATTATGCGGTATCTACAACAGTCTGTTCTACGCTAATTCGACTTCAATCACACTTTCAACCGATTGCACCGGCCTCCAGATCTTCACAACACGGAGACCGGCGCTAGTAATAAGCTGTGTCCATTCACTCTCGGATCTTTCCGCGGCGGCGAGACAGGTCATCATGGTGATATCGGAGACGGTGACACGGGCCAGAGGCTTGATGTTGCTGACCAGACTTTCGTGGACGAGGAGTTTGGAATAGCCTTTCTCCATGGCGCCGGCGAGGTTTTTGAGAATCTCGGTGGCCGCGACGTCCGGCCAGTCGTGGAGGACGTTGTGCAGGAAGTAGATGCTCGCGCCTTTGACGGGTTGCGGGGTGAAGAAGTCGTGGGGTTGGACGGTGATGGCGGGTTCGGTTTCGATTCCGTTGATGAGGATTTCGGGGAGGTCTTGGAGGACGAGGCTCCCGGCGGAGATGTCGGGGTGGCGGGAGAGGAACTTTTTCAGGTCGTGGCCTTTGCCGCCGCCGACGTCGACGACCAGGGCGCGGTCGGGCTTCGCGGAGGCGACGACCGTTTCCGTCGGGTAGACCTCGGGCCAGGGGGTCAGGTTGTACTTGGAGTGGCTTTCCATTGCGTCGTTGAAGTCGGAGGTTAGGAGGGGGTTCGTGCCGACGTACTGAAACATGTTTGCACCCGCACCTCGCCAATACTGGAAGTTGCAGTCGTTGACGTTGCTTGGGTTTTTGAAGCCAGTCTTCTTCAAGTAAAATGGAAGCGTCCGGAACATGGGGTTGTTGAGCTCATGGTAGAAGCCGCCGTACGTGCCGGGTAGCGATGCATCCTCTGCTAAGGACTTGGCCCAGGCCGTTCTGGCGTATGTGTCTTCGGCGGTTTCGATGACGAGATGCTGTCCGGAAATGCATCTCAATAGACGTCCTGTGAGGTACAGCAGTCAGAAGATTGTGTATGGCAGCGCAAAAGAAATGTAAAAAGACCCGCGACCGACATACGGATAAGTATCGTGTCAGCTCCTGTGAGTTCGGCGAGCTCAGCAGAAGTCTTGGGTCCGCCGCCGCCGCCGCCCTCTGCCCACTTCTTGAATACGCCGGCGTCTATGAGTGCCTTGATTGACGCATTTGTCGCACCACTGACCCAGTTGTGATCCCATGCGATATCCCAGGGCGATTGGACCTTCCTCAAGGTTTCGAAGAGTACATCTCTGGCACGAATACGCTCGGCCTCGTTCGCGAAGGACCCGGCCTCAATACCCTGTAAGCTCGCTACCAATTGATCCGCAGAGGCCATGTTAAGCTTTTGATATTGCCAAGTAACTATACTGTACGTACAGGAACATGCAGAAGCCTACAAGAGAGGGTCAGTGTGGTCAGGAGACATGATTTGTATCACTGTCTCGAAATGGACTGCCGATGGGGGCATGCATTGGGGACGAATAGCTCTCTATTTTGCCAGACCTTGACCACTGCAAATGATCATCGGGCGGCTCGCTTATGGCAAGCGTGTTGGATGGGAGTCGTTAGAATTCCCATACTCGGAGTAGTATTGCAAGGAATTAGCATGGTCAGAGGTTGTCTACGCAAGCATGGGTCAGGGGTTGATGACTTAGTTATCATACAGAGTAGTAATTACTCAGAGTACTTAAAGTATGATGTTGGATGCTCCCCCACTTTCCGGGCCCGAGGAAGTTGCTAGTAAAGTAAACTCCAAGTCTCTCGTAAATTGCTTGTATCAGTTCACGACCACCACCATGGTTCTTCCAGGGCCAATATCTTGCTACAAAGGGACCTCATTTAGCTATCGAGCTTTACTACAATATCTAGATGTGCGCTAGAGAAGTCATGGTATCATTATTGTCGTGATTATTGTACATGGATAAAGAAAACAGTAACTTGTATGAAGCGGGATAGGCGATACTCGAACCCCTGTCAGGATCCAGAAACCCGCGATTGGACTTTTCGAACGCGATTAGTGCTGTCCAGCAGTTTACATGCTACTGCATGTGGCCCTCCCGGAACACAGGCGATCTTGTTGAGCATTTTGAAGCATCTGTTGTACTGTGTAAACGATGTATTTCTTTGACCCACCATTCCCAAGCCCTCTCTCACTGAACATTTCCGATACGTTGACTTTGTTGCTCTATACTATCAGAAGATACAGAGACATTCACGGTCTTGTGGATGTCTTTGTGATTGTAATCGTTCGTCTTCGATCTGGTAACGAGCGGAATGGCATCGATACTGACACGTGTAGCGATGGACTGTTCTGGGTCTTCAAGCTTGTGACCCCCCTTGAAATTGTCCCAATTTCGACTCATGCTTCGAGAATGGGATGGTGTGCTATCGCCGAGTTGATTGTGTGATCCTGGACCGCTACCGTACATGTTCGTGACCTTTCCCTTGCCCAAACGGAATAAAGGCCCTAGTGTTGGGAGGGACGCGCAGACTATCAGGATACAACCTTCGGCAGTACCTAGAATGTCGAGATACGGAACAGGATCTGTAGAGCGTTAGGACTTTTTGATAGAGGCAAAAGAAAAAAAATGCTAGGCTCACATGTGGGATCTGTCACCAAGATTTCGAAGACTTGTCCGAATATTGCCAACTTGTAGATCGAAACAACACATGCCAGAGCACTTAGACCCAAAGCAATAGAAACAAGGACTCGCTTCTTGAAAGGCATATTCAGGCGCATGATAAATGGTATTGGGTATATCGCAAAGAGAATGTCCAAAAACGCCGAGTAAGCAGACGTGAAGTAGCCCAAGTCGGCCAGCACGCTGATATTGGCGCATGACCCCTTAATCATTTGGTTCCATCCATACTCGACTGGGGAACATTGTTCAAACCACCAGACAGATGTTGCAAAGACACAGGCTTGCGAAGATAATGCGAGACCCCAAAATAGTATGGTTGTCTTTGTGCCGTACTCGAGGATACGTTTGAGAACCGCGATTATGGCGAACTTAGGCAAAGAGAAGGTCCAGATGAGTACTGAACTGATGACGACGTTGTACTTCAGAGCCTGAACACGTTTGTCCTCCGGAATATCTGTGTAGTGTCTCCCAAGCCCATAGCTGGATCCAAGTGTCACAAGGATGCATGTGCCTAGGAAAACAACGAGACATCCAACGGTGATGTAGTCATCTATCCCTAGACCACCACCAAGCTTGTTTCGGCCGTAGAGAACACGACAGAAAATACGAAGCCCAACGACAACTGAACAAATATCTGTTAGCCATTACTTTCGAACCATGTCTGGACATACCAACTAAGACTGCGAGCATTGCCCAAACGGCCCTATCTGCAAGTACACCATAGTCCTTTTCTTTCCACAGAGTCATGTCAAAAATATCCTACTCAGAAAGCTAGCTTGCTGCAGATAGTATGGGATAGGTCAGCAGAGTTAGGAATGAAAGGACCTTGTGGGAGTCTTTGCTTTATCACTTGAGGAGCAAAGATGCTTCCCCTAATCTGGGGAATGTATATTGTCGAGGAAGGTCGCCATAACGGGGCCCTAGCTCCGGCATGCCTGCGTCACAACCCGGGCCTTGGTTGTAATTTATCCTCCAGGCAAATAACCAACTATCGATCGGTCCCTGTACCAGGGGATTTATTTGTCTGGAACCGTATTCTGAATTTCTGGGTTAGAGGTACGGGAAGGATTTGGTTTTGAACTGATACTTGTTAGCATAGACAGCAATTCTCAAGCCATTTGATTCAGCGGCATAGATCGGCGAAAGCGAGAGCTCAAGTCTTCAACATCACCGTGAAGACGCAAAGACCCAGTCGTGTCCACTCTTCGTCCATTCCCTTACCCCACGTTCCTCAAGGTCGTTCATGCTTTTCGCTGCTTCGTCGGATATTTCCCCAATCTAGCACATAGTAAATACCCTGAGTATTCGAAGTACCCTACAGAGTAGTGTTACGACTTTGATAGTGGGCTAGCAGATGTTGGTAAGGCCCCCCACAACCCCACCAAAGTCAAACGCCCGAACTCAAAGTAGTTCTGTACTCGACCACAATAGGTAACGAATCATGACACTAGAGATCGACCCATGGTAGTGGTTAGGGCGGAAGCTCTGGTACGGAGTACTCTGATGGTAATTGGGATTGCCGGAGTAATTGACGTTATTTCAGTTTCCCATACTTGCAGAGTCAGAATCGGCAGTGTCGGCACAACTCGAGGTAACGTGCTGGAGCCAATTCCTCCTTAGGGCCGTCTATGCCTCACTACGGGTGTTAGAACCTGTATAGCCCGTCAACAAAATGGATTCTGCTCGAAATTGAGGCGAGCGTACCGTAGTTCGGTCATGGGACGGACGTCGCCGTTGGCTCTTCCGTCCCGGATACAGGAAGCACCATTTAAGTCTCTTCAATGGTGCAAGTGGCGTTCAGAATGCCGACTTCGTTGCTCAGTAATTCAAGAACATGAATCACGTTACGCGCTCGATCTCCAACAGATCTTTTGGAGGCTCTTGAGTTCTCTTCGGATTGTTGAACTTCTGTACCCACGCCATGGGGCATCGTAGAAGTGGGGTTGGATGCGTCTCTTTTGTTCCTAGACCAGACTCTTTTCAGCAGAGAATATTGCTGACTGCATTCATCAATTGCGGGAAGCACGGACTATGGCTAGAAGAGTACTTCCTGTCACGGTCCTCTTGTGGTTGATCATCATCGACCGTACCCTCTTCCAACAAGGGGTATTCATTATATAATCAAACCGGCTGGATTCCCATGTTCCCTGCCTCGATCATACCTTGCTCATAGAAGCCGGATCAGATGTTATCTGAAAAAGCTTAACAACCTCGGTAGTCCAGAGTCATCGCTGGATATCTTTTAACCACAATGAGAGGATGCAAGTGTTGTCCAGACCCTGACTCGAAGCAAGGAGATAGTACAGTATGGTTGTTTGATGATGAGGGTTGTATATAAGCTTATACAGTAGTAGGGCTAACTGCAACAGTGCTCGACTGGAGGGCATCGATATCATTCCCCCTGAGAGGGCAAATCCAAGAGGATCACGTTGCAGAGTTAAACCTTCTGTCTATATGCCTCCACCAATACACAATGAGATGGGGTATTCATACTCCCTCTGAGGCGCATAATTGCCGAGAGCTTGTCTTACAGAGGGAAATTCCCTTCCGGGCAGCTTACGACCCTGTTGGACGTTCACTCGGTACTTGTGCTCTCTAAGTTCAAGAACCAACTCAAAGGGGTCATATGCCAAGCAATGGTCCTATAGAGCATAAGTTAATGTTGCCTGTCGTTTCCACTGGGAGCAATCATACAGTAGCATATCTGAATCACCAAAGCTTACAGTATTAATTGTGCCAGCTGATCAACGAATTCTGCGCGAGTACCTCCGCAACTAGTAAGTCGCCTCTCGCAGAGGCTAACAGTCTATCAGCCTCGACATAGTTTGCTCTTACAATGTGACGTACTTAGCGACGTCAGGATTGACGGTTGCGGACTCGTGGGCACACGGCAAGAAGGAATGAGCCTACCAATGTCCGTCAAAATGCATTGAAGCGCTCTCAGCACGACGAAACTGGGCTCTTGAGATTATTGATTGACAATCTCGTAGGAGTGTTTCAGGGGAGACTGCGCTGGCCCTTTTGAGGTTTCTCCAGATCTTGAAACCTTCATTTCGTGTTATATCTTGGTTGTCATGTGCTGGAAAACCAGCTCAAGTTTCGAAGCTTCTGAGACTCGTTGGAGCACTGTTCAGATGGTTCAATACTACCATCACGTTATGAGGACTGTTATTCACCTTGGATATCGACCTACTCCTCTAATAGCCTGGGCTTGGTCGTCTGCCAATGACGTACTGATCTTGAACGGTTGGACAAACTTCGGCTGCAAACCTGATACGAATATCTTTTTTGCCGGCACATTAGCCAACACCAATGAGCTGGCTAGCGAAGACTGACCGATGCGCCGTCTAGCACCCCAAGTCGCTTGTAAGAGGTCAACGATCACTCCTCTCACAGTAGTAGGGCAAGGCATATGGTACATACTTTTGCCAACAAAGTTTGATATGGTTCAGGTCCATGTGCGGAAACATTCATGTACAAGTTTCTTCCAGTATGACACCATCAGCTTCTCAAAATTTTCGACAGAAGCCGCTTCGTCTTCTTAGTCGCGATGATCGTTGTTCGTACTGTCAACGTTCCACTTTGCCCAGGCTTCACCGGTGCAAGGAAAATGCCGCCGTTGCTTCTACTATGGTAGATTCCCCGGAATTATTGACGCCGAAAAACATCCAGCTATGAATAGAACCTTTAGCGTTATGGGTGTTGATACTGTGCAGAGTTGCATTGTTTCAAGAATGAAGTCACTGGAACGTTGATCACAAACTCGAGGCTATTTGCTCATTTTATCACGGTCAATGCCATTATCAGGTATTCTCCTATAGGCTGAACTTCAAGAATCTCGTCCAGTTCATATTTGTCTGCAATGTTCTTACCCTTCGTCAGTCCTTGCTTTCTTCCTTACTTTTGAAGATGTGTGCTTCGCTCGAATGTCGCGTTTAACCCATTGTACTTTGATTGGGTAAATAGCTCATCCGCGGCGTTTGCCACAGTACTGAAGCAAAACACTACACGAGCGATAAGATTTCGAAATGTCGATCAGGTGACATCTGAAACCGAAAACACATCGATCTGCAAATACGATGTGTACAAGCATTTTTCCATCCACCTACGGCGATCGTGAGGTCCATTTAGCCTACACGATGGCCTCCCTTACAATTTCAACCCGATTGATCCTTTGCTCGGCAGACCAAATGCCAGTCTCGACGGTTAGAACCGCTTCTATTTTTGGGATGTCGATAAAAGATATACCGAGCGGGATATATCGTCATTGTTCTTGGTTTCATCGCAAGGGCTCGTATCTGGCCACAGGAAGAATGTTAAAGATCCTCGTATCCAATGTCACCGTAACAGCATAGGCGGAAACGCTTGTGCCACGACCACAGAAGCGAAACCAGGTAGGTTAAATCAAAGGGGTTTTGACGAAGGGAAACAACAAGCAAGACATAAGATTTAAGAACATCGAATGTCCCGTTCATATCTTCTGTCTCACCAACAGCTAAAATATCAAGAAAGCAAAGAAATCAAAATCACAATCAACCACAGACAACTCAGTCGTTCTCACTCACTCACTCATCAATTCAGGCCAAACTCTTCATCATAATGCAGTTCTCCTTTGCCTTCGTCGCCGCAGTCCTCCCATTCCTGGCCTCTGCCGCTCCCACTCTAGTTCCTCGCGATGAATCCTCCACACCCTACACAGTGACATCTCTTCGCAGTGGATCCGCCATCCAATATTCCACCCTCGTCGCATCAGGCACACATTTCTACCTCGGAAGCAGCAACTCCACCGCCGTTCTCGGCACCGACAATAACCTAGTCCGTCTCGTCTCATCTCGTCTCCTCTCAAGACCCTTCACTAACCCTTCCTTTTCCAGAACGTTGCCGTCCCCGGCGGCCAACAAATCTACCTCGAAACCACCGGAGCCCTTCGCTACACCGTCCCCCACTCCGGTGCCATCCCCTCCGATGCTGCCGCCAACCCTATCATTTACACCGCCTCCGAACAAGGCAGTAGCAGCGTCTTCACAGGATCCATCTCTACCTCCTCCCCCGGATCCACTGGTCTCATCGCATGCCCCGTCTCGGGCTACAACCCTGCCGGCGCTTATCAGGTCTACGCTAATACCGATGATTTGGCAGCTCCAAGCGGAAACAATGAAGATTGTTTGAGCTTTGAGGCTGTCACGCTTGCTTATAACGGGACGACAGCTTGGGAGTATTAGAGGTGAGGTGATGGATGAACTGATTCGGGAATGAACGTGGCGGGGGGAGGAAGGAGCTATTAGAATGATCGTTCGATGAAGAGGAACGAAGCATTACAGCAAAATTTCCCCCGAAACTTGTCTACATTAAAAGCCCTGCATTTACATCTGATTTGATCTGATCTGACCCCTAGGTCTAAAAACAATTCTCTCTCGTTCATCAAAGACAAAGAAAACAGCTTTCTTGTACAATACAATACCATACAATACAGTACATATATAAGTTAGTTATATATACGTTATATCCTATAGCATCGCAAATCGCAGAAAGGGGGAGGGAGGGGGGGCATTTCCCAATATTCTATATTCTATATTCTAAGACATTTCCTGCTAACTAGTTACCTATCTCATTTATTGGTTGGTTGGTTGACATAAACTCCCTCCCTCTCCCCTCCTGGGTGCTTGCCTATCTGGCTGGCTGGCTCGCTAGCACGTACTTCCCCAATAGAGGAGTGAGAAAGACCAAAAAAACCCAAATTCCAGGGGTACAGTAAGGTAGTTACGTAGAGATGTGATGACCGAAGAAGAAGAAAAAGAAAGAAAAAATCCCTTTTCAAATATGCACCAAAAAAATAAAGGGGGGGGGGGGGGGGGG
>LCWF01000230.1:0-19792 GCA_001006345.1 Phaeomoniella chlamydospora | reverse complement strand
GGGGGGGGGGGGGGGGATATGAATACGGGATACGGTTTATAGGAGTGGCCTGAAGACAATATAATAGATAACTACATGTAGTATATAAAATATTTATGGGAGAGGGGGGAAAGATAAGACTAGTGGGGGTGGGTGAGATGTTGATGAGTGAGTGTATTGGTTTGATTGAAAAGATTCCATGATTTTGATATAACGTTAGTTACCATACTCCTTCCACATACCCTCAAGCCAAAATCAGATCCCTGAAGAAAACTCCAAACGCCAGGAAAGGAAGACCAGTCTGTATATGCAAAATCGCCGTTAAATGCATGCCAAGCACCAGTGAATCTAACCAGAACCACCAACGCCACTACCAGATCCAAAGCCTGCTCTTGTAGCACCCAAATTATTGCTGAATCTTCGAGCTATGCGGGGACCAATATCACCTATACCGATAGGACTTGACATTCGTCTTTCAATTAAGTTGACTCGTTGTTCGTGGTGTTGCTCTTTCGATAGAGTTCGTCCTGTTCTTATTGATCTGATTTCATCATCTGCGTCGTCATCAGAATCGATTGCACTTTCGTTGACCGCGTTGATTTTGTTGTGGTCGTTCAATTGTTCTTCGTTAGTCGAGTCTTCTTCCGCTTCAAACTCGATCTCTTCGTCTTCTTCGTCGGTTGAATCGTCACTCGCACTGAATCCTGGCATTTCTTTGAGATACCATATCGGGATAGCGGCACAGAGAGAAATTAATGTCAATAGCCAGAATGGAGTGATAACATATCCAACATCCACTCCAAATGTGAACACTGTTCCCGCAAGAAAGGGGCCAGCTGCTCTGCCGACAGCAGATGTACTGGTTGCAACACCGTTCAATGTTCCCAGAATTGCCAAACTCGAGGCCGAATTTGTGAGTAGGATTGTGGAGCAGGGGAAAGCAAATATACCACACCAACATTTTACCAACATCAAGATAAACACGAATGCTTGCTTTGTGAATGGTGTTGGAAGCAGTGATGTGAATGGTACAAGTGCATAGACCATTGGAAATGTCAGTGCAACCCATTTGAAGCACCGGAGTACACCGTATTTCTTTGCAACCGGCGGGAAGATCAGAAATTGAATGAGCATCCCAGCGACTCCATACATTGTAAAGAGAAGCCCAATTCGGCCAGAGGTAATACCAAAACCTCCAGCAAACTTGAATGGTAGAGTGACGCTCGGTTCGGTGATATTCTGCGTAGGGTGGTGCATGAATATGGGTAACAGTTGATCAAAAGCTTGGGAATGCATAGCAAGCATTGTGTAAGCAACGAGGTTAACTCTCGACTGTGGAGTGAGGACATCTCGAAAAGTCGGAGCCTTCAGATGTTTCTTGTTCTTGGTATTTAGAACCTCAGTTCCATTTGCTTCTTCGCCCAAAAGAGGTTCGCTATCTTCGATAGATTGCCATGGCTTGTTACGAGGATGGCGAGGCTTTCGACAAGGTGATGTAACAAGGTTTCCCAGAATTAAACCGTAGTCTTTCCTGTGTTTCTTCGCTTCTAATGTCTCTTTCAAAAACAGAATACCAGTCGTGAGTCCGACCAAGAAGAAGATTGAGCTGACCAAATTTGGCAGAAGAAATGGCCATTTCCTAAAAAAAGAACTGTGCCCAAAAACACCTGGATATTGTCTCGCTGGGTTGGCCAAGGCTCCACCAAAAGACGGCCCAAAACATGAACCAACAGCCCATACTAATGGCATCAGACTGAAAGCTCTTGGTTGCAGACTTTTCTCTGGAACCATTTCAGCAACCATCGTTCGGATAATTCCCACTGTACCACTTCCTGCTCCACCTAGTGCTCTCGCGGTAAGCATGGCAGGGAGCGAATGAGACATGCCGAAGATGATGCTGGTAATCATAGTCCATGTCAAGGCTGTTAGGACGAGGTACTTTCGACCATATCGATCAGACATCCTTCCCCATATGATTGCTGTCAAACATTGGCACAATGAAAAGCAAGCGCTCGCCAACCCTGCCCATCGTGCAACTTTATCTGTCGGGACACCAAAACTCTCGATCATTTCAGGGAGGTAGGGATAGACAGATGTCAAGGCAACGGGTTCTGCAAATCGACATATTGCCAGTATTGTCATCTGCTTCACGGGCAGCTTGGCCTCTCTGTGACTTGATTTCCCCATGACTTGAGTCGTGCTATCCTTCCCGGCATTGAAAGGACGACGTTAATGCTTTGAATTAAAAAGGAAAACCTTTCGATTCTCAGGAGTCTCGAGCCAATTGACTCATTCTGCTTGAAAAGAATTTGTAGAAGAACTAACTCTGCCTGTAGACGATCTTAACGACCCATCAAGCGGGGAACTGAGTCGCGTGCCGTTGATTGCCGCCCCATTTAGTTTAATTGATCATCACGACATGAACTCCTTGAATCTATCGGTGGTTTTACCTGGCGTTGGTCTCCGAAGAATTGTTAGATGGCGTGCTGAATTGCAACTGCAATCCCTGTTTGCATCGCCATTCTCCGTTAATGAAAAGCTTTTGCTAACGAGCTTAACCCAACACGAATACGTTTACTGTTTGCTGTTAGTGGCTGAGTATGGATGCAGCCCACGAGGCTGTCACAATTATGGCTGTACTGTGGTTAGCGGATCAATGCCCTGCTACCGGAGAGAACTGCCTTGGAGGCTGCACAAACATTGGTGAGAGGTCCGAGTCTGGCCCAATGGTGTTGTTGCAACCTTCAACACCTTGTGTAAGGATCATCACTATAGCTGAATAGTTAGATTCATCTGGTAGGCAACATCCTGATTATCCTTTCAATCGTGACATATATGGCCACTTAGACGTCATGGAATTGTAGCCATTACACTGGCTCTAGGTTGGGTGAAGTAAAAAGAAGGGGACACAAAATAGCAAGGCGGACAGGGATCTTTAATTGTAAAAGTACATGCGATTTTTGTACATGAATCGACTATCTTTTTGTTTTCTGTTTTATTGTACCATACCTCATGACATTTTGTGCATTTTATACCTCGATAAGGCACCTGTCTCTTCATCGCAGCCAAATGTCTGCACAGCCAATCTAATATTGGCCAATCACATCAAAACTAATAACGACTTCGCTGAGAATCGGTCGCAAATCCACTTGGGGTTTTTGCGGAGATGAATACGACGGTATGTACATAATGACATCGACAACTAACCGGGACAGGAATTCTTTTGGTATTTGTACATTACTGTACCTCGATAATTCCAATGACGTTGTTTTCATGTCTGAAGCTCATCTTAATTCAGCTCTAAGATTGAGTAGGCTCCTACTGTGACTTCTTGTGTGACGTCTCTGAATTAGAAGGACAACGAGTTGTTATTGCAAACGACAACTGCATTTAAGTGATTGCGCTCCATCTCTTCATTGTAGCAATTCTTCACAAAACCAAACCATCCTCACCACCTCCCATTTTCATATATCATTTCCCTCCATGATGCAAAGCCCATCGCCTCAACTTCTGCGCGCACTGCGCTCTCGCCTCGCTACTCCCGCCTCGCCATGCTCCAGACCTCATCTCTCAAAAAGTCCCTCCCTACGCCATACCCAAACGCCTCTTCGTCCATTCCACCAGCGCGCCTTCGTCCTCACCCGCTCACCACCAAATCCCAAACTCCAAACCCGGGACCGTGGTCCACGATCCAAAGAAGACACACAAACCGACTTCGATACGCTAAACATCTACTCCAACAGCGCACCGCCCGCAACCAACATCGACGCCTGCCTCTCCGACGGCTTCCACATCAACAACGGGCTGAAAATCACCGGCGGGGCAGGAGTCTTCCTTTTAGGAGGTGAAGCTTACACATGGCGGCCCTGGACCGCCGGCGTATTAAGCCCTGTTCCCTCCTCCTCCTCCTCCTCCTCCCAACCCGACCCCCTCCTCACTCCAACCGGCGCCTTAGATCTCAGCCACCCGCAAATATTCGGACTTCTCTCCCTCGTGAACGCATTGCCGGATTTACTTATTCTCGGGACTGGGGCTACGACGAGACCGATCACGAAGTCTACGAGGGAATTGTTGGCGGGAATGGGCGTCAAGGTCGATGTTATGGATACGAATAATGCGGCGGCGAGTTTTAATCTGTTGAGTACGGAACGGGGGACCGAGGGGGTTGCGGCGGCGATGTTGCCGATTGGATGGAGGGCAACTTGAAACATAAAAAGGAAAAAGAAGAGGGGGGGGCGGGAGTGATGGTGTCTGTTGGTATTCCATGTCTCTTTCACAGTCAAAGAACTTGCCGAATGAACGAACAGGAGTTATTGTATTGTTATGTCTATTGCTAATCGATTACTATTCATGGCATGATGACTGGAAAGGGGGTTTACGGAGGTATAACAAACCACTTTGTCGAAACCAGATTATATTGTACAGAGCCAATATGACTAGAAACCGATAAGACGATCACGACCATCGCAAAAGCTATGGATTCTAAATGTTAAATATCTATGTACCAAGTGAGGGTGTTGATGAGAGTTTGGTCGAAGCACTACCACCACCACCGCTACCGGTTCCGCTACCACTACCAGTGCGACGTGGTTCACCCGGAGCTAATAATCTGACTTGCTTCTTGCCTGCCGAAGGATCTCTCAAAGATTTCCTAGCACGTGAAACGGCTGGTGAAGGATTGACGATCCAAGAATCTTTCTTCGTGGCTGTAGAAGAACCGGTTTGATTATTAGCCCCGCTTCCACCTTTTTGACTATGATGGCTGGCCTTGCTAGTAGATTCTTGAATCCATTTCGATTTCTGTAGTTCGATGCGTTCGTCTCGAACCCTTCCGGGTCCGCAATCGTGCCAGCATCCTGGGGTGGGACAAGCGCCTTCCGATTCCGAGTCGGTAAGCCATTCGGCTAAACAACTAACATGTCCGCCGTGTCCGCAGCCAATGCAAGAGGTCCACATGCTGGGATGATTGTCATCGATCGAGGAACATATTCTTGCCTGCGAAGGTACATCGGCCATGAGACAGATTGGACATGGTTCGCGAGCATGCAGGCACTCTGAACACAACAGACCCACGTTCTGGCCCCCAAGTGGCGCTCCACAGTGGCCGCAGGTCAAAAGAATACGAAGCTCTTGTTTGAGAGAAGGACCTTCCCTATCGTCGATACTGTAGAATGCATCATGGGCAAAGGCTTTGACTTCTGCAGCTTGAGAATAAAGTTCGTGATTGAGTAAAAATTGTAGATAAGTCGCAAAGGCTGATTCAGCAATACGGCGTGCATGGGGCCGTACTTTTAACCGGGAAGCAATGTTTCCCGTTGGAGAAGTGCTGAAAGCTTGGTCGGATGGGGCGAATACGTCGAAGTAGGGTGAGATATGCATCAGTAAATGGGTAGTGAGTTGACACGTTGACATGTCGTGAGAAGCGGTGAGATCAAACTCAATTACTGCAGCCACCAAGGAAATCGCATCCCAACCAAGCAAATACTTACCTTCTGAATCGGACACTTTGAGTGGCCGAAAATCCTGATAGATAAACTCAGTTGATGATGTATCAACTTCAGTTGCAATATCTTTGACTTTTTTGTTGGGAAATTTGGAGCGATGGTTTGGGATTGGCGGATGGTTTACTTGGTAGTCATGCTGCACAGGGGATGAGGATGGTTCAAACTCAAACGGCAGTGTATCTCCTGTAGGTCTTCCAAAAGAACTGTCTTCTTGAGAAGCACGGTCATGTCTATCTTGCATGTTGCTTTGTGAATGGTCGGATACTTCATTTCCGTCGGAGAGACCCCCTAACCCACCCACCCCAAAGTCGGATAGATCTGAGCCGCCTTGGCAGTCATGTCCATCTGATTCTTCAAGCATGTCACCGAGTTGATTGTGTCGAGCACTTTCATCTGACGGGAGAGATGTTCTCCCCATGCTGTCTGATCGTGATACGTCTCGTCGTCTCCATGAATCCGGAAAAGATCGCATTGATGCGACATGTGGTGACTCCACTGATCGACCAATTGATTTCGTCCTATGTGAACTAGTTGTCGATGTGGAAAACATTGCGAAGCTTTCATTCGAATCATGGCGCGCTGGTACTGGTGGCCGATTCAGTCCAGGTTCATTATCAAAAGTAAGCACGGGCCGAGTTTGCACTTTATAATCCTTTAAGGCAGCTCTTCGATCTCTTTCATGCGCCCCACGACTTTTCCGCCATTTTGGGCTGTGTAAGATCGCCTGCGGAGAGGATCGTTCTGGCTCATAAGAGTCATGGGGTCCTGTCTTGGGTGACACGCTACCTGGGTCGTCTTCGCCAACAAGAAAATTTTGAGGAAAGTCGGTTTCCGACACTGGGGTTGACGGTGGCGAGGCTCGGAGGGCATCCGCTGCCGCTGCCGCCGTCTGGTGTGAGGTTAGTATGGATTCTGGAAGTGGTGGAATGCTTTCAACTTCTTCATCCTCGGGAAGATTCCATCTGGACCGGTTGTGGTTAATGAGAGAAGACCCTCCTACAGGTCCCGCAATCGGAGTGGTAATGTTTGAAGAGCTTGGCTCATCGATCGATTCTTGCTTCACAGTTGATTCAAAAACGCCCTTGAAAACGTGTTGTTTGAACTTTGTAGGCTGATCATCCTCGACATTGTAGTTCGATATCGTACCTTGGTCCTGTGATAATATTTTATTCAAGCCTTTGCTCAATTGGTCGTTGTTTTCTGCATGATTGGCGCAAGATCCCTGACTCAGTCGATTCCGTCGGTTCATCTCAGCCCATGCCGTCAATTCCGGGATGAGAACGGCCCCTATAATTCTCCAAGTTTGGGCAAGACGATACATCGCAACTTCGCCGCATACTTCAGCGTTTTGCAGGAAAGCAGCCTCAAGTCTACCCAGGATGCTTTCAGGACTTTGCCTCCTCTCTTCTTCTGTCAAAGGTTGTGCATAGTTGAGGGCTAGGAAGTGAAAGGCTTCATCGTTAAGACTCGCGCCCGTAATTTCCTGCAGCAGACCGAGCTGGCGGTTCTTGTAACTTCCGCTTTTCCGTACAGACTTTTCTAGGGGTACAAGTTCCATTCGCTCATCACGAGATGGTGGTGTATTGCCCTGAGATTTGGGATATCTGGAAGCTGCCTTATGTGCCCTTCTTCGGAAGTTAGCAGCCATGTAGCCCTCGTTGTTTGTATCATCTTCATCCCAACTCCTACTCTTTGCAGTGAGTTCATGACCAGGGCGCTGATTGAGAAAACCATCGGACGCTTCTTGCCAGCCGAATGACCGCCGTGGTGCACCCTTTTCAGAAAATTTCACAAATCCACCATCTGGGGTAAAGCTGATTTGGCATGGATTCAACTGATCGAGGACTTGAGGAGCATATTTCGTGTCTGTTTGCTGAAAGTTGCCGTCCTCACCAACACTCCACAATAGGTCCTTCGAGTGCCACAATAGGTCTGAAGGTGGCCCTCGTCCAGCCCGAGTGATTTCGCGAAACGGGATGTGAGGACGCCGAAGGTCCCATACATGGACTCTGGAGTCCTCTTGGTTGTAAGAGGTAGCTAATTGAGTACACTGCCAGTCACCGGACTCTTGCATTTCCCAAGTCCAACAAGCAGGACGCCATCGGAGATTCATGATTGCTTGAGGTGTTCGAACGACCCACAAAGGTTTCTGTCTTCGGTCTAGTTTTGCAAGATCCCAAATTTTGACATGCTTGTCAAGACCTGCAGTGGCCACATGCCTTCCATCTGGATGCCAATCAAGCGCGTAGCATGCCTTGTCATGTGCATTGATGCGCATCTTGGGAGCAGAGGGGTTTCGAAAGTCCCACAATTGAACAGAACCAGAATCCGTGCAGAACGCGAATTCAAATCCATCCCCGGTCGACCATCTAACATCTCTAACCGAATCTGCATGTCCATAAAACGTACTCTGGCTTTTCATACTAACGGCATCCCGCTCACCATCAAACAGTCTGAGGTCCCACAGCCGAAGAGTACCATCTTGACTTCCCGATAGAAGTTTGGCGGCCGAGAACGGGTTGAATGCCAGTTTATGGACTTGTCGGTCATGTTCATGTACACGCAATAGCTCCACCTCCGGCTTGGTGAGATCGTATATGACTATCCTCCCATTGCTTGCCGCGGTGGCAATCTTGGTATCATGCTCTTTATGGGACCATTTCACATCAGTCGCTGGCAAGAAATCGCGATTGCCGATTGTGCGTCTGGTTGAAGCATAAGAACCGAGGGCCGATCGCAAGTCGAAATCCTCTGTAACCTTCCCATCGTCGACCTTTATCGTCTTGAGTATCTCCCTTCCCGCGAGTATGGCATGTGTCCTGTGAGGGGAGATATCGATTGCTGAGATCGGTATCCCGGTGCGATATGCCGCATTCTCCTCTCGAGAACTACCGCGCTTCACGTTAGTAGCCGTTCCCAAATGGTACCAGGCATGAAACCTGGATCGCAGCTTACGTTGTGTTTCTCAGCTCGCCCGTGTTTCCTCGCACATGATGCCCACCTGAGCGAGGATCTTGAGCGCCTGCTTGCCTTGCGGTAAATCCGAACCCAAGCGGAGCTACCAGGCGTTGTAATACCCCGGCCTTCGCTGATAATTGACGATTCGGTGCGAGCGGAGGTGGCGAAGGTGGGCGGTCGTCAGATCTGGTGACTCGAAGAGGGTCAGACATGTTCAAATCACGAGGGCGCTCTGTAGATGCGAATGCGGGATGGTCCAGTCGACCATCATGTCTGACGGATTTGTTAGATCGTCACATGGCCGTACGAATGGGCGCTCAGACTGCCAAAGAATGCGGTTCGAGGATCAGTCGGGGCTTGCGCGCAAGGAAGCTAGCTAATTACATAGGTACAGTAGATGAGTGATGATGACAGAATTTGGCAAACAACTCGTGACTTTCAGATGGCCGCGGGTCGACGTGATGGGTCGCCTTTTCTCGATCGGGAAACCGCCGACTACGACTGCACTCCAGATCTTTACAGCTGTACGATGACAATCTTGCTGCATGAAATACATAGTAATTACGGTGCCTGAGATAAAGCACCTGATCAGCGTACAGTATAATTATTGCATCAATTTGATGGCTAGTGCATATCGCCAATCACCACATAACCGATGTCATGCAGATGCGACAGTATGGAGAGAGTCCTGGGGCAACCGGCTGCAGCATTGTGAAGTGAAGTGCAGTGGTCTGATCAGATCAGATCTCATCTAATTACTACATAATAATCATAAGTACAGTAACTACAGTACAGTACATGTAATTAGGTATGATCGAGAGCTGTTGAGCAGGTGACCGACGTACAGTACATAGTACACCGTATTGACCATCTTTAAACGCGAAGAGGCGGATTAGACTCGCCAAGGGGATTCTCGGGGGGTGCTTCATCGTTGCCGCGAAGACCCCGGGGAAGGGCAATGAAAGTGGGTGGGAACATGGCTAAAGCTTTTTCGTACAGTACAGGACCTTAGCGCAAAGCTTTAGGTAAATCACACGGCCCCCCGGCTGCCTTATCCAGGTGGTCAATTATAAATCATCGAGATCTCACCGGCCCATTTGCTCGCTGCAAGATACGATCGGTAAAGCATCTGCCTACCCTCGAGAGTAACCCCATACTGTAGGTACATTACTGTAAGTACTGTATAAGAGTATGTAGGTAGGCTCTGTACATACCCAGTAGATACCTACGTACTCTGGTACCTGCCTAGGTAGGTCTCTTACTAGTAATGTACTGGTACCTAAGCACTTGTAGGCAGTCCTGCAGCTCTGGCGAATCAAAAGGGACTTCGTACTGTACTGTCTGACAGCCACGCTCTAGTTATTCAGCTGCATATGCATCCATCATCGTCGAATCGGGACCACCGCCTATCATGCATGTACTATCTTGCCTTGGGTATCGACCCAGGTACAGCTAGCCTATACGAAGGAATCCATGACCAGACCATGTCCGGATTGTGCCACAAGGTATATCTCGAGGCAAGCTGACCATCCCAACCCTCGCTATCAGACAAATAGCTCTACCGCGTCTACCTTTCCCGCAGAGTCCTATGAATATATATCTACTCAGAGTATATATATAGCAAAGATGCGGTACATGGATCTCTGATCCTGGTCCACGATGATCAGGTAAATCAGAGTACATTCCCCTGTTGACCCCTCCGCACCGGGATCAGTATTGACAGATCCAAGGAATTCGGTCGCTAAGCGGCTCTAGATGCCCAAAATCCCGGGTAAAGGAATCGGCATGGTCCAGTCAGATGTCGAACCAATGCAAGTTCTCTTTCCCCCTATGTACCCTGGCGCTAGTGGCTCCCAGATACCTCCCATAGGTATCTCCTATGTAGATAAAGTGGACAAGGTGGTGAGAGCCATGGAACTGCAGCTGGACTACTGGACGCTAGGTAGACGCTCTCCATGCTGGTGGACTCTTGATCTGAATAAGTTTACGTATATATCAAAATTCCTGGGTCCCAATTGGGGACTAGATCTGACTCGACCGTCCCGGTTCCCTCGTTTCTGCTAGGCCGCTTAAATTGTGCAATATGTGCAAATGTGCAGATGTCCATGCGCCATTCGTCACACCTTGGAGGATCCGTTCTAGACGCCATAGCCCACCCCGGGAAAATAGCTACGGTAATGGTAATCCCTGACTCGAGCCAACAGACTCCGAGTAAACATCAGGAGCCCAATGCTTTGCTAACCCACTACCACTAATCCCTTGGGAAAGCAGTCATTCGTCCTGGAACCATGAATTAGACTCTACATACCGGTCCTGTCAATCTACATACCTGAGATGCAGATAGACAACAAATTGAACGGGTGTCGACTGATTGATGGGAGGAAGGAGAATCCAGCATTGCCCAGATCTATATTTAGTTCCTAGATGGATCCAACATGTCAAATCCCTATTCCCTGGTACGGCACCCTGGAAGTCTATGACAAAAAGGTCAGAGGCAAAATGAAAAAAATAAAAATTAAATAAAAAAAAGACAGAGAGAGCCAGAAAAGAGTTTCCCACTACAAGATCGTGATCATATGCTGAACTAAGCACAAAGTCGCTACGACCGCCGCGAGGTAAGTGGCACATGTGAACTGCAACTCGCTCTTTGCCCCCTCAAAGAGCCGATCCATTCGGATTCTCTTCCTACAGTACATACAGTACAGAAAGCGGCGACTGTAAACCCTAATGACAGAGGGTTTAAGTTCATCTTTAAACGCACTCCAGATATCACACCCCCAACGCCGTACCACACCCTCCCTCCCTTTCCCCTGGCCCTTGCCACCCTCTGTCTCTCTTTCTGCTACCGAATCGGTCGACTCTATCGTTCCAGGTAGGCAATGGATGGGTACGATTTGCCTTCGGGACGGCGGAAGATATGCACTACTGCATCGTCGTAGGGTTCCACCATAACACAAAGACCAAGAGTACCTAGCAGGTTGCGAGCATCACCTGCATATTCTGCCTATCCACTATCGCTATCTGGGCGGTGTAGACTTCATTGGAATCCACCTCTTCAATTCCTTCACTTCATTCGACTGCCAGACTGACGCTCCTTTCAAGTCACATCGTGACACCGCACAATTTTCTACTTTCTTTCCCGCCATTGGGTTACTGACTGATTCATTCGTTTCTCTGTAGTCTTTTTTAATTTACGGGATTTCTACGGGTTTAGCAACTGGAATAGACCTCGTCCCTGACCCGACCCATCTCATATGAAAGACTGCCGTTAAGATTCAAGCACGTCCCTACCCTGCAGAAATAGATACTCCCGGCATTCACTTGTTGCGGATTATTCAACCTCAGAGCTCTCAGTCTCACTTACACAGTCCCGGAAATAGAGCGATGAGCCTGACTGCCCTTTCGGTTGCGGCATGAACAGATTCTTGCAACCCCTCTGCGCCACTTGAACGCCACACGAAAGAGCACGCGACATACTGCATTGTCGTCACAACTAGGAGGATGTTAACAACAGAAATAGAAAAGGAACCGCGGTTCACAAACGATGAAGCCAGGAGGATCATTGCAGTGACGAAGACCGTGTACCCATGTGTACTACTGATCGTTTTCCTTGTGGCGTTTATCTCAAGAACAATATACAAGACATACAGAGACCCTACTACAGCAGAAGAATCATGTCTCACAGGGCCTGGTGGCCGTCCTTTACCACAACGGAGGAAGTCTGCCAAACGAATAGTCAAGACGAATGACCGTCCGGATTTTTCACCGAATGCCAAGTTCACGATCAATTGGTTGATGGTTATAGTACTTGTCACATTCGTGGCTAACGCCTTTGCTATTATTGCCCAGACGGTTCTGTATCGACACGAAAACTGGTGGTGTGGGCAATCGGCAGTTGTAAGTCAAATCGAAGTACCATGCGACCGCTGCTAACCAGACACAGATCTACATCACAGCATCATTTTTTGTTTGGGCTGTGGTCCTCATTTCGTTGGTCGACACTACTCCTTCACCCACAATTTCTCATCTATTATCTTGGATCGTTACATTACCTTTAGAAATAATCATAATCGGAGCCTCGCTCACCCTCTACTCACATTCGCACCATGAACCCAAAGTCGGTGACCCGGCCGGCGGCCGGCTTCAACCAGGCATCACTCCCTGGGAACTTTTTGAAGTAATCTGTTACTTCATTCGTTTTGTTGTACTGTTGACACTCATCATGATCTTTGCCGCCATCAAGATCTCAAGAAGTGCTCGCAGCAGTTTTATGAAACCTCTTCACGCCGATGAAAACACTTCTCTGCTTGGCCAAACTCGACAAAATGGTACGGTCACAGCCAACGGTTATGGCACAAGGAAGCCACACCATCAGGTTGATGAGCATGGCCAGGATCCATGGGCAAAACCTAAAGAGGTCCCCACTGTGAACTGGTTTCAGTATCTGAGGGGTTACAAGGTGTTTTTCCCCTACTTGTGGCCTGCCAAATCATGGAAGCTTCAACTCATTGCCATGTTGTGCTTCACCCTTGTGGTGATACAACGGGTTATCAACGTTCTCGTGCCGGTGCAAGTCGGAAACATCACGATTGCCTTAGCTGGAGAAGATGATAAGGGTGTTCGCGTGCCCTGGCTCACAATCACATTCTACGTGTTTCTCCGTTGGATCCAAGGTCCTCAAGGGCTGCTTTCAGCATTGCGCAACTACCTCTGGTTGCCTGTCAGTCAATATGCGTATCGAGAACTTTCCACTGCCGCCTTTCAGCACGTTCATGGACTGAGTCTGGATTTCCATCTCGGGAAGAAGACTGGTGAAGTCATTTCAGCGTTGAATAAGGGAAATGCGATCAACACCTTCTTGGAACAAGTCACTTTCTCACTCGGTCCCATGGTATTTGACCTGATTGTTGCGGTTGTATACCTCGGCATAAAGTTTGACGTTTACCTATCCCTCGTTGTGGCGGTTGTGACGTTCTTCTATATTTACATCACCATTCGGATTGCGCAATGGAGACAAGAAGTTCGACGTCAAATGGTAGATGCAGACAGAATGGAGGATGCTGTCAAGAACGATTCATTGGTATCATATGAAACTGTGAAGTACTTCAACGCTGAAAGATACGAATTCCAGCGATATCGTGGAGCTGTTAAAGCATTCCAAGTCGCCGAGAAGAGAGTAATAGCTTCTCTCAACGTCATGAATGTGGCACAGAATTCGTGTTTCATGCTCGCATTACTCGTCAGCTGCTTCATTGAAGCATTCCAGGTCGCTACCAACGAGAAAACCGTCGGCGATTTTGTCACTCTCCTCACTTATCTCGCCCAATTACAGGCGCCTCTCAATTTCTTCGGAACTTTCTACAGATCGATTCAAACATCCTTAATCAATGCTGAACGCATGCTTGAGCTATTCAAAGAGCAACCAACAGTAGTCGATGGACCCGATGTTCGCCCTCTTCGCAGCTGTAAAGGTTCCATAGCCTTCGACCACGTTGACTTCTCCTACGATCCCCGTAAGACAGCCCTCACCGATGTCAATTTCCGATGTGCACCAGGGACCACGACCGCTTTAGTGGGTGAGTCAGGCGGTGGAAAATCAACCGTTTTCCGACTTCTCTTTAGATTTTACAACCCGACTCAGGGATTGATCACTGTCGATGACAACGATGTCCAGTCATTGTCCATCGATTCCGTGCGTCAGCATGTTGGCGTCGTACCTCAAGATACGGTTCTTTTCAATGAGACCTTGATGTACAACATCAGATATGCGAAACAAGATGCAACAGATGAAGAAGTGTATGCCGCTTGTCGTGCGGCTTCCATTCACGATAAGATCCTCAGTTTCCCAGACGGCTATGAAACGAAGGTGGGAGAACGAGGTCTTCGTCTTTCAGGGGGCGAGAAGCAACGAGTTGCGATCGCTAGAACCATTTTAAAGAATCCAAAGATTATCTTATTGGATGAAGCCACTGCCGCACTCGACACAGAAACAGAAGAACATATCCAGGAAGCATTCCGCACTTTAGGTGAAGGAAGGACGATGATTGTCATTGCTCATCGTTTATCAACGATCACGTCGGCCGATCAAATCCTCGTCTTCTCTGGTGGTCGTATCATCGAATCCGGTGACCATGAAACACTGGTAGAAATGAACGGCAAGTATGCATCGATGTGGCGCAAACAGATTCGAGCTCAAAAGGCGGCAGTAGAAGCCGAAGAACTTCGCAAGCGGGCTCGAGACATCATGGAAGCTGGAGGGGCAGACAGCACCTCCCAAAGCGAGGATGAAGGAAAAGTTCAAAAGTAATCCGAGATGCTATAGCTTTTGTCTATTATGATTAAAACTGGCGTTCAAACCGAATATAAAAAGGGAAACCCCCTTCCTCGCATGATATTTACTGCAGCGTTGATATACCAGGATTAGGAGTTTTGTTTTTTGCTTTGGCCCCTCCTTCCACGTTCCTACATTCTCCTTTTCATCTCGGGTTTTTGAGAGATGTCAACAGCAAGCCGTGTGTACCCATCGCGATCTCCAGATCACAGGGAAGATCGAAATTGAGCAGCCAGCCCTTTTTTAAAAAAAATTTTCTTCTTTATTTTTTATTTTTTCGGGCCAATCCAATCTGACCCCCAAATTGTGGAATTAGAAGCGAGCGGATGAATATCTAAAAAATTGATGAACAGAATGATCAACAAACCTAATTACATGATCTGCGACATCCATCGCCTATGCAAGGAAACCTCCTCCCCCATATCGTACATATTGTTTGTTGGATCGATACATAATACCACAAAGTAGAAAACAATCCGTTTCTTCTTTTCGGCGGAATCCGATAATCTGCGGGAATTCAAGGTAACGGAACGGAACCGTGTCCAAGCCAGATATTAATTACAGAAAGGTATCTGGCAATTACTGTGATTGCAGTCGATGTGGGAATTTGTTCCTGCAGATGATTGATTACCTATGTACGTACCTAGGTACATAGGTACATACCTACCTATAGTACAGTACCTACCTACCTAAGGTAATTAATCAAGCAGTGGTAGGCTGGACCGGTGATTTTCAAATATTGCTTCTTTCGACTTGGCTTTTTCTTTGCCTTCTTATCTACTAATTAGTTATCTACGCACTATGTACATACCTAGGTACAGTACTATGCGTACCGAATACGTTATTCCCTTTACCTAAATTACGCGGCAAATTCAAAATCAAGTAATAATTGAGTATCCCACACGGTGGGAACTTCTGGGCGTGCGTCTTTAGACTATCAGACTTAGAGTTGCTTGGCGAAAGGTTGGCTTTGGAGTCAAGAGTTGTTAGATCCTCGAAGAGATAGGTAGATAATGTAAGTAGACAAAGACAAAGGAATGTCTTTGTTGTTGTCGTGTGAGATATGGGGCTGGATTGGAACTGAACTGGGTACTGGGCTCCGCAGCAGAGGGTACTCTGTAGATAGGGAAATTCGGGTTAGGCATCGTACTATGTAAGTATACATTGTATTCGTCAGCTCTGAGATGGTGGTCTGTTAGTTCTATAGGTATTTTATTTGATTTCCTTCGGGCTTCTTTTTTTTGGGGCAAGTCTACCCTCTGGGATCTGACTTGTACTGCGATCTCTACAGGATGAGTGAGAACGTCGTCTCACATTTTTTTATGTCAAAAATTTGCAGCAGAATCCCCCGATTGGTATTAGAGAAGCAACACTTTCCATACGTTGTTTGTGAAAGCATTGCATGTTGTATCGAATTTCAACGACAGGATCATCGAATTGAATTGTTACAATCATGCCCATCTCCTTGAATGTCGATCTGCCAGGTTTCTACTGTGCCGTGCTACGGGGATGATAAGACCAACCGGTTGTCAAGACTGCTCGGCAGTATACCCTAAATCGGACGAATTTTGGTGGTCCGTGGTTCATACACACCGTGTATGAGGATTCTGGAATAAGACGACCTTATCATTCTGCATCATGGATTCAGGGAGGTCAGAAAAAGCGAATCGGAGATCGTCGGGATCTGGATCTGGATGGCATTTGCCCAGTCGATTGCCGAAAAAAGTATATGCATCAAGAAATGGGGGATGGAGATGGGAAGGGAAAGGAAGGGAAGGGAAGGGCGGACGTATACTCAGAATACTCTGTAACTACAGTACCTATTAATACCATAGTATTCTATTCTACATAGTATTCCCTAATCACTGATACTGTACTATCATGTATGTACATAGTACTACGTACTTAACGTTAACTACAGTATCATGTTCCAGAAGAACTTAGATTGAATGCTTAGTTGATCTTTGGCGACCTCCGATCCCGGGATTCAGCCTATCAGAACCACTAATCAGAAATATCTTGGTACTGTACCGTACCAGAGCACGGTATGAATTCCCGACCCTAACTCCGTTCCCTCTCTTTCTGTCGACACCCCTTAGTCCCCCCCCCCCCCCCCCCCCAATCGACGATGGACTATTCTGGTATGAATACCATACGTTGAATCTTCTGCTCTTCTTCAACAAGGGAACTAGAATCAGATCAGAGTCGCCTTTCTTCCATTCTTCAAAACCCTAATCAAGCTAAGCTCTTGTCTGACAGCCCACTCACACACCCCCGTCCCATAGAAAGCGCGTCTTTTTGTCGCATCTCGACCCGGGTGGGGGGATTTAATACTTGTGTTTTTACTTTTGGCTAAGGGTTCCCCTTCCTTATCACTATCAAATCATAAGCTGAGTAATTCCGTTCTGTAGCTGATCCATTCAATCTGTACCGGCGCCTTCCATTGTGGTAATGGCCGAAGCTCGATGGGATGGCTAAAAGGTAGGGAGTGCACGGAGATCGACAATCTACTATGTACCACCACTGCCATAGACTTGCTTCTGTTTGATTTACTTTAAATCTTGACCCGTTTCCTC
This sequence comes from Phaeomoniella chlamydospora, assembly GCA_001006345.1. Classification (NCBI taxonomy): domain Eukaryota; kingdom Fungi; phylum Ascomycota; class Eurotiomycetes; order Phaeomoniellales; family Phaeomoniellaceae; genus Phaeomoniella; species Phaeomoniella chlamydospora. Next base: position 2,444 of record LCWF01000230.1, on the reverse strand, counting down.
TTGTTCGTCTCTTTTTCCTGTTTCTTGCGATCCCTACCCTGTGCCCTTTCGTTGGTGAAACCCTGTATTACATTTGGACTCGGGAGTTGACCAACCATAGCCATGGACTCTCATGACGAGAAAAAGATCTACGACGTCGAAGGCGCGCAATATTCCAGCAAGGGACATCGCGATTCCGTCGATGAGACCGGAGCCGTACCAGGAGAAGTATTCACTTCGGGAAACAGTCTGTATGCCAGACTTCAACGCTTTGCCGGACGATATGGTGTTGAACAGCGAGGTATCGAGCGAGTGCCTGAAGATGAGAGAACGGATACGAGTACATTCAAGGTCGGCACGATGGTAAGCTGACCCGGTCGCCAATTGTCTTTGCGAAGGACAACGGTTTGCTGACTCTGCGAATAGTGGTGTGCGGCCAACATGGTCGTTTCCTCCTTTTCCATCGGTGCCTTGGCTATCCCAGTCTTCGGTTTGGGCTTCGTCGATGCTCTGTTGACCATCTTCTTTATCAACATCCTCGGTATCATCCCCGTCGCCTACTTCTCCGCCTTCGGTCCCCGTTTCGGTATGCGTCAAATGATTCTTTCCCGCTTCTGGTTCGGATACTATGGCGTTAAGGTCATTGCAGTCTTTAACTGTCTTGCCTGTCTGGGATGGTCTGCTACAAATACCATTGTTGGCTCGCAACTTATTCATTCCGGTACGTTATTAATGCTCTCTCAAAATTGGACCACCTCAAAACTGACTTCCCTAGTTAACAATGATGTACCTGGTTGGGCTGGTGTCATCATCATTGGAGCCGGAACCTTCATCGTCACCCTCTTCGGATACAAGGTTGTCCACCTTTACGAAATGTACAGCTGGATCCCCTGCTTCATCGTCTTTTTGATTGTGTTGGGCACCTTTGCGCATTCCGGGGACTTCAGCAATATCCCCATGAACGCTGGATCTTCTGAAGCCGGATCCATCCTCTCCTTCGCTGCCTCGGTCTTTGGTTTCGCCACCGGTTGGGCCTCGTACGCTTCCGACTACACATGCTACCAACCCGTGACCACCTCTCGACGCAAGGTCTTCTTGTACGTCTTCATCGGTCTGATGTTTCCACTCTGTTTCACCGAAATGCTTGGTCTCGCCATCATCACCGCATCGGTAAACAACCCTGCCTACGCCGATGCCTACAACAACGACTCTGTCGGTGGACTTCTCGCTCAAGTCCTCTTCCCTCATCTCCACGGATTCGGCAAATTCTGTCTCGTCATTCTCGCTCTTTCGATCATCGGAAACAACTGCCCCAACATCTACTCCCTAACCTTCTCCCTCCAAATCCTGACCCGCTACGCCCAAAAGGTTCCACGATTCTTATGGACATTTTTTGGCACCTTGGTCTACTGCGCAGTCGCCATCCCCGGCTACTCGCATTTTGAATCCGTTCTTGAGAACTTTATGTTGATCATCGTAAGTCTCTTACCCACCACCACCCCACCTCTAAATAAATAAAAAATCAAAATCCCAAAAAAAAAAACTAACCCAATTTTTTCTTTCTTTTTTCCTCCAGGCCTACTGGCTCGCCATCTACGAAGCGATCGCGCTCTCCGAACACTTCATCTTCCGCCACGGTTTCACCGGCTACATTGCCTCTCAATACGACCAACCCTCGAAATTACCGCCCGGCATCGCGGCCCTCGCCGCCTTTTGTTTCGGCGTCTTCGGCGCCATCATGGGCATGTCGCAAACCTGGTTCTTGGGTCCAGTCGGCCAATTGATCGGTGATCCCGCTTACGGTGGTGATATCGGTTTCGAATTGGCCTTTGGTTTCACTTTTATCACCTATACATTGTTTAGATGGTTTGAGAAGAAGAAGTTTGGAAGGTAAGAAGAAGAAGAAGAAGAATACAAAAAAAAGTCAAGAAAAACTAAAAGGGGAAATAGATAGATAGATTGATTGATGTGATGTGATGTGCTGCGATAAGAGGAGATAGATATCTTGTTTCATTCACCTCTTTTTTATATATAACGTTATAACTATATTAAATTAACATTGTTCATTTAACTAACTTAATTGATTTATTTATCGGATAACTTATAGAATATAAGTTACAGGTAAAATAGATTATCTGGATTGAAGATGAAACTTTATACATACAATATTATATGAACATGAATATGAATATAAAGTAAGTTAAGTTATTAAAAAAAAAAAGGAGAAAAAAGAAACAGATCTTACTGTAGTATTTATCCTCAGAATATATCAATCCCCTTCTCCCCCCGCCCCTTAAAAATAGAAAGAAAAGAAAAAAAGAAAAGAAGGGGAAAGAAAAAATTACGAATAGTTATATGGTGTGTAGATTTATAACTCTATCTATCTATCTCCTTCAATCTCTCTTATTTCCTTTCTTTTCTTTCCTTGCTTTATTCATCTTCACTCGGTTCATATAATATGGAAG
>LCWF01000023.1:175379-200885 GCA_001006345.1 Phaeomoniella chlamydospora | reverse complement strand
TTTTTTTTTTTTTCATAGGGCTGAACTTTTCATTTTCCTTTGTATGAATATGCCTAGAGCAAGTCTGTAATACAAACAAATCTAGAGAGGTACAATACTTGTAGCAACCGAGAAACGCCCTGCCAGTCAAGTCATAACCCTTCCATCCTGAATGACTTTTTTCTTTTCCCGTTCAGAAAATGCAGTAGAAAAAAAAAGATCATAGAAGTTCCAAGCAAAGAGAGTCATTTATCTAGGAGACAAGAGAAACTCTCAGCATGACTGAACTCGTTTGAAATCTTTTTGTTTTCTCCTCTCTGAGACATATTCACATGGCATGAATGATAACATAGCAAAGAAAGCATCAACTCGTAATTCCGTTATGGGTATCATTTTCGACAATTGATTCGAGGAGCTGTGAAAATTAAGGAAGAACATTCTTTGAGGTAGCATGACATTTCACATATCGATCTTCTGATCTGCGAAACGTTTGGAGGTCGGTGAGTATCCGAAGGGTATGGCAGGAGAGTTCATTTGTTGAGTGTCGGTCTGTGATCGATAACTATGAAGCTCTCGATTCAAAAGCAAGCGTGGGTCGCTGACTCGAGATATCCAGTGTCTGCGTACAATACTCGTAGCAATCTCCTCAGATGATGAAATAGCAAATGGTGTTTGGTTTTGTGCATAAGATATGCGATTAGCACCTGTCAGGTTCATTAACACCTCTGGCTCAGCAATGTGGAATAGTGTTTACTTACATTCTGTATTTGACTGAACCAGATGCATATCTCACTCTATCGTCGGTCTCCAACTGGTAGTCAATTGCGATATCAAGGTCACGCCTATTCTTAGCATTTGGTTTGTTGTGAAGATATCCTGCGACAACTTCACCTTCCTCAACCGTCAATACATCCGGCAGGTAGAATACCGTCTGCTTCCAGTGTGTATATTTAGTATGAGGACCAGTGGAAAATCTGATTGGCTTGTGGCAGGCTGTGAATTCAATATCGAACCAAGCAATCACAGCGTGGACAAAGTCAGATCTTTGACATCGGAGTTCGTATGGGACGGAAAATGCAAGCTCCGGGGCAGTGATGGTGTTTAGATCAATGGTGAATACGGCGCATGGATCTGTAACAAGTGCCTTCATTTCGACGGTATCGACCAAAGGCTCGGTCAATGCAGAGGCCTTCATTGGGCTATAATCAAAGCCATAGACATTGTCCCAGACTGGTGAGCAATGTCAGTATTGCAATCAACAAGTTGTTGGAATCTCGAACTTACAGCCAATCTTGTCTTCCTTGTAATCACCATCCTCAATTCCAGCCATGTAAATTGTGGCCTTGTCGGGGAAAATCTTTCCGTTAGGGACAAGATATCGATCTCGCGCATAAAGCACGGTGTCCAGCATGCTTTCATATAGCAAGAAGTATCCCATCCACTCAGAGATGATGATATCGACTTTGCCATTATTGAGCTTGTCAAAGGGCATTTCCACTTCTTCCATCTTGCCCTGGAGGAGAGTGATCTTGTTGGCCATACCATTGACTGCGACAATCTCACGAGCCTTGTTTATTATGCTTGACATATCCACACCGATCACATGTTTTGCGCCAGCTCGCACGGCAAACCTAAAATAACATTAATAGGCGGTAAGATGCATCTAGCTATAACCAACTTACATGCTCAGAATACCAGTACCGCATCCGACATCCAGGACAACCTTGTCTTTGAAAATGTGTCTGTTTTGGTAGATCGCATCGCGATATGAACGAGTGCGCACCTCATCCTTCAACATCTCCTCATGAATACCATGATGGTCGTAGCTTGTGAAGTAGCGAACTTCCGCGTGGTCTTGACCGGCCATGCGCTCCTCAGTTGAGAGCGGCATAGCGGGGACGAGCGCTGCGCTCTCTGAAACACCGTTCATCTCGTGGAAAGAGATTTACGATAGAAATCTCAAAGTTCGCTATCCAGTGGAAGAGACTCCTCAGGAAGATACTACTTGGGATCGTAGGGGCACGGTGAGCATAGAAGAGTTTGTGCAACACTGAAGCGATGAAATGAAGAAATACCCAGTGCTTCTTTATGTCCGAAATTTTTGGGTTTTGGGTTGGGAAATAAAGTCGCAGGTCGCAGGGTTCAGGCAGTAAGATCTGCGCTAAACTCGTTCCAATCGGAAGGCGACAATTTGGCTTCCCGAAACTAAAGAAATGTCACAGAGATTTTTACTACTCTGTACTATGGTACTGTACTGTACATACGCCATGTAAATATTTGGTCCACCAATAGTGAAATCTACTCAGAGTACAAATTGAGAGGACTCTTCCATCTGATTGTCGATGCCATCATGTCATGCTACCTCAATGAACCAAACATATTCATCGGGAGCCAACGCTGTCACCTCATCTGGCAGAACAGGTCTTGAGCTGTCTTGGCCGTTCATTTGGTGTTAGGACTTCAATTATCTAAGACCGATTCTCCAGGAGCCTTTGTTCTTCTACGGCGGGATTGCTTGGCTTGTAGGTTATGATCGACTTAGTTGTTCATGTACTGTCAATGTCATGGAATAGCCAAGCGACACAGATGGGTAGAGAAGTGATGTAGTATAGTCTGCTACAATCGAAGTAACGATTCATAGGGAGAAGCCGACAACACCTCCATATTGTCCTGGATTTCCTTCCAAAGCGTGATATCAGTTGGAAGAGAGACTTGCAACCCTATAATCTCACAGTTGCTACTTTCGAAAAGTTTGTAGAAGACTTCAAAGAAGATCAGTTCTCAATCTCCCTCTACTTCAAAATAGGAACTCTCACCACCTGGATTCCATGCTCTTGTATGAAGTAGACGATATTCATGGTCGCTACGCGCTTGCCAGAGCATTCTACAACCTCCCACCAATCCACGATAGATAGAATCAGTTACAATTTTCTAAGGCCTGGGACCTTCTGCAAAAGAATGGGCACTGCGGCCCCTCTTTCCAATGCATCCTCGCAATAAGGCCTGCGTGTCAATTCCAGGGACTCCAGTTGAAGAATTTGTTGGGAATGCATGAGGTATGCGAGCAGAAGACCCATCTCGGGACAATATCGGTAGACTTGGGATCATACCTCACCAACGTCTTCTCGCATTGGGAAGGTATTGATTGACAAAAGTATTTTAGCTGCTGTGTAAGGCAATTGGTCTGATCCCAAGGGTTGGCTGTCCAGCCTAGTCTCAAGGGATATGATATGTTTTCGCCTTGGCAGCAGGTACGTCTGGTGTCTTTTAGAGCTACAGAGCGGATGTCCTCATATTGCTATTTGCCATTGCACTGCAGCAGCACAGTCCAATAGAAATAGCCATTGATCTCTCTGATACTCTGATAGATTTGGACAGGTGGGCCTCTCCGACAACCATCCGGTTCGTCCTAGCCACTTCGAGGCATTGGGAATTGTATCCCCACCACAATTACCAAAAATAACGATATAACGTTAACTTATATTTCAACAACGCAAAAATACTAGAACCATGCCGTCGTGCGGCAAAAAGCAAAATGGATGATAAGGGAATCGAACCCTTGGCCTCTCGCAGGCTTAGCAGTTGAATAATCATCTCAATGCAAAGCGAGCGCTCTACCCCTGAGCTAATCACCCATCATAACTTGGTTATTCATTTGTAATTTTGTGACTGTATAATATATATAGACCATAATCAGTATCTGTCGATCGCATTCTTCTGTTCCCCTTGTCGTATCTTATACTAGACCTCCATCCTTACACGATGCTCGTCAATAGGACATCAAAGTAAGCAAACCACGAATTGAGCTGTCTCCATTCGAGAGGTACTATCGATGATAGTTACTTCCCAGTAGGAGAAATCCAATCCACGTGGTTCAGTGGGCACAGCAGAGTGTATCCAGTAGTAGCACCCGCTTCCGCTCTGGGTATTACATCTTGAACGTTCTGTATGAATGGATGTTCGACGTGAATCACCCACACCTGGTGAGCCATTTGCCTGGCTAACATCTGTTCGTGATCTTTTCATGTGAGGATGCAATTCCTGGTGATGTGGAATAGAGCGAGATTGGGTCTCTTATACTGTCCCAATAAAGAAGTTGGGAAGAGTACGCTCACATGATAATAAAATCCGCAATCAGCCTGACTGACAAGATGGTTGTTGCACATTTTTCAACACAGCCTGTTATCAGTGGACGGATCTGAGGATAGTTGTGTGTTCACGCAATGCCTTGCGATGATTAAACCGAGATGACTGAGCACCAATCAGCTCTGTAACAATGGAAACGAACACAAAGTATGGTGCAGTTTGGCGTATTACATGAATAACATCACGACATCAGAATGCGCAGGTGAGAAAGAACACGTTGGCTAAAGAGGTATCATATTTAAGTATCCAGGGCCTGCTACCGGACCCAGACAGAAGAACAAGGGTTACCAGACCCAGACAGCCAACACAACCGCCACCCAAATCACCCCCTCTCCACCATCCATTCATCCCACGCGGCCGCCATCTCCCCCATCACCTCCCCCATCTCGACCAGCGCTCCCACCTCCGCCGCCTCCTCCCACAGCCCTCTAAGCCGTGCTACTACGGCCTCCCTGTCCCCCACACGGAAACTCTCAACCACTCCGGCATCCTGCTTGTGCCAGTTATGGCGATTGTTCCTCGCCCTCTCCGCTGGGCCTTCTACTCTGAAGCGGGCACCAGCCGTCATGTCCTCTGTGGACGCCAACGACACCATCGACTGGCTGCGATGGACAAAGAGAACAGCGGGCGCGATCGTCTCGTAGATTCTTGCGAACCCCCTATTGTCAAAGTCGGAGACGCGGCCGCACTCGGAGATCGAGATCGGAAGACATTGAGCGCCCCGGAGGGAGTTGAAGACATCGTCAGTGACTCGGGCGTCAGCCATGAGAAAGGTACGACGTTGGCTGTGTGACAAGGACGTCCATCCCCCGTCGGGAAGAACAATGCTGTCATCGTATGGAATGTAGAGGAGATCAGGGGCTTGGCGGTATCTCTGGCATTCGTAACGCCGACTGTCCGCTCGTGACGGTTTCCAGACCCAATAAACACGGCCGGCATTGTCTATATTGAGGCATTCTGTCAGAGCCAGTGCAATTTCTTCACGGCCTTCTTCACACATGTCCCTTCGAAGTTCTATCTTGTCTGGAGGCCGAGAGATGAACATTGGAGAATTGGCCGGGAGATCATCGAGAGGCATTGCAGGGCCAGCGGGAAGATTAATGGCAGTCAAGTCCATCGTTTGAGTGGTACCGGAGGCGTTGATATTAGCTTGGTACGCCATTTGATCGATAGAGCGAGCAGGTGATGACGAGAACCGTTCGGCTGAGGAGAAGGATTACTGGACCGTTGAGAAGAGGAGTGGAAGGATTCAAACGATGATCTGAGGAACAGAGGAGTCGAAGTCTCGCGTGTGAGGTGCACGAAGTATACTTCGTAAACAAAGGGTCAATATCCGTGATTCAACAATCTATTCGAAGAGCTGCTGGAGACAAGAAGGTCACAAGATGAAGAATCGCATACACTGACTATTGTTTTGAGATGTTTCTGAAGTCAAGGCAGTGCAGGCTCGTGGTCCAGTGATTGCTCGAAGACGGAAGAAGGATTGCCAGAAATGCCGGAATCAAACAATGTGATGAGGAACGAAAAAGCCCTTCGGGATCGTGTGTGTGTGTGAACTGTTCTGAGTTGAATATACGAATGTCTGTGTGCCCACAATTGCTCAAGGTGCCACAGAAGAATCAGAAGAGACGAGAGAAGCGAACAATGTTGTGAGAGCCGAGGAAACTCTTCAGGACTGTATTCGAAATGGTGAAGTTCAAGAAGGAGAGTTCGACAAATGCTCCGGAAAGTGCCGAGGGACTGTAAGAGAGGAGAGAAGCGAAGAATGTGCTGAATCAAGAACAAAAAGAATCAGAGTCTCGTATGTGAGATGTACGAAGTGCTCAAATTCAAGCATTCTTTCTTCAACAATCCACTCGAAACCCTGTACAACATCGGACAGGCAAGAGAGTCAAGAATGGTAAGAGATTCCAAGATCCTCGCTTCTCAAGGTGAAGTTCTCAGTAGCAACAGCATTAACAGCAGCGGCGGCAGCAGCAGTTGCATCAAGAATTGATTGCTTGGATGATTGCCTTTTTTGATATCCGGAAGAAGAGAGAAAGATAGAAGGAAAGAGAATTCGGAACCCTCGGAACAAGTGAACGAATCAATACTTGTGATTGTTGTTTTTTCTCTCGCACGCACGCACGCACGCATGCAGGCAGGCAGGAAGGCAGGAAGGAAGGTATTAGTCAACATAAAGCGGGTCCATGGACACGTTTATTCACTTCATTCTTTCTTGATGTTATTGTCGTTGTTCAAGAACGTTCCGGAAAGGGGGTTGGGATGTGGAAGGGGAAGGAAACGGAGGTGGAGAACGTTGTTGTTATTCGCTGCTATGGATCTGCTTTCGGGATAGAGACCATGGAGATTATCACTAAGTCTTGAGCTGCCCGGCCTTGAGCTTGTGGACTACGAAATGAGGAACGTGAATAGAATGAGACTGGACAAGAGGAAGGTGTACTGGGAATCTACATGAGGAGAGATGAAGGAGAGCTGAAAAGGTGATAGAATATGATATGGAGGACGGTTTGCCCTGTCCTCAGGGATAGTCAAAGTAAGGGGATTATTCAAAGTTCATGATACTTGTGAAAGTTTGTATCTCAAGAGTACATGTACATAACGTTGGAAATTTCTTCATTGGTTTGGTCTCGCATGTAATTGAGCTAGAGTTTTGTTCAGCTATGTGAGGAACTTTTCAGAGCACGGACTCATGACCCGAAGCTTGTGATTCCAACAAGTTCACTGCGAGATAAGCCATCCATGGAAGCATTGAGAGCTAGTGCTGGGTAGTAGGTGCTTCCAAACCTGAAAGGACGACGCTCAGTATTTTGCGTCAATTTAAAAGAACAATGTTCATTTATCCATCCGTTCCAGGTACTTTTCACTTGCCAAATTCTTCAACAATTTTGCCTACTTGCCTGGCGAGACTCTCAGCATCTTCTTGATTGTAGGCCTCAGCATAGACTCTGACAGCGTTCTCTGTTCCACTTGCTCTAGCAAAGCTTCTTCCACCTTGTCTGGCTCTGACAGCTAGGTCGATCTGCTCTTGGCAGCCCTCTGGTTGAATCAATCGACGCTCGCCGTATTCGGTCTTGAAGATGCCCCGATCGGCGACAGAGACTTTGACAAGACGATTTGGGAGGTCGATGTAAGTATTCTTCCATTCGACTGGAGTCCAGGACTTCGCTGCAAGTGCAACTTCCGTCAGCAGCATATCAGACAATGCGTCGCCAACAGCTTGGTTGATGAGATCCGTAAGTGCAACCAGGGTTTCAAGTGCGTGTTTACGAGTTGGTGAAGTCGGGGAGGTTGTCTTGAGACGCTGAATTGTCTCATCCGAGAAAAGAACGGTACCATGGCCATTGGCTTCAAAGTAGACACCGATGTCAAACCGATGTGCAGCTGCATGAAGATGCTTCACTCCTGTGGATGCGCATTCCACATCAAGCTTGAGAACTTTGTTGATGTATTCAGTCGAAGCACCATTGGCATACGCAGTTTGAACTACACCGATCTGAAGACCCTCAAGACCAGCTGCGCGGACTTGTTCTGCAATGAACAGAGCAGCCAATGTTGCGATACGGTCACCATCCAACAATGTAAAGACGCCGCGATCATCTACAAAGTAGTAGACGACACGATCAGCATCGCCGTCAAGGGAGCAGCAACGCTCTAGAGGGCCTGCCTTGGACGAAGGAGGGGCTCGTTGACGAGTTTTGACATAGTCAGCACCACACTACCTTCATTAGCAAATATCTTCGAGTAAGTTGATCAAATACTTACGTCATGATTCAAGGCTGTCGGAGTAATCACATCATCGTTGATGACCTTGATGTCAATGCCACCATCTTTGGCACTGGGAAGATACTTGAGCAGCTGTCTCAACTTTGGTCCACCAATACCGTTAGCACAATCGACAGTTAGTGAACCTTTGATAGTACGGCCAGAGATGACTTTCTTGAAGGAATCAGCCATTTTTTCATAATAACCTTCCTCAGTTGGCTTCCCGAAGTAGTACTGAGGGGACTTCAGATAGTTGTGGCATCGAACCATGTAATGAAGCTGAGGAGTGGTAAGGTAACCGTAGTCTTGAAATTCAACGTCGACGGCAATAAGAGCAGCCTTAAGAGCGGCAACCAAGTGAGGGCCAGATTCACGAGAGTCCCTTGCGAAGACAACTCGAGACTTTTGATTCCTCATGTCAGTAATGGCATCAGCCAGAAGGACATTGAATGCATCTTCATAGCCTTTTGCAACTTGATCATTCTCGAGGTTTGCCAAAGTGGTAGCATGAACCTCCCAAGAAGCCTGTAGTGAATGTCAGAAATGAGAGCGAGGATATTTTGACCGAGCAAACCTCAAGCATTTCACCCTAAATCACGATCAGCTAACATTTTTTGGAGGATTTGCGAAGAATCTCATACCGCTGGATCGACAATCTTGACTCCGTTATCTTCCGCTGGGTTGTGAGATGCTGTAATCATAACTCCGATGACAGCCCCATCGCATTTCTTGGATCGCAGTGCGGCCATAAGACCGACAGTGAAGACAACATGATCAAGCCCCTGATCACTGTAGAAGACATGTCAGCATCACCGTCACATAGATGGCTTCCGCGGATCTAACTGACGCTTTCATGCGAAACTACTAAAGTTAGTGATATCCACGCATACATTCAGAGAAGCACATACTCCTGCTGTACCATACTCGTAGACCAGGCCTGCCGGCTTCGGATATGGGGTAATGGCATCTTTGATTGCCTTTGCCATCTTTGCTTTGAGCTCACGCTTCAAAGGCTTTCTATCGAGGATTGAATTGTTAGTAGGGTGAGATGGGATAATGTCAGGCGGCCATTTCCCCCAGGGATGTCTCTTCTCGTCCTCATTCTTCGGGGCGGCCTGAGTAGAGAACTCTTTTGGAGCTTTTGAAGGCATTGTAGAGAATGAAATTAAGGAGACAAAGATGAGGACTCTGGTGGAATGGTATGACGGTGAAAAGCAAGACATGTGGAAAAGACGAAAGTGAGAAAGGGTAATTGCTTACCTCGTCGGCGCTCACAAGGCAACGCACCACGGCAACAATGCATAAACGTGCACTGAATCTCTCGGCGGCGTAGCCTCCCCTTCGATTCTTATTCAGGTATGTGACCTACCCCAATGACCTCCAAATGCGTTGGAACAAGAACAAGGCTGACAGCTCTGAGTACCTGAGATATAGCCTACAGATGGGAGACAGACTAAGAGCGCCAAAAGCACCAGCTTCAGAGTCCCAGGAGATTATAGGTGATTGTTCAAGTTCAGACGAGGAGCTTTGCAGAGGAATCTCCTGATACCAGGCCTTTCTTGAACAGCTGGGACTTATAAGAACAAACCGAATTGTAGTCAGAGAAGACGAGAAGGCTAGCTACCCAAAACGGCGAATTTGTACGAATCACCGGGACACAATGTGACGATCGATACAGTGGCTTGATGTTCCTGACCACCACCCATTCCGGTGGACATGTTCCGCATGCAATGCTGTGATTCGGTCTGTATAGAGTTTTGTGGGTCTGGGTGCGGGGACCCTGCTGGTTACCATATCTGATACAGTAATTTACAGGCTTTGGGAGCACATCACACACTTCACAAGCCATCCTGGGGAAAACAATGACAGATCCTATACCGATATTAATTACCATGAATAGCTGGCAAAGTGTTGAGATTAAACTCACGTCTACACGATGACAGCCGCCAAGCACACGAGAAGCAAGTAACCCCAGTCCAAGCTATCGACAATAACCATATCCAATAGCTATCCCGACGATGGATGACATGACATGATGCGACTATGGCGAGCAATGTTGCAATCCCCGTCATGATCATACCTATATTCCCTTCCCAAAGTACAATGCGCCATTGCGGGGTATTGTGGTGCAGTAACAAAGCGAACGGGATCATCCGCCCTTTCTTAACCGGAGCCACTAGGAAATACATCATCGTTTACAGCTACTTTTTGAATATGGAGGGCCTCGGTAGGGAACATGTTGAAGCTATGGTAAACCTATAGCTTGCAGTGATTGTTTTTGATTTGTTCATATCTTATGCAAGATGACCAATATCCGTTTCCAGTGGGACTTACGCTTTCAACCGTTCACCTGCCATGTCATCCTGGGCATCCTTGATCAAGAAGCTGAATTCATTAATATCCAGACGAGACAACTCTAGACGGGAACACCACACTTACCTGTACCACCAGATTGTGGGTATCACGGTACCGAGATGCCAAAGACTGTGAGCATCAATCATTCCTCCAACAGGAGGGAAGTCGAACAGTTCCAGGCTCATAGCAAGTATGATCCACGCCACAATGAGACCGGGCCATGCTGCCCATGTTCTCTGCATTCTTCGGTATCGTGAGACACTGAACCATCCCCATAGAAGGTTCTGAATCGATCCAATCACGACATTTGCGGCTATGTTATAGGCGTAGTCCCAAGTCCACAGCGTTAGGTATGCCACGTGAGCCACATACATGGTGATACATAAGATTGTCCACCAGTGCAGGATCTCTTGCTTCCCAGGCGTTCTTTGATCCAGTCGGAAGATACGAATTGGAGTGTAATACATTCCGTACATGACGCTGGCACCAGCAGCGAAGTAGTCCGCCTTCTCCGTCCAATTAAAATCTCTTGTGTGGAATACCATACTGAATATCCAACTTGCCAGACCAAAGTTCCCGAACCAAATGTAATATTTTCGCAAAGGATAGCTCCTAGGCATCGACTCTCGAATACGTGCTAAGCCGTATTGATGGGCGAGGAAGTTGAGAAGGGAGAAGAGCACGGAGAAAGGTTCCTGCATACCGAGGAAGCGATAGAAGGGCCATTTCCCATGGAATTGCACGATAGCGTTGGGCAATGGAGGATCGCGGGAGACTCGCGCATCCGTGATAACATGTTGACATGTGTAGTCGCATTCGGAGTCGCATGTCCAGAATAAAAGTCGAAGATGGATTGCTGGAGTGTAAATCAGCACAGCATCGAGAGGGTTGTGGGGGGTGGTTCATACGTAGCGATGAGCGGCCGTTTGCACAATTCTCTGCTTTGCATACCTTCCCTCTTGTAAGCTTGTCTACATTCACTATAGGGCGATCGATGGTTGGCGGCGCACCTCAACGCACTCTCGGAACTCGGGAAGACGGTCCCCTAACGAAGCTTCACATTGCGCAAAAAGGCCCAAGAGAAGGAAAGCGATTGGGAGCCAGCGAAGGCGCCCGACTGCTTTGTTTCTATATATCATCCTTGAGCCTTCATGATGGTTGTGAAAAGGGGATAGGTCACCACAAGAAGCGTCTTGTTTGAGGTTGGGGCTTGGCAGCGTCTCATTATCTTAAATATAAATTGGTGTAGTATGGGGTCTGCTCCCTCAATCTATAGTACATAGTAGCACCTTCATACTCCCACGAGTGGTATTAATTGAATTTGTAAGGGATGATATGGTCACTTTCGCACGCTGTTTGTATAGCGAAACAAATTCATGATATTTGATAGTATTCTAGATCTAGCCATTCACTGGAGGCTCTATGTTGTTCTTGTACATGTCCAAAAAGAATTCCGTTCCAACCCAGCGCCTGTGCTAAAATAGCAATTAAATCTAATTGCAGTTAGCATGTTCGCATCACCTGGTTTGTTATAGCTCAGACTTCCTGCTCATGCTCCATGTTCTTTGTACAGCTTGCCAGTATGCACCCTCATACTCTCTCATATGTGCACAGTGTGCGCTGTTCTCGAATCTCATAACATGCATCTGAGTGACACCCAGTCTCTTCGCCTCGATGGCGTGTTGCTCGACGTCTTCATGGCAGACAACCATATCAGCTGCGGAGTATAGGTAACATCTTGGCATGTCATAAATATCAAGAAGTGTAGGATCATTGAGACTTTTTCTGGTTCTCAAAATGACTTGTTCTGACACCCGAGTGTAGAGGCCGGAGTCATGCATGATGCGGATCATTCGTGCTGCTCCTTGACCGAGGGCTTTGACAGTAGGATTAGAATTGCTTGGAAGTGAGGCTGTGAAAGCCTTCTGCAAATTGTCTGTGCGTACTTTACCGGGTGTACTATCCAAACAGAGGCTCGAAACGGGGAGCATTCGGTGCGTGATCTTTTGGAAGATCTCCGCCAGCTCAATGAACTTGTTTGAACCGCCCTCGGAGAAACAATGCACAAGCATGCCGTCATCCAATTGCTGAGAAAGGAGGGAATGGACGGCTGGGATGAGTCTCCTCTGTTTATCTTTGGCTGAACGGGGAGCAACGTCTTTGATGGATGTCGTGATGACCATGATTGAAGTGGAAGGAAAGAGCTCCGCGCAGGAGTCTACATGTTTAGATACATGGCGGGGGTTGGCGCCTGTCCAAGAGAAGATTAGGACAAGTCGCGGCTGTTGAAGAGTGCGATCGCCAAAATCTGTGTCCGAGTCTGAGTCGGATAAGATAATCTTCTATTAACGCAGATAGATTGTTAGCGCAACGACTTAAAAGCCTTCCATGGTAGTCTGGGTTCAGGTTATCTAGAAGTTCTAATAATGTAATAATGGAGTTTGCCGGAGTTGAAGGCTAAGGATGACAAAGAAAGAACGTTGTTTGAAATGTGACAAGTGAAGGATGTTACAAACCTTGATCCACCTACAGGACGCATGGAGGCACTTTATATTCTGGATGGTCGTCGACACATTGGCTCCGTCGAGATGATCACGATATGGTGTGGAAGAAGACATGCAAGACTGACTGTAGTGATCTGAGGCAAACAATAGCTGCTTCCATTTTCGGCCAATACCTCATGCTAAAACACAGAGGATGGGTGCCTGGTAAACCTTCACCCTGTCTCGTAGGCAACAGCGACGCAAAGGCCCAGCGGTCTTTACCATCGGCCAGCGCAAAACTCTCGATCTTCCGGTCATTTGAGTCCCTGAGCTACATGTAGCATCGATTCGCCTAGTCTCCTCGAAGGGAAGAAGATGCATGAGCTAATGAGTTCGTCACCGGGTTGCTTTCGCGACACCGAGTCTCCTAGCATATTGCTTGAACTTGGACTTCCTTGCGAGCGTTGGCGTTAGACATGGCGGAGTCGGGTTTGTATGAAATTGATTGCAATGTGTAGGTGAGTATAGAATTCTATTGGAGAATAAGGGCTGTGATGCTTACAATGGTAGGAGTGAAGATGACTCCAATTCTTGCTCCGTGATACTGTAACTGCTTTATACTTTGAAGTACTCAACTACAGTAAAAGCTCACGGGAATGTCGTTTGGATCGTCATGACTGCCTTTGCTGCGTTGGGGTTGATCAGTAGTTTCTTGATAAAAAAAAAACATAAAATGGATGCTATTCTGGAGAGAAAATCCTCTCTCCAGTCTTAGAACCCCATTTCGTCGATTGGACTTTTCATATATTTGCCTTTTGAGCGGATTAAAAGCGTGGCGTTGGAGGGAATGTCTTTTGAAGATCGAGTGAGGGAGTGGGTGTTCTGAATATAAATGTTGATGTTGATGATGATGATGATGATGATGATGGTTGGGTAGTCTTTATATTAATTTAGAGAAATCAATATAAAAGTGGATTGACATTAAGTTTGAACATCGTGAATGCCCTTCATGCAGTTCAGAAATTTCAAGACAGCAAGGCGAGATGTCTAAGCTGCTTCCGATCTGTTTGTAGCACTGGCACTTATGACTATTTCGAGGTTCCTAAAGGTTTAGTGCAGCTGGGATTGCAAGAGTAGTAACTTATGGGATCAAAGTATCGAAAAGGGCTTACAGTCCTCGAGGTTTCAACGGCTATCAATATAGCATTTTCTTATTGATTTGTCATAGGCAGGGTATCTATCTATTTTGCCTTCTTAGCTTGACCGTTGGATTCTACCTGGGATGCACGACGTATTTCCGGCAGGATCCATATCTTTGGCCAGTATAATTCATACTCGTCTTGACGGCCATTTAAGCAATGTCGAAGCCATATGCCCCAGACAATGTAGCAGTATGCACCAATACCTGTCATGAGATGCCTGTAAGGATAATGGGTTAGCTGGTATGTCAAGCTGGTCGGGTAATAGAACGTACCACCACCCGTGACCTTCCGATAGAATGCCCCAGGGCAATCCCCATTCGTGTCTCCATCGTCGGAGTGATGAACAAAAGATGTTGTCCAGATTCCATACGCCAAAGCCCGACAGAAAGATGGTTAACCCGAAGCCAACAAGCTGCCACATCTTGATGAGAATCGTATGGTCACGAGCATTTTCCCGTCTCTGTTCGGCGTCAGAGTTTCCGGCCTTTGAATGTGCTGCTGAGCCACGGAGAGATGGGCGAAGGGCAAATTCCATAATGAACATACTCCGGACGAGGACGATGGCGGTCAAGATAGCATAGGCATTTTGGTGGAAAGCTGGATCCTGCAAGTAATGATAATACAAGGTAATAAATGCTGCTAATCCAATGAGGCTGATGGCGAGTATCGTTTTGAAGGTTTCTGATCTGGAGTAGCCAAAGCTTCCGTAGACCATGAGACAGGTTGTGTAAATCATGGATAATTCATCGACGAGCTGCAAAGGGTCTTGGAAGTATTAGCGAAGGTCCAGCTGTGACAGAAGAAATGCATTGTACATTTGAGAGTGGCATGAAACCAGAAACTGCCCCATCCAACCATGAAGTAGCCGATGTAAGCTATAAGGAAGATTCGGTCGTGGCCATGTTTAATGCACATGCGAGCACCCTTTGCAGCCAGCCATACGAACAAGAAGTTGGTAAACGTGTTTACTATCTCTGCAATATAATGGGTAGCATAGTAGTCCTGCAAGAAAAATTAGCCATATTTCTCAACGCTGCCGTCGACTTCAAGAAATCTTACCTCTTCACACCAGTTCAGCGTGCTGGTGACAGGATGCCAGTATCCTGGTCGCTCTGGTGCCTTGTAGGGCAACGAGGGAAGCCAAGACGGCATCTTGTCGGTATTAGCTGTCTTGCGAATATGTTGTCCTAATATTACGCCAGCATGATCATGGATCGGAACAGGAAGAACGAATGGAAGAGAGCCAAGATAATGAACCTGGCGATATCTCCTAGGGAAGGTAAGGAGAGGTAAATATTGTACCGGGAAAAAATAGAGACGGATGATGTAACTTTTGAGATTCCGAGATTCACGGACGACACTTGCGGCTCTGTTGGCAAACCATTCACATGTTGCTTCGAAGCGGATTGAGTTCCGCTACTTAAACTGCAATGGCCATTAACAACCCGTTACCGTGTCTTTTCCGGAGGGACAAAGCAGCAAAAGGCGATCGATTGCAGGGGCGGCCGCTGGCTCTTGGAGAAGGATGCCCACCCCTGGCGACAAGCCCTTCCGCGTACTCAGTTTACCTGTAGTGGGACCTTTTGTCTGCCGCAACAATTATTGTCAACGCCAGCGCTCAGCATTGCAGTACAGTAATTGTACTTTTATAGCTCTCGCATCTCCCGCTTGACGACATACCAAATCCAGACACAGCAATTCACTTGGAATCGAGGTTCCAATCCTCGAGATTAATCTGAGAAAATATACAATGGCTATTCCTAACGCTGCATTGCAGAAGGTACGCCATCGCCGGACCATCGCCTGACCTGTGTCGAATTTGTCCTTGCTAACGGCCTATAGCTGCTGCAAGAGGTCGAATCTCAAGCTCTGATTTCCCAACAGCAAATTGGCATTGTTCGCTCTCAAATTTCCGCAAAGCAGCGGGATATACGATTACAGAAGCTGACGGCGGATGAACTCGGCCAGCTGCCGCCATCTACCAAGGTATATGAGGGGGTGGGCAAAATGTCCGTTCACATCGGGTGGTCAATGTTCCTGTAGCCTGGCTAATGCGCGATAGGTTCGTCGCGACAAGGACTTCAACAATTGATGAAAGACTTTCAGGAGAGACAAAGACTTTGAAGGATGACATCGCGGCCCTGGAAAAGAGGCTGCACTATCTTGAAACTACACATAAAAATAGCCGTGAGCACGTGGAAAAGCTGTTAGGAGCTCGCTCGTGAGCTGGATGCCGGCCACTTCATAAATGCCTGATCAAAAGTATCCGATATGAGCGCGCATGAGAAGACACGTAGCGACCCGTTACCAGTTTTCGCTGCTTGCACGCCCCTGCCCAACGTGGCGTTTGAGGCATCATTCAATTCAAACATGGGTGGGGTCTTCGATGGTATGTCCCTACATATTCTGGTGCTCCGGACCACCTGAAAGCCCTGGCACTTTGATATCTTTGAAATAACTCAAGACGGAATACCGTGGTGGATTATCACAGCAAACTCTAGCAGCATTTGAGCTGTATTGCATCGTCGCCTTTGTGTTACTATTCGAGGAGGAGCTGCATCCCATGCACGATGATATCTGCCACTCATCTCTGGAGAGTTGCATTAGTGGATGGAACTCACATTTTGTCAATACAACAATCAGCCAGTGGAGAATGTCTTCAGAAGTTGCATTGCCAGCATTACACTGAAGTCCGAATCAGCCAACCCTCGGCATCTCGCCGCAAGATTTTCGGCCCCCAACTACCTACCTAGGTAGATATTCCCGCAAGGGCGGTCAGCGGTAACGTTATGTATCTGACAGGACAATTTACTTCATTCAGGCATACCTCCACATCTTTCAAACATGAGGCGAATGCTCAAGGTCCAATATGCATCTTGCTTGAAACCCAGCGGGTCATCTAGGAAGCAAACGTTCTTTTTTTTCCCTTTTATTTGTCGTGTCTAAATCTATCTTGCCAACTCTTTGTGCTGTGAGCGCTTCCTGATACAGATTGCGGAGCATGGGACTTTGGCCGCGCTTGTTGCACGACGAAACGTCGAAGATCTTGCATGGGTATTACGCGCCAATGATGATGGTCACCATTTTGCTGTACTGTGGCCAGTAGTAGAGATACTGTACAGTACGTTTCAGCCCCCACACGGCCTGTTGCGTTGCTAATCTTAGTGGCAACACCAAAGTGGATGTGTAAGAGGTGACGGTGTTTGTCTGCACCTTCAAGGTGGTATAAGACTTCTATGATCAGCCCCCATTTTCTCATTTGTGCAACTTTTCTTCACTTTTATTTTCACTTGTGTCGCGTTCTGATTTCTTGAAGTGCAACATCTTTCACCATAAACATTTTATTGTGGTTCAGGTCGCGCGGCTATCGCATCTTTAAGCTCAGATCACAAGTGTCATTATTTACCCCGCTGACCCTTGATTCGTGCCTAAGTCATCCCACCAAACATCCTGCGTGGGGCACGTGCGGATAGTAGGGCTGAGAGCTGAAAGTGCAACTTGCTCTCAGGCAAATCTGGCCTTCTGTTCTTGTTTCTTTTGCGACCTTGGAAATTTGTGACACTGAACGACCAGAGTACTTTTGCAGGGACTTTGCAACATGTCTCGTCACCGATCACGTTCACGGTCTTACTATTCCTCGGACTCCGAGGAAGAATACCCTCCCGCCATTAACATAACAACAAACATGCGCGGTGGCGCTGGACACCATCACAGAGAATACCGACGCGAGCGCCAACCTGAACTGCTCGCTGTTCCAATATTGGGTGGAGGTGGGCGTCAACGTGCATCGAGTATTGGGGCACAACCCCAACCCCAACCTCAGGTATTTATAGATGTAGGAGGAAGGTCGAGCTCCAGCCGATCTCGAAGTCGGAGCCATGAGCGCCATCGGCCACGTAAACATCGTGGAAGTGGATCGAGCTCCGAAGAGGTAATCCTGCGAAAGGAACACCACCGGTCCAGCTCGGCTCAGCTTGACTACGAGACAAGAAAGAAGCTCGAGAGACTTGAAGAGATTGAGCGTGAAGAGCATGAAGAACATATGAGGCGGGAACTGAAGAGAAAACTTCGACTGGAGAGACTCGAGGCCGAGGCAAAAGCTCGCGAGGAGGAGGAGGATGAGAAGGAACGCCGTAAGCAGTACATCGCAGACTGGAAACGCGAAGAAGCGGAAAAGAAAGAAAAGGAGAAGAAGAAGAAGGAGCAAGAAGACAGAGAATTCGAGCAGAAGGTGAAAGAAAAATTCTTGAAAGCCGGTTACAGTGTAGATCACATCGAAGCTATCTTGAAAGAAAAGCGAGAGAAGAAACAGGAAGAGAGCCTGGCTGTGGACGTCAGTCGCCCAACTTGGATCAAGGTTCATCGAAAATACCTTCATCCAGAAACTTTGGAAGCTTATGGCTTACCATGGGACTTTTACGAGGTAAGCAAAGAGAAGTCTTTCATTTAAGCATCCGAAGTGCTAACCACTTCAAATAGAAAGATACAAACTACGTAGTTATCAAGAAATACATATCTCAAAGTCTCCAAGACGAGCTTTTCGAACACACTCGCACCATGAAGTCCAAGAAGCTGATTCTTGCACCGGAAGCCCCGACTGGACTTATCGAAAAAGATACGGTGACCACATTGAAGGTGGCCGATAGCACCCACAGAGACAAGGACAAAATGTATCTTGTGCGCAACAAGAGTCAAACAAGAAGCAAGAGTAGAAATAGGAGCGGAAGCGCCGTCGATGTCAAGCGACGAAGCTGGATCTTCACTTAGGTGGGACGAGCTTCTTTCATATCCTAGATCCCTCTCTCCCTTATGTATGCGTCTAAGAGGCTGGATTTCTGATGCTGGACTTGACGGCCACCAACATGCCAACAACCGAGCGGAATGGCAGCGACAATGACAAGACATGTATCACTTACAATGACGATGACTACGATTACAACTATGGCAACAACCACGGTCTTTGCTCCTCCAATTTACGCTTTGCCTTTATTCTCCTGAAAGTCAGTTATACCTTTCAAACAATCAATACCTTTTTTCTTTCAAACGCATCTTGCTCTTTTTCTCTCTTTCGAATTCAAGGTTTCAGAAACCATGAGGGGATCGCAGGCGAGCTTATGGACCTGTCCAAATTCTTTGTTTTTTTCGGGTCTTGATGCGAATGGTATTCATATCTTTACCTACCTTACTCTGCTCTACCTATGTAGCTAGTGAGTGACAATACCCCATCTATGTATGGTTATGTGTTGTTGTATGGATGTATGTATGTATGTAATTATTTCGCGACGATGATAAGTTATCGAATTTAGAAATTCGAAGTTTTTGCTTCTTCCTATTTGGTTGGATCTTGGTACTGTAACTTGTTGTTGTTGTTGTTGTAAAAGGTAGTGATGAGAAGAAATATTTTTAAATATTTTTTTTTTAAATTAGTTATTTCTATTGAAAGTTACATTTGATTTATGTAGGTAGATGTAGGTGGATAGGTAGATATCTTAAGTATCTAGTCTAGGTACCTAGACATCCCACATGATACAGTACAGTACATTTGTCCAACATGACTCTTTTCTTTTCTTTTATCTTATCCTGTCTTTGCCAAATCGGAAGTATTGTATGTAGACAGATATATCAAAACGCCAAATAAACATCGACCCATCTAGTTATATAGGATTCCCTGCCCCATCTTTATTTCCTCCTCTCCTATCTTTCGTTCCTTTTTCAACCCTCCTTTCCGCCCTCCCAATCAATTCCTCATACACCGTCCAAGCCAGAGCTGAACTAGCCGCCTTTCTCGCCATTCTCAAACCCAAGCCGCCAAAGAGACTTCTTGCACCGTCTTCTCTTAGCATGATTTTAAGGGTGCGGAACATGTTTCCATATTTCGAGGGGAGGAGTTGGAGTCGGGTTTTGATGGCGTCGAAGGGGTTGGAGATTGTGGTGGCGAAGCCGGAGGCTAGGGCAGCGGACGTGAAGTTTATGGCAGCGGCGGTGCGGGATGGAGTGTTTGAGGCTGGGGAGGACGGGGAGGAAGCGGCGGTATTGCTGGAGTCGGTGGAGTCGGTGGAGGTGTTGTGAAGGAAGAATTGACTGAGTCGGGATTTGGTGGATTCGTAAAATACGACGTAAAGCCCGGCGTATGGTGCATCGCGGATTGCGGTGGCACCGAAGCCAGAGAAGAATCCCCGGAGCCCATGTTGACGGTATATGTCTTTAGAAGCGCCGTAGAGCGAGTTATAGGAGTAAAGATCAGATTCGAAGCGGACTTTGAGCACGGTCATGGGCATGAGGATAAAACCAGCGAGGACTCGGGCGATGGCGCCGGTAGCCAGGTTCTCGGTAGGAGAGAGGCGAGGGAGCACGGATGAAGAGAACGGAAGGACTCCATTTGCGACGGAGAGAGAGGTGGTATTGAGCGCCTGTTTCCGAGCCGCGACGTTCTGACGGAGGGTGGAAAGGGTTGTGAAGTATACGGCTGACCCCAGACTGGTGCGCAAGGCAGATGGAAGAGTGCCACGCCACAGAGAGGTAATTGGGTGGGGTGAGGAGAGGATGGTCTTTAAGGTAGTGCGTAGCGAGGCGGTTCGCGATTGTTGCACTCGAGTCTTGAGGAGGTCGGCGGGCTGGAGTAGGATGGCGGTGGTCACACCTGAAAGGGCGCCAGAGCCGAAGTGAAATAGAGGGTGCGCCTTCGCCTTCGACACTGTAGAAAAGAGCGTCAGTGACTGTTCTTAGCCATGGCTGAGGTGGTGGGATAGTTCATAGAATACCATTTTGAGAGGCTTCAGACATGGGGAAACTTGTAGATAAGTAGCTATGTCGCCACTAATTGCCCGATCATTTTTGGGTTTGAGATCTGTGTCAGTCTTATAACACTATACACGCGATGAAAGACATCGTAGATGGCGCGTGAAGATCTGAAGTACTGCTCATTCCCCGAGCGAATTTTGTATAGCGGTTGCCGACGAGGTGTTGCGGCGGAATGATACTGTACTCGTTGAACACATTCATGCGAGCGAATGCAAAACGTCACTGATTTTGCATTACTTACCTAGGTAGGTAGGTACATACATAGTAGTACTACATAGGTACAGTATTACTATTATGGTACCATAGTAATTACATGTACCGTACCTAGGATCAAGCCTTACCGAAGATGGCCACCAATCAAGACTCGTGGAGCATGCCGAGCTCCCCTGTAAACCACCGGAAGTGCCGTTGGATCTGGGGGCTATTGGGCGGAGGTCGATCTTTTCAGTTTACTGTTTACCCCTTCACTTTCACCTTCACCTTTCCTGATTTAAGACAGACGTTCTTTTGAATTGAGATACGAAGAGGATCTATGAATAAACATCGATTGTTGTAGGAGGAATGGCGACATGCTGATCTTTGCTCCGGACCATTTCCTCTCAGCTTCTGAAGAGTAGAGCATCGCATCGCATTACATTATAAGTAGCTAGGTAGGTAGTTGCTCCTGTACGTAAACACTGCATTGTCTTAGCTGCTTCCAACCAACACGCGTTTAATTTGATTGCTGACAAGGTCAATCACGTTTCTTTCGATCTTCGCCCTGGACGGAGACTAAATGGTCTTACCTAAAGTTCTTATATGCGCAGCAAGTGCAGTTATAGACGCCGGTGCAGCCGGATCCTCCTGGGTGCCTTCCCCAAGAAAAGTGACACGCGATCAAACCTTGTACAGTACCGTATTTTCCTCTGTCCCGTGCTCTATTTCTGCTCATCCTTGTCCTTGAACTTCACGTTGTTACCTTCTCTCTTTTGACTGTCCACTTCTGTTGCTGGTTGTGAGGGAACTGATTGTTCTTGTCTCTTTTGTTGGCGCCGAGAATGTCTCAGCAAATTTCGCTTGCTTGGTTTTGATTTCCGTGGCTGTGCAGCGCGAATTGATCAGTGTCTCCTCAAGATTGGGACCTGTCTGCAATCATTTTCTCTGCGTTATTCGGAAATCGATGCCAGCGTATTGAGCCGTCCTAATGTAATCGGTTCAATGTATACAATTTCTGTGTTCAGGTTGCTCTTTTTCTCTGGAACAGTCATTCTGGGTGCGCTCGTGACCCGATTCCTATTCCTGGGTGAGTGTACCTCATGGCGGTCATGCTCTTCTCGGGCTGATGTTTGGCAGATGCAACAGATCCTTATAGATGCCGAGCACTTCTGGAACGTGGGACATGGCTACAAGATTACGATGGCCCATATACAGATCAAATGTATCGACACTGGCAGCCACCGGGATGCATTTTCCACGAATACAACTCCATGGATATTCAGCACTGTCTGTCCGGCCAGAAATTGCTATTCGTCGGTGATTCCACTGTACGCCAATTGTTTTGGGCAACGGCCAAAAAACTCGACAGAAGTGGTGCTGAGAACGCAGCGTTGAGTGCCCCAAGACACGCGGATACCAACTTCACGCATGGCACGGCGCATTTACACTTTCTCTGGGACCCTTTCTTGAACACTACGCATCTCCATGATGAGCTCGAAAGGTTCAACCACTCATCTGGACCAAGCGGTTGTGAGTTTGAAGCTCTCAAGGCTATGGCGATAGTTGTCGGTGGTGGATTGTGGCATGCAAGGCATCTCGATCACGATGGGGCTATCGACAGATTCGCAGAGTCAATAAACCATATCGCAGAGTACAGCAAGCCGAGAAATATAGGCCCAAGCTTGTCACGAGTCGTTTTACCCCCTACTGACGAGGACAGTGTGCTTTGGGCACCAGTCCTCTTGCCTGATTTTGAGCAGTTATCTCCCTCGCGGCAGGCGACAATTCTCCCAGCTAAAGTGCAGAGCATGAATGGCTACCTAGCTAAGACCGCGAATTTGAACAGGCTGCACGTTCTGTGGAGTTTCTTATTGATGCCGTGGCACCATCCTTCAGCATATGAGACAAGTGGCATGCATGTGGTTGAGAACATTGCAATGCGCCAAGCTGATGTCATCCTCAACATGAGGTGCAACGATGTCATTGCCGCACAGCAATACCCCCTGAACAGGACCTGTTGTACTTACCGGCCCCACACCAACTATTTCCAGCTTTCAATTGCTATCTCTACACTCCTTCTTTGCATTACAAGTCTGATTTTGGCTCGAATCCGACCGGGAGGAAATGGAAACCACCGGAAGCCCCTTGCTGCTGTGGGAGTTATTTGTGCTACGCTCTTGTACTGCTTTGCTGCGGACAGGACTTGGATCTTCGAGAATACGAACAAGGTTACTGATCAGCAGACCTTTTTCATCATAATGGTCACTGTCCTCTTAGCAGGCGTTCTGTCATATGAAAGTCTCCCAAGGATGGCCCAAAAAGTCTCCTCCCCGGGGCCACTCTCGCCTGAGCCCATCTCGACATTTTTGTCGCGACATCAGACAGAAGAGTGGAAGGGGTGGATGCAGCTGACAATTCTCGCATACCATTACACAGGGATGTCTTCTGTCCTTTGGGCTTACGAGCTTATTCGAATTTTGGTCGCCTCGTACTTGTTCATGATCGGCTTTGGTCACACCGTATACTTCTACACGACGAATGAATTTTCGTTGAGGAGAGTGGCATTTGTTCTCATCCGCCTCAACATGCTTGCTTACTTGTTGTCACTCATCATGCGTACCTCCGTTGACTTCTACTACTTTCCTGGTTTGTATAGCTTCTGGTTCACGATCGTGTATGTCACTTGCCGTGTGAGAAATAGAACAGCGAAGGACCCAATATCCCTTTCCTGGAAAGTTGCCGCATCAGCGTTGGTTGTGAC
Source organism: Phaeomoniella chlamydospora (assembly GCA_001006345.1). Classification (NCBI taxonomy): domain Eukaryota; kingdom Fungi; phylum Ascomycota; class Eurotiomycetes; order Phaeomoniellales; family Phaeomoniellaceae; genus Phaeomoniella; species Phaeomoniella chlamydospora. Next base: position 177,198 of record LCWF01000023.1, on the reverse strand, counting down.
AATCCTCGTTCGAGTTCCAGGTATCGTGGAAAATGTTGTCGCCGTGTTCAAAATCCTCTTCAATATCGATGTTGATGTCATAGATCTTCGATTTCGCATTTCACTGGACTTGTACGTCGTCTATGTTGGTATGCTGGTCGCGGTGTTGTATCTACAGCTGGCCGGCAATATCTCTTGCACGACAACAACCCTGGCCACTCATATTCGAAGGCATATCCTCATTTTCAAGATCTTAGCGACAGCAGCAGCCACCGTGGTCCTACCAGGATTCTTCCTCCTCATTCGAAGATCCCCAGACGAGTACGACTACAATTGGTGGCAACCGTATATCTCTTGTCTACCGATCCTTTCGTTTGTCGTTTTAAGAAACAGTCTCTCAAGCGTTCGAAGCCGTTACTCCAGGTTCTTTGCTTGGATTGGGCGTTGCTCTCTGGAAACATTTGTACTACAATACCATATCTGGCTCGCTGGCGACTCCGGAGGCAGACTTCAGCTGGGGCTGTTTTCGAGACAAGATCGAAATAGCACAGCTAATCGATACGTTAATTGGCAGAAATGGGTCGAATTCTCCATTATCACGGTTTATTTTCTCTGGGCCAGCTGGGCCGTGAACGCTGCATGTGATACACTAACAATCTGGCTCATTGGCCGAACGAAGGCACATAGCTCTCTGTCAGGTGGCAGTTTTGCTAGGGATGTGCAATCTGAAGGACAACAGCGGAGGCAGAGAGCAAAGAGCCACATGGATACACTGGGCACCCCGGATAGCTGGTCGGCCCTGCATACTGATGCTCTCCTGAGTGCTGAGGATCCCAAAGAACCATCGCGGTCACATCGACGCTGGTACAATGTATTCGTGGCGGGAGAACAGCTGGATGACACACAGGTGAAGGCCCGGATTCTGGCGTTATTTAGCCTGGTCTGGATTACGAATTGGCTATCTTGAGCCTAACGATCCGCAATGAGTGGCGAGAGCTATTTGCCTATCTTCATTCATGTGTGTTTACAGTATTTCGCCCTATACTATGTGATTTCTGGCTAGGTTTTGCACGAAAAAGTAGAGCTGAGCATGACTGGCTGGCCGGGCGATTCCAATTACGGAGAGAAAGAGCAAGCCGGGCAAGTTTGCAGATTTTAGAATTCTAATGTAGATAAATACTATATCAATGACAAAGAGTGTCAATATCAAGTATGCCTCCAGGAGCACATGAAGGCGCCGATCTGAGAGGTGACATGTGGGTCAATTGTCGGAGATCTACAGTGAATGCTCACATGCTCTTCCCTATGTCACGCAAACACACAGGTCGTATGTCTTGAGGTCTTGGAATTCACGTGTCCTTAACTGGTGATGATGAACCGAAGGTTGATTGCTAACTTGCTTAGAGACACTGTAGCTTAGGTAGACTCAAGAGCAACTGGTACTCTGCCACAAAGAGTGTGTGAGTCTGCTGAATCTCTTCACCACAGCAGACAAAAGGCAAATGTCAAAGATAGGCAGAGCACATGATTACTACAGTATGAAGTGCTCTACTGGAATTCTCTGAATGCACGTCTCCAAAGTACTGTACCTGCGTATTGGAGGAGTCTGGGGGGTTCCCCAAACTCGATCTCCAACAGCACTGGAGACTGGTTTAGGTAATTACATGTACCTAGAGTAGTACCTAAGAAGGTTGGTTGGCATCCTCCTGGACTACCTAGGTGCATACCTAAGGACGATGCAATGTAATTAATTACTAAGAAAAATTTCTTAGTAAATATTCTAAATTTTTTTAATTCCTTATAAATTCTTTATTTTATATTATTTTAAAATAAAAATTTG
>LCWF01000023.1:107193-175271 GCA_001006345.1 Phaeomoniella chlamydospora | reverse complement strand
AAAAAAGGTTATATATAAATTTACGGTGTATTAAATTACTTTTTTTAAATTATTAAAATAAACTAATTAATCTAAATATTTATTATTATTTAATTTTAGATTACTAAAATATTATATATATTTTTTAAATACATAATTATTACGTAATATTACACGTAATACTATAGAGTAATACGGTGCTGTTACCGACTGATTTTGGTGCGGAGAGTGTCCGGAATCTAGGGTGTCCGGAATCTGGGTATGTTGACTTAGCATGTTACTTGTGAAGCTAGACGCTAGCCCGGCCAGATATGGACACTTTCCGAGATAGGGCTAGTTTGACTGAGTATCGTATATCATCTAGCTACTCCTGAGGTTTATCCTTTTTGATAGAGTATAATACCCTGAAAAGCTTCTCTTCCAGTACTATATCAGGACTAATGATATACTTTGCTCGTTTCCATCCATGGACGCAGGTAGGGAACAAAGTAGTGGGATGCTTCGGTACTATACCGGGTTGGGGAGATAATCTTGCTCATCCAGAAAGTATGATATATAGACCTTTTTCCACGGACGAGCATATTGAACATGTCCAACCCTAGAAACTATTGATATCTACTCAGTACCCCATCACTGTACGTTATTCTTCTTCTCTCTTTTACATACAGCTACTCAGCATCCCCATCACTACAGACGTTACTATTCATCTCTGTATTACATTGTCCACAAACATCAACATCAACAACAACCACAACCACAACGACGATAACCACCAACAATTACAACAACGACCATAAAACCACAACGTTCACGACAACAATAACAACCACAACAACACAAGATCAGAATCAAAGTCTGCATTCGCAATGGACCTTCTAGCAGAGCTTGAGACCATGGCAGTCAATGTTGTCGAGGAGCCTCAGTGCTCTGATTCACAGGGCCCAATCGTGCACCAGGAAAAGATCTTACAATGGCAGCAGTTATTTGGATTCACTGCTACCGACGCCATGGAACACATTCTACGCCACCGAGAAGATATTTTCAGAATTCGTGTTTCAGATGAGCACTGGCAGATGGTCATGGTTGACAAGAAAGGGTATGACAAGGAAGCTTATGAGTTTGAACTTGGTCATGCACATGGCCACAAGCAAGCTTTGGAAGAGCCAGCGCTTATTATGCCAAGGCAGGAGACTCCTGGCAATGTCACCTACCTTGTCAAGCTCGAGGGTCTACTCGAATCTCCAGCTATGGTTCAGCAAGCTGCTGGACTATCTAACGCACCTCCAGTAGCCAAAGGCATGGCTGATTCTGGAGACGATGCTCAGTTCTGCATCATCAACGGCTCAGACAAAGCGCTTGTCATGGATTGGCTGGCAGCCCGTGGACAACAACACTTTCGGCCCACTTTCATCAGACTCTCGGCATCTATGAAGGATCTTTCGCTTATCTCTCTTGCACCTTTCTTAGGCGTTGAGTCATCGCTTCCACAATATCGGGTAGACGACGGCAAGGATGTTGGCGTACTGCAAGATGAATATCCTGTCTGGTACTTCTGCTATGGGAATCTAGCCAAGTCAGACATTCTCATGAAGCTCTTGTCGTTGGAAAGTCCACCGCGTTATCATTCCGCAAGAGTCACCGGAGGCATCGTGAAGAGGTGGGCCGGAAAATACAACGCCATGATAGATGGCCCAGAAGCCTCGGTGGTCGATGGTTGGGCGTATCGAGTCATGTCAAAGCACGATGAGGATATACTCCGCTTCCACGAGTCTGGAAACTACGAGGTTGTGCGTTGCAACATTAGTATGCACGATCGAGCTGTCAAAGGCTTAACTTTCAGATACTCTGGACCACCTCTACAGCTTGATTGAATCAGGCCAGTTTCACCGTGGCTTGTTTCACCGTAGCCTGTTTCACCGTTCTCGCCAAAAGGCATCGAAAGTTGCCCTTCGGGCCCTTCCGTCTCTCATCTGCCACGAACGGATCGAAGCGTTCGACCTGCCGAGCTACGCTATCATCGAATGTGAAGGAAATTGGAACCCAGCGTCCGCTGTGTGGTGTGAACGGTCGCTCTGGAAAATGGATTGGACAAATTGGCAAGGGAACCCAGCGTCCGCTACGTGTGGTGACCAGTCGCTCCTTCCTCCTTTCAACCTTCGAAACTCTTTTCAGATGGTGTAAACAAAGGCTTACTTACTTGCCTTGTTGATTACTTTATCATTCATCTCACATACCATAGCGCTTGTACTCACCTGCACTCTCATACACACAGGTGAATAGCTTCATCTGATTGCACAAGCACTATACAGCTACCATCATGAGTTCTTCAAGATTCAGATCACTGCCCCCTCCTGACTCCCCCCATGTGCCCCATCCCCGCCGCCTTTGTAATACAAGCCTTCCTCCTATCTCCCACTTCCCCAACGCCCTCAAACCTGATGACTTGGCCCCAACGAGTGATCATCTCCCCTTCAACTTTGGCACCGAATTTGAAGTTATCATGTGTCTTAGAAATATTGCTGACATAGCTCCAGGACTCAGTATATCCTCCTCCAGATACACACCTCAATTACATACTTTAGATTAATAGAAAAAGTTTAGCTCCTATTTTAACTTAAGTATATAAAGTAATATACTTAATTCTAAGTATTATTTTTATTTAAAATACTATATATATTTCTATACTACTAATATAATTTTTTTCAAATAATTAAAAATAACTTTACGTCTATATATTTTATTTAAATTTTTTAAATTTTCTTAGGTATTAAGTATTTTAAATATTTAAATAGAGTCCTATATTTTTTATATAGATTTTTTTAAGGTTTTATTTAATAATTAATTATATTTATGAGATTTTAAAGGTAATATCTACTCCTTAATAAATTTAATTAAATTATTAGAGGATTTAAATATCAATAAATTAAATCTATACAAAAGGATTTTAATATAACTACCTAACATATTTTTTTAAAGATATAGCTTTTTTTAATTTTTAGTTGTTATTTAATAAATCTTTTTGAAAGCCGATTCCTTACTCTTAATCTTTTTTAATAAAATTTAAACTTTATAGAGTTTTTATTATAAACGTTAAAGATTATACTGTGGTACATAAGTAATTAGTACAGTACCATAATTAATTAGTAATTAACATAATCAATTACAGAGTACAAGTTCACTTGCCCCACCACATTTACCATCCCCGGTAATTAGTGCCAATGAAGATGATGTACTGTACCTCGGCTCAATGGCAGCGCAAGCATTGGTTGTTCCATCTCCTCCTCAAAAAGCTGTGTAGTCAGAGTACAGCTCTACAGAGTACCTCCGTCCAACCGAGTAAAGTACCTGGTCAGTAGATCTCCTAGGTTGCTGCTCTTACTCTGTACATCTGTAACTCGTCCTTCTCTATTGCGGCATTTGTATCTACCCTGCAGGACTTCTTCCGACGATAACCTTTAGCTGGAAAACGTTGGCATTTGTTGTGCGTCCTGCGTACCTTGTCTTCCCGCCAACTACTACTATGTATGACCGCAACTCCTCCGTCATTTCACTATAGCCGCTGACCCGCTATTACAAAAGAACTGCCGAGGATCACAACTGTGCTCGACTATTCTATTTTATTTTATACATTAACGTTCTGCTGTTTTCTCCCGCAGTATTCATGTCAACGGGCATGTTCATACCAATGTCAAAAGGTCGATCAGCCGTCCTAACTGCTCGACGTACGACGTCAATTCCGTCAAAACCACTGGTACAGATCCCCAATCCGGCCAGCCACAGCACATGTTAATTCCAACCCTAGATACAAACAATGGCCCCTGTCCAACGGCGCAAGGCTTCTTCAGTACCGGAGGGTAAGTTGGCGTCAGCGGTCAAGAACGCGTCCGATTAACATTTTACAGGTTACCGGGAAGACTTGTCCAAGGGAGCGATGCTTCGTTTCGAAGACTCCCTTCCCAAATTACCGGTTCCACCCCTTGAGGAAACGGCCAAACGATACCTTCGATCTGTACACCCCTTGCTGTCTGCAGAAGAGTACAAGAACACAGAACAGGCTGTCAACGAGGCGCTCAAGCCAGACAGTCTAGTTCAGACACTGCAGAAGCGTCTGACGGCCCACCGCGAAGACCCGAAGCGCAAGAACTGGATCATTGACTGGTGGAACGAGGCTGCGTACTTGGCTTATAGAGATCCTGTGGTGCCCTATGTCAGCTACTTCTACTCTCATCGTGATGACAGGAAGAGACGCAATCCAGCGAAGAGAGCCGCTGCCATCACGACAGCGGTTCTCGACTTCAAGAGGCAGGTGGACGACGGCTCTCTGGAACCCGAGTATATGAGGAAGCTACCCATGTCGATGAGCAGCTACAAATACATGTTTAATTGCTCCCGGGTTCCCGCCAAACCATCGGACTATCCAGAGAAATACTCTGCTGCGGAAAACCAATTCATAATAGTCATTCGCAAGAATCAATTCTTTAAAGTCCCAACGCACGTCCATGGAAAGCAACTCAACACCTCAGAGTTCGAGCAACAGTTCAACATAATCTACAAAAAGGCCCAAACGTCTCCTCCAGTTGGCGCATTGAGCTCTGCACCCCGCGACTTCGCAACAGAGGCCCGAGAGCACCTGCTTGCCGCAAATCCAGCCAATGCCGCCGCTCTCAGAGACATCGAAGCATCATCATTTGTCGTCTGCTTGGACGATGCCGCTCCTATCACCCTCGAAGAGCGTGCGCACCAATACTGGCACGGTGATGGATGCAATAGATGGTACGACAAACCGGTCCAGATGATCATCAACGATAACGGTACCTCCGGATTCATGGGCGAACACAGCATGATGGACGGTACCCCTACCCATCGTCTCAATGACTACATCAACGCTCTCATCTTCGGCGAGAAACTTGACTTCTGGAACCCATCTGTACGCTCCGACATCCCCGAACCCCTCCCCCTTCGCTTCCACATCTCTCCTCAAGTTCAATCCGACATATCCTCTGCCCGTGCCCAATTTGACTCGGTGATTGCCCAACACGAACTCCGAGTCCAGGCCTACCAGGCATATGGTAAGGGCTTAATCAAAAAGTTTAAATGCTCCCCCGATGCCTATGTCCAGATGGTTATACAGCTCGCCTATCACAAGATGTACGGCAAGAATCGCCCGACCTACGAAAGTGCCGCAACTCGTAAATACCAAGAAGGTCGTACCGAGACTACAAGAAGTGTCTCCGAAGAAAGCGTGGCATGGTGCAAGGCCATGGCCGATCCATCTGTTTCCCGCGAAGAATGCGAGAAACTTTTTAGAGCCGCAGTGAAAGCTCATGTACAATACTCGTCCGACGCGGGTGATGGTCGTGGTGTTGATCGTCATCTTTTCGGACTCAAGAAATTGATTCAACCAGGAGAAGAGACTCCATCGATTTTCACCGACCCAGCTTATACGTACAGTTCGACATGGTACATCAGTTCGAGTCAATTATCATCCGAATTCTTCAATGGATACGGCTGGAGTCAAGTCATCGATCAAGGATGGGGAATTGCCTATATGATCAATGAGAACAGGTATGTATTTTTCTTTTTCTTTTGCATTTCCTGAAAACCATTCTCCCCATTACTTCCCCCCCTTTTCTTTTTCTTGCTCTCCGAAACAAAGACCACAATTTCAATACTAACAAAGTTGATTTCCAAAAATTAAGTCTACAATTCAACATCGTTTCAAAACATCTCGGAGCAGAACGCATGAGTTTCTTCATCAATGAAGCCGCAAATGATATTCGAGATATGTTATTACCAAGTCTCGTTACCGATTCATCACCGGAGAAAGCCAAATTGTAAAATGCAAATTCAAATTCAAATTCAAACTCGAAATTATAGCTTGATCAAATCAAGTCTTTTTGTCTTTTGATCATTCTTAAGGGTGGGAGTGGATTTGAGAGGATGGAGAAAAAGAGAGATGCTCTCTGTCTGTTCTCCTCTCTCTCTCTCTCTCTCTATTTGTCTGTCTGTCTGTCTGTCTGTGTGTATGTGTATATGTATGTATATGTTAAGCGAGAATGATAAATAAACCCGATAGTTAGCCTAGATATAGCCTAGAAATTACAGTAGAAAGATGATGAGAAGACGAGAGAGAATAAGATGGGTCCTAGCAAATCACCAAGATATTGTATTGTAATTACTGTACTGTACTATGTTGTACAATGCTGTGTGTGAGAGAAGTATACATATGTGATCAATACGTATGTCATGTAATTAGTCTGGGTACGGATGTCATGCTGTCTTACATAATAGGAAAGCACTTGATGTGAGGGGATAATTAAGTGATACATGAATATGCAAGTGAGAAGTTGTTTACAAGAAAGATGTTTGATTTTGGGGTTTACCTATTTGGCGATCTACCTAGTTAGGCATTAGGGATAAGTGAAATGCCCAAGTACTGTAGTGTAGTAGTCAGGTAGAAGAGGCTTAGGTATAGACGGCTATAACATATATGTTATTTTGTTCCTGTGAGTTCTTTGTTTGTAGTCTCTTAGGTACTGTAGGAATCCTTAAGAATGAAGAAAGGTATCATAAGTGAGACATCTCTCATTCTGCCTTTAGGGTGGTGATGATCTCTCCTCTCAACCCATGCGGCCTTCTCGACCCCCTTGAACGCATTCTTAAATGAATTGATCCTACGCAAATGTGGCTCCTTCGCACCGAGAAAACGTCAGATAGCCTCGTCCTGTGCGTTGGAATTTTGCATATGTGGTGAAGCCACGTTCCAAGTGAACGAGCAGGGATTGGATACCATATAAGCTTGTGGAGAGTGCCGGAAACTCTGTGCTATGTGACGGATCTGCCATTGTGTGACGATGACAAAACATGTGACGTTGCCTCAAACAATCGAAGGATGGCAGGTTCTGCCTAAAACACATTCGTATTCAAAGTATGGGAGAGAGTATCTCATCCCGCGCAGGGACCTGTACTTTGGCCCTCGCTATCGTCCGCGGTGACTTCTCGTGAAAGATGAGTAGGAACGGCTGGAGGATTTCCATCTGCTGTAGTAGAGGCAATAGGCGCGAGGGGGCTCGTAGCATCTGACTCTTTGCTTTCTTTCTCAACCAATAGCTTCTCCAGCTCCTTGATCCTGTGCCTTAGCATCTGATTTTCGCGGGTGACATTGGCGGTCTCAGCTTGATAAAATGCAACTTCGTCCCTGCTTGTTCGTCTTGTTCCTGAAGCGCTAGTTCCAAATGGCTCAGACGGGGAAGGGATATCAGATGTGGACGATGACAGAGCGGAGGAGTCTGTGTGTGATTGATGGAGAAAAGACGGCGGTCTCGGTAGAGGTCGTAGTGCAGGAGAAGGAGATTGAGATAATCGTCGGCCTGCGATCGAAGAGCGATGGGGAAGCGACGACGTAGGTGTAGGTTGAGACGAGACAACAGAGGTTGTAACTGGGAGAGAAAATGATCGTTCAGATGTTGGGGTGGAATCATCTATTGCGGTGGACATCGACTGTGACGAAGCCTGACCTGTGGCTGAGCTTCCTTGGGCTTGCGACGTGGGACTCGTGTGGCTTTGACCCTGTTGCGATTGCAGCTGCTGGAGTTGGGACTGCTGGATGCGGATCATTTGGAGGAGGCGATTCTGGGTGCTGTTAGCCTTGCAACTCCCTAGCTTACAGGATACTCACAACTTGCGCCTCTTGCTCTTGTTCCAATTCCTGATGAATCTCTCCTAGGGATGGAGCCCTTTGATGATGGGGATCACCTGTTGCGATTGCAGGTGTCCCGCCAATGTTGGTAGGACTGGCTGTTCTGAAAGCGCTACTTATGGAAGACCTGTGACTGTTACTGGCTAGTTCGCCAGGGCTCGGCAGCGTAGGGTCATTCAGCTGCAGGTTCATAGCCACATTGGAACGTCTTCGAGCCGAGGCCCTTCGAACAGCGGGCGAAACTTGCTCATTCGTTGTCGTACGATCTGCCGCATTCAGAGTCGCGGCGGCGGCAAGTGAAACTGAAGGTCGCGGTGAGGGTGTGTTCCTCGGTTGTGATTCAGATCCAGGTGCTGGTGGGAAAGCACGATTCTGATTTGGGGAGGACGAGATCGATCGGGATGGTGGTAGTGAATTGACATCGGGCGCCATGTTGACCGAATCAGTCTTTCTCCTGCGTGAAGAAAGGTTCAGAAAGTTAATGGTATCGCGTAAAATCGCAATCGAAGACGTCCTAGAGGCTTCTCGCGAGTGTTGACTAATACTCAAGCTACCTCCGGGTTCTTGGTGACAAGAAGCTTGCAGCGATGAGCGTGTAGTCAGAAAACGGAAGAATGAAGAAGATGATTGAGTATTAGAGAGATGGAAAATATTGATGCATTCTGGTTGAACCGTCGGACTGAAGAGCTTCGGGAGGAGAGAATAATATACAATAACGTTATACAGAGTAGTACATGTAAATATGTCGACAACCGGTCATCTGATTTCGAATGGATCCCGTTGAGATCATAGCGGCCGCTTAGTTCCGTTCTAAGGTGGATCTTGACGGCCTAAGCTTTAAACGGCGTTCTCATTGAGAGCTTTTGCCTTGTTGCTTCTACAAAGTGTACCTCCATACAGGAATTCCATCAGTACGGATGCTGTCTAGCTTACCGTGCGTACATGGCTGTGAGGCATTGTCCGCATTAGAGGTCTAGCTGAAACTTGCCTTATTCCTCATATAGTCTTCCGTTCCTTATTTATAAAAGCTGGCGAGGTATACAGAGTATGCTAGGAGTGGCACGACCTGCGAGGGCTCTGATGTTGGTTTCACAAATTATGTTTTGATACAACACACCCTATGGGCAATTTGGACTGATCTTGGTACACGGTACGCTGTCATTGAATAAGGAAAATGACCGCTCACTACACGCCCCTCATATCACCCGGTGTCTCCTGCTCAGCCGTCAAAACGGTCAGGCATGACAACGGGAGCAACAAGACTCCATGTATAAATGCCGTAACACACCCAAGAGCTGATGATCTTGATCCAACTGGCCCAATAACTCCTACCCACAGGGGCAAAATCTCCTTCCAGTTCCGGGTTGATGTCTTGTGTGAGCAAAGTCGCGACCCACATCGTGGCGAGCAAGAAGATGATGTGGAAGAGCGAATAGTTGTATTGGGTGGAGTTTCGTTCATCATCTTTGCTATTGTAGCCATCATCTGACTCATCGTCGCTGTCATCATCAAGCGCACTTGCAGGTAAACTTCCCGCCTCAACAGCAGCCCTGAGAGCTTCCGCACGCATCTCGCGGCGAGTAATACCAGGCTGCTGTGTGACGAGGCCATGCTCATAATCTTCGTTTTGAAGTGCGCTGTACGAATTATGTCCACCTTTCGAGCCTAGTGCTATACCCTGAGTTGCAGCACGAGTCGTTGTATAGCCGATTGTGAGCATGGTTACAATCGCTCCCAGCACGATGGACGCTGTTTTTGCGCCACGTGCACGGACCAAAGGGTTACATTTCTTGTCATCTGGCTCCATTGCAACCGCAGAAAACGTGAGATACGTGCAGTATATCGTGACCATCGCAGCTTGTGCAAGACCAGCTCGGGGATTGGCTTCCTGAACAGCAGGCTGCACAGATATGAAGGATATTATCAAGAAGACGAGGAGATTGATCTGTAGATATTTAGCAGCCGCCGCAAATTGGATGGTGGCTTACCCACCGTGATAGCTGCTTGATTCATGGAGCATCCACTGCTGGCAAAGTAGATGTACATAACAATTGTCATCGCAATAGATGCGAGATACATGCCCAGAGTCGACCCAATCAGAAGACCTCTCCACATTCGGGACTCATCCTCGTTGATCTTGTATAGGCAAAGCTCCGCCCAGGTATGCGCTAGGTCCACAAGCAGAATGAGCCCAAGGAGGAGGAAGAGCATTGCACCCGGGAAAGCAATGTAATGTCCCCAAACGTCGAAGAAACCTTCGGGAATGAAGAATGCAACGACAATGAATAGAAGCCAAATGATAATCTTAGGTCCCCAAAATCCATTCTGGAGTGCCGATCTACCGTCTTTTGTGTTTTGGACGCCTAGAAGCGTGAAGGCGAGGATCAAGTGGAACAAGGTCAGCGCAAAGTTGATTCGCTGGACCGCTACAAAACCGTAACAATTTTCGCCTTCACACATGGTCATGTAATCTAGAGTGAGGTGCTCCAGCTTTTTCAGGGCCCATGGAGTGAGCATGATCCAGGATAAGATCGAGTTGATGACAAGGATGAAGGCGTAGGCAATCCGGGTGGCCATACTATTGCTTCGTCAACGATGATCCGCATACCCACAGACAAGCGAGCTCACCTGTTCTGAAATTTCCCGCAAGAACTGCAGACTGCTGAGCATGTTGCAGCGCCGCAGCAGGATGCGGCAAATGTCCATAGCTGGTAACCTGTTAGAGAAAGACAAACAAATCCATAGGTAACTCATACCGTGCCGACGCTGGGTAACGCTAGAAGCGGCAGAGATAAGAGAGCACCCATGTTGAAATGAAACGACGAGGGGGCTGTCGCGTAGCGATGGTGATCGTTTAGGCGCCTACGAAGGCATCGATCGATGAAATGCCTTTGAAGCACGTTCACAGTTGCATGAGCGGTTGACGTCGGCGAATGCGCCGGCTACCTAATTAAGAAAGTTTGCCGTCCCAGATTCCTAGTACGGAGAGGACCATGGCGCACCAGCAAGCATGAGAATACTGCTACTCTGAATATTATATAGGTGACTCGACATCATTCTGTAACATGTATACATGCAAATACAATCTATGTGAGATGTCTATATAAAATCAAAACTCATAAGACAGAGCACCTCTTGTCAAAGAGGATAGCGTTTCTGTTCGCTTGAAGATCTATATGGACCTCTCGGCCTAATATTATACACGGACAGGAAAACACTATACCCATCTTCATGCCAACCGCTCGTGGTTAAAGCTGTCTTTTCCCCGGCTTCGAGCTTTCCAATGCTTGTTTTCTGTCCAAATACTCCAGAGCGATACCGCAATTCCTGCAAGGCCACAAATAAACGTCACGACATATGCCATTCTGTAACAATCCAATCCATCTAGGCACTCCCGATGACCAGCAGGATTGATAATTGAATGGCTGTCATAAATTGCGCCGTAAATTGGGTTAAGAACGTTGCCAGATAACACTGGAGCAATGGTCATCATGCCCCAATTTTGGCTCATAACATTTACACCAAAAGTGTGAGCGACAATGGAAGGGAAACATCCAAAAAGGAACCCGTATCCAAAGCCGGTGAGGCCTGAAACAATACCCAAGTGTAGAGGGTTCTCAATTTTCATGGCACACACCTGTACAATGCAGAATATAATGGAGCTGATGAAGATGCACCAATAGCGTGAGGCGTGCAATTTCTTGACTAGAATGTCTGACCCAATACCGGAACTTAGACGCCCAACAAAGGAACAAAATGACAGGACAGATACATGTACGAGCTGACGCCCGTTGATGTACGTATCTGACACCGAGTCGTCGTAGTGGCGCCATAAAGCTCGCACATCATTCCCAATGTTACTGCAATGATTTCGTTAGCTTGAGAAGATAGGATGGTATATATATCACGCTTACTTGATAGTCATTAAACCAATTCCGGTCAAGAGGCCCATGATGAGAAACTGTTGCCAGAATTCGACCTTCGAAAGCAACGCAAATCCGCGGATATCTGTATATAGTGAACCATGATCTCGGTCAGATTTTGTTTCCGCGAGTGGAGAGTCCATGTCAGATTTGGAAAGCAGTGACGAAGTTTCACCCGTATCCTTTGGACGGATTTCGGGATTACCTTCGTCCACCACGTCCTTGCTATTCCGGTCCAGCCTATCAGGCCCGGGGTGGTATGAGGGGTCAATAGAACGCTGATGCGCACCTGGTGTTTCAGATGGATGTCGTTGATGTTTGCTATCAGTGGAGGTTGTCCTATGAAGAACTTGAGAAGCAGCCAATTCTGGATCCGTAGATGGGACCGAATCATAAGTTGTTCGTGGGATGATGCGCAAAAAAAAGGACGAAACCACGACCAGAATTACTGTTCCGGTTGCAAGTAGTAGAAGAAACTTCGACGTATCGCCAGGGAATGCTAGTCTTGAAAGCATGGAAAAGAAGAGAGCGCTCAATCCAAAGCCCGATAGAGGAAATGCAGTTGCTTAATAAGTGTTAGCTACCAAGAGACGAACTTTTAAATCGTTTTTCTTACCCGTTCCCCGATGTTTCGGGTAGTTTAAGGCCGCTTCAGAATGTCAGCTCACGAGAAACATATGACTTCCAAAGCGGATCGTACCTGTCTTTAGGGCTGCCGAGAACGCGGAACAGCTACCAAGCCCGGTAAACAAGGAGAATATACATAAGACCGGAACAGAATAGGAGCCAGCTCCCTTATCGTATGCTTCTGAGCGTCAGTTCTGCCACCAGACAAATGATCCTCGAGACATACCCATCTTGATCGGATAATACCCAGCGGCCAACAAAATCGTGCCCAGCACCAATCCCCACCTATGACCCTTCTGATCTACCAGCATGCCAATTGGCACTCCTCCTGCGTACATGCCAAGGTTGGCAAAAGTGCCCTGAGTGGCTTGTTAGCCAACTAAGGGAAATAGTCGAGAGAGAAGGGGCATACAATGAGGTTGATTTCGGTAGAACTGAGCTTCAGCGCCTCGGCGAATTGAGGCGCCCATGCTGAATAGACATACTGAGCCGGACATGTTAGTGTGATGTTCAAATGGAATGTGAATGTATACTGACATTCGTCCCGGATGCGAGGGAGATACAGGTCGCCGCAGTCACCGATATGATGCGGGTCGTTTTCAAGGTCGTTTCACGTCGCATGATGAATAGAGTGCTGAGGAGCAATTGCTGCCCTACAAAGCCGGTCGTAAAACATACATATGTAGCTAAACAAGGCAAGTAATAAGGGCTGATGGATACGACAATGAGATTTGCAGCAATGCGTTGCGTGTAGACCCTGGGTTTAGCAATCCCTGATGACGAGGATGATGGTGCTGCCAGATTGAGTGGACTTGGATACTGGAACTCGGCATGTATTGGACTGGCGGCCATTTCCGGCAACATTTTTAGTTCCACTTATCTACCCACGAACTAAATAGCCAATGGAGTTGTTCGGAGATGGTCTAATCAAGGACAATAACACATAGTAAGAATTTCACACCTGCTACTGGGCTTGAGGACAACATATTGCTGCATCTTGAATTAGCCTTCATTGCCTAGGTTGGGAGGTACATATTAATCCTGTTATCGAAACCTGTCGTACATATGCCGCTATCGAGGTTAGCTCAACGCCTTACAGAGGCAAGTATCTGTAGTCATGGGTAATCACACGTTGACGCTTTTCAATTTAATCCGATCTACTGGAAAAGTATAGCGTCATTGGACCAGTGCATGGGACAAGGATGATGGGCAGCGTGGACAACAGGGAGCAGAAAAGGTAGTGACTAGCTTTTGCATACAAATGTTATTCGTCTATAGATGAAAAATTAAGACATCGCTTGTTCTGAGCGTGTTTGTCTTCCTCAAGTGCTCGTAGACGTCCCAGGTACTGGAAAAACCACTCCCGCCAAATGTCTGTCACAAACTCAACTTCTCAATGGAAGTCCGATTGATACCGCTTCTTCTGCCGTCCCCATCCTGACAACTGCTTACGCAAAAGTCTTTCTTAGATCAATGCCAATGAAATGGCAGACTTACATCCCTATAATCCAATGTACGAGCTTCTGACTGGTCAAAGGAACCCATCCGTTCTATTGTACACAGGCATTGGATTGCTGGTCTCATTGCCATGCCCATTTACTGGGGCTTCTTGGCCGCTTGGCTGGCACCGACGTATCTGCGAAGGTCTGTAGCGTCATGGACTTGCCTCATGAGACCTTTGGTAGTCTCCCATCCTTGTCTTGCAGCAGGCGGGGTGCTCTGGTTGCTTACCATTGCATCAATACGAGCAGCGCCTTGCGCAACAGCTCCTTGATGAAATTGGCTCTGAGCATAGCGGGCGCGGAGGAAAGCCGAATAGACAACGAGGAGGACCCAGCTACCCTTGGAGAAAGTGACAGCTGAGAGGAAGACACGGATCCAAAGGGCAATCTCCAAACCAGCAACGAGCATCATCGAAGCGTCATAGTATTCCTTGACAAATTTTCCAATGGCATTTGCCAATGGTGAGGCGTTTGCTTGTCGTGACGCACCGGGAGAAGTTGGGGAAGCCGGGGTAGCACCAGCCTTGGGTGGCTGGAATGTTGGGATCAAATTTGTGCGAGTATACGTTGCGACGTGGAAAATCGAGTATACAGCAAAGGGGAGGAGGGCCAGCGGCAACTGTCGGGAGTAGAGCCAGACAAGGGCCATGACTTGATCATGTCAGCGCTGTTCTTTTGTCATGTACATACAGAACACTTACGAAGATATTGTACATTCTCATCGGAAATCAGGTTCAATGGGCTTCCTTGTTTGGTGCCACTTCGAAGACGTGCACGGTAGGCCTTGTAGACAACGATTCCGTACGTCGCAGCAGCCGAGACAAAGGCAAGACGGTATGAGAACTTGGCC
This sequence comes from Phaeomoniella chlamydospora, assembly GCA_001006345.1. Lineage (NCBI taxonomy): Eukaryota > Fungi > Ascomycota > Eurotiomycetes > Phaeomoniellales > Phaeomoniellaceae > Phaeomoniella > Phaeomoniella chlamydospora. The sequence continues at coordinate 160,691 of LCWF01000023.1, read as the reverse complement.
CATTTGGAGTAGTAGTTGAGAGTGAGGTATGAGAGCCCATATCGACTGACTGAAAGGAGTAGAGTCAAGTGGCTAGCAGGAACTGTCAGTACAAGGTCACGCTCGAACAAAATTGGGTGTCTTGGAACGTTGCTGCATGCTGGAGGTCCTGGCAGCCAAGCAGCGATGCTCCCGGCAAGAAGCACGTGCCCGCTATCAGGTCTCTTTCGTGACAGGGAAGTGAAATGTGGTCGTAACATACCCAACAAACCATGCAAATCTGTGCAACGAATCAGTTAGCCTCCACGCTGTTGTCATAACCTCTAGAAAACGCTGTGGCGACTTACTGTAAGGTTTGAGCCAGCTGCTTCACTCTCTCAGTAAGAGGCAGCTCAGATGAAGGTGGAGGAGCCATTGCTACAAATGTGGTGAGCTTTGAGGCTGTAGTGAAGAGATAGATCTGAAGTTATGAAGGCACTCAGTGTTGATATTCGCGACGACGAATAAATGACAATCTGTGCAGGGTTTTGAACACGGTGCGAATGGGAGAGGAATATTAAGGACTTTGGACCGAGAGTGGGCAATTGTGACGACGTTTAGTGTTGGCCAAAGAAGGCAATGTACGTAGGTAGCTCCAACTTCTAAAAAGGTGGCTGAACTTCCCACACCACCTGAGCCTATGATGCAATCAAGGCATTCACACATTCAGCTTTTTCCTGTGTACCATATCGATCTACAACAGAATTCTTGTATGATTTGTTTTCCATTATGATGCATCTGGACTGGACTACCACACATCCCACGGCGATGACCTGATATGGTAGCTGTTAGTCTTCACATCTGTCGGGCGCATTTCATTTTACCCGAGGTAGTGCTTGCAGCAAGAGCGACATGGCCTCCAGACACAAATGCCCGTTGTAATTTTCATCTTTACTTATATTCAATATTTCGAATTACATCAGTGACCTCGAATATGCCCATTATATTGGTAGCATGTGCATGTAAGATAAGCCATGATCAAGGACCATTTTCAAGAAACGCTTCCTACATACACAACACGCTAGCTAGGACTAACACCAGAAGGAAACAAAGAAGAGTTTTAAGCGATAAATGACCCAAGACTAAAAGATATAACAATATGTAAAGCTAGAGCTTTTCCTCGAGGCAAGAGAATTCCTTTTCAGAGAGCGGTGATCAACATATAAAGAAACAGTTCTCTTCAAGAAAACAGTCCGCCCTTGGTCCGAACCCAGGCGCTGATACTCGTGTGCCCACAGGTCTAGAGACCCTGTCGTGACTATCAGATCCCGGCTCCCATACACTAAGGAAACGACAGCATCTAGCCTGCCAATATTAAAACAGCCGTCGGGAAGTAGAAACACATAGTGATGGGATCGAGGCTCTGGAGAATAGAAGGGCGTGCTGAAATGGCACAGGAGATCGTGAAACTGATATGAGCGTTTATCGGAGGGAAAATCCCTTTCTCTTGCCCTTTTCTTCCAGCGGTCGACCACTCTCGATGCGAGCTTTCTTCTCCTCCAACTCGGCTCGTTGACGTTCGAGCTGCTCTTTCATATCTCTGTGACGAGCATACAATTCCTCCTCGCTCTGCTTGAGTTTCGCTTCCTTCTCTGCAACCTTTTGTTGGAAGACCATCTTCATTTCTGCTTCCATCTTGGCGAGTTTCTGTTCGTGTAAGGCACGCTCTTCTTCTTGTTTGACCGCAGGGTTGACTTCCTTGAACACGCTTGGATCTTGTGCAACGCCCATTTGAGTTAACTTGTCAGAGCGGTAGTTTTCATACAATGCATTGTTGGTGTGCTCCTTAAGTTCTTCCATGTGGGTTCTGATCAGCATTTGGCGAAGCTTGACAAAGTCGCAGTGCTCCTCATTGTCGACTTCGATTATTCCCCATGGGTAACGACGACCACGGACTTTTCGTCCGTCAGCGTTCGGGACTTCATAGTTGGCTCCAACGACGGCAAAGGGCACTTTGGACATGATTTCTTGATTCTCTGCAATAGTCTCTTCGTCGTCAAGTTCGTAGCGAGGTCCTTCGAAAATCTGAATCGAGTGGTGGTGGATATCAGCTAGGATCTGATCAAATCGTTAGTTAATTTCCAAGTAGTTATGTTCAAGAAATTCCTTACTCTTTGCTTGAAGTTTGCGATTTCTTCATCGGTCAATGTATCAGCCTTGGCAATAACGGGGATCAGATTGACTTTGGTGTGGAGGCGACGCATGACTTCGATATCCAAAGGCTTCAAGGAGTGACCGGTTGGCTGAATGAAATAGACGCATGCGTGGACACGGTTGTCGACAATGTTCATACGGTTGACCTTGTTCTCAGCCTCCAGGTAAGCATCAAAACGTTGCTCGATATTTTCAACGATAGGTCTCCACGAGTCATCGTTGTTGACAAAGTCCCCAAATCCTGGAGTGTCCACAACAGTCAATCGCAGTCGCACGCCATTTTCTTCGATGTCTGCGCTGATCGATTGTATGGAGACGGTCTTTGGGATAATGTCTAAGCTTGGTCCCTTTCGCTCTTTGGGTGGATATAAGGAGGTGTTGAAAAGGGTGTTGACCAACGTGGATTTACCCAGGCCAGATTCACCTAGCAGGAGGTCCTTAGTCACCCTGAACAGTTCGAGACAAGACATTCCAAGCTTGACTTACCGACAACCATAACATTGAAATTGAATCCCTTGCGAACACTCTTGCGGTGCCACTGATTTGGCAAATTGGCGAAACCAACGTAGCCTGTCAATTTCCTGCGAACAACATTTCGCATGTCGCTTGCGGCGGCGGCAGCAGCTTTGGGATCGGTTGAGCTGATAGTTGAGGTGGCAGCCGGTCCCATGGGGTTGCTGCGTTCTACAAGGGGAGAGGTAGCCTTGCCATTGGGAACACCGGGTATCGCTGGAGCACCGTTTGGGGTAGGAGAGGTTCGAGAAGAGGGTGATTGTACACCGTTGGCAACGGCAGCTGATTTACCAAGATCGTCAGCAATTGCTAGAGTTGTGGTAGCCCGAAGAGCAGGCAGGACAGGAGGCAGGGAGTTTTCTTTCTGGTCAAGTGTGCTCGAGCCGCTGGAATGCGATCTCTCGGGCACAGCTAGCATTGTGAATGATTGGTATCCTGGCACCAATCAAGCAGAAACCGGATTTCAGATGATTTTGAATCCGTCCACAACAATGCAGATGGGATGGTGATGGGATGGAGATGGAATGAAAGTGTAATGATCGCCTTTCGAAGAGTGAAGTTGTGAAGACAAATGCAAGCATGCCGACTTACCCATCGTGAATCAAAAAAGGCGTAGTAAGCGAGGGAAGGCGCAACCCCGTCGTACAGACAGAAATCTAGAGAAGCTATTTATGATGACTCGATGTCAGTAACATTTTGGGATGGGAATGTGCGCGGGAAACGTTTTCGCGACTGGAGATGTTCGTAGGCTCACCTCAGGACGACGAGTTGTCGATACCTTGGGACGGTCCAGGCTGATGATCTCAAGGATGCGCGCGACTCAGGAGCAACAAGAGGCGCAAAAGACGAACGTGAATTGGAGGAGATAAATCAATTAACTTCAGGTCAAACGTTGACTTGAGATGGGAATACTTGAGACAGCTTGCGTTGAACACGACTGCAGGTAGGAAATCTTGGGCAAGAAAGGGGTCGCGGGCAGACACTAGTGCAATTTGGCTACCATAGACCAGGATGGTTGGTGGTGTCAGACTCTCATTCGTCTACCCACAAAATGGCCAGCAAATCTAATTAACCCCAGTCCACCAAATCATTTCGAAAACTCTCCCGACTTATTACTCTTAATTAATACTACTATGGTAAGAGTACGGAAATGTGGTACGGAGATCCACAAAGAAGCTTATGCCATGCTACGGCTGCCTTGACAAACCAAGAATGCTTCCATTTCTGATCATGTGTCCGGTGGAATGAAACAAAGATAAACTTTATCGCACGTTCTGTTACGATAAAGATGGTGTACTGCGACAAACGGCCTTGCATCCTGTTCATTCTCTGAAGAGGAGTCTTATTACTCTTTGATTTGCTCTGGTGGCCTGGACAACAGTTACACTACTCGGAGTAGGATCGTGAGCTTCATTGGGAAAAGGGGTTAGTCGCTGATCATTGCTTGGCCGTTTAAATCTGCACCTGTTGCACAGACAGCCTAACACGGTACTGTACACAGTAATTATGTACATAAAACATCACTGCAAAAGGTGGAATAGGCTGCTCTGAGGATTTTTGCGTACTTGTGAGGAAAGATATCGGTAGGTTGCCCAATGTACACCAATTCGTACACATGGGTATGCAGCATGTTTTAATGAAGGCCTTCTTGCGAGGTATTGGGATCTAGAATGTGTAAGGATGGAGCTCTTCTAGCCGGCGGCTGGCAGTAGGATGCAAGAATGGCAACAAGAAGCAGTCAACTAACCCGTGGCCCGATCAAGTGTCCAAACCAGAGTCTTTCAATTCTATGTGTTCTTTCTATCGTTATGTCAAAGTTATGCCAAAGGAACAGTTCCTGAATTACCCCACCTGCCCAAGCTGCAGATGATATCTGGAGAAATCAACTATACAATCAGGTGCTGTATCTCGGTAGGACGAAGCGACCAAGAAGAAAAATCTAAGAAACCATGTCCATGCTATGCAATTGCTGATCCTTCCCTAGAATCTAGCCGTTCCAATTCTTTCAAGATGTACTGATACAAAACAAGCATCGTTCCACTTTGGACACTTGTCCAGACGCCTCTAGGTCCAACGCCACGGAAGCAGCCCGCTATGCCTTCGGTCTTGTAGATGATTTTGAGGGCGGCAGTTACCGACGAGGTGTCGAGAATGGTAGCCCCAGCCTTTATGGTCCCGGAAGAAGCATGAAAAGGTCTAGTCGATAACTTCGGATTGGATGTCGAATGCGGTGGAATCGGTCGGTGTTTTTGATCTTTGGGCGTCGGCCCGGTAGAAGAATTCGGACTCGTCTGCGGGTTGATTTGAGTCTGGGTTCGCGTTTTGACAACATCAAGGGGACAGGTCAAGACACCTGCAATGCCACCGGCTGAAGCTGCCGTGATGATTTCCAGGCCGAGGCCAATATCTGTATGACCGACCCACGTCTTCGCTAGGCGTTGTTCTTGTTCATAAATGGCGAATTGAATGGCCGAAAATGGAAGATCCCTCACTATGGTGGCTTTATAACCCGAATAAAGTGCTGCAGGCCCTTCTTGGCGAGCAATTGTCTTTACGGCATCCCAAGTTGATCGATAATTATATCCAGAAATGAAAAAAGGATTATTATAGCGACCTTGAAGCTGCAGACGAGTTTTAAGGACTTCTGAGGGGACGTAAAGGATCGACGCAACAAGGTCGGCCAGGAATCCTAGCCATGTTAGAAGGACGTTGCGCTATCGAAATCTGGTTCTGCTCACCTCCGGTCAGGAATGTAAACGATGGGTTAAGCCCAGCATCCAACAAGCGCCTTTTTGTGTATTCATATGTCCCGAAGAATAGCACTGTCCCAGGGAATGATCCCAACATAGCGGCGGTAAATCCACCATATAAGCCCCGACCAAAGCCTTCCTCTCGAAGTATCGTCCTGTACGAGGACGACAGGGAGGAGTATTTCGGAGGAAAATGAGGATCGCCTTGCTGTCTCGTTTTGACGGTATCAAGCGAATGCATCACAGCATCACCGGTCGTCCCACCAATCCCACCTGCCAGCATTGCCTGTATAGGACTTGTTAGTAAACTTGACTTAGTCGCTCTGCCAAAGCTTGTTGCAATACTCACGTGCAGGTATGGTGGCCGTTTCATCTCGAAATCCTCATGCGCAAGGCCTCCCTCCTCCTCCTCCTCCTCCCCAAGATGACGTTGTCTTCGCCGCATAAGGCTACCTTGTTTTGACTCATGGGTAAAGCCGGCATGTTCGCTCCTAACCCTTGCTGAGTCGGTCGATGTCGCATTCACTGTATCTGAGGTCGATAAAAGCCCAGACAATCGTGAGGTCAGGCTCATGGCAGGGTGACAAGCACCCAATGCCGGCTGTTATTCGATCACAGAGGGGCCTGATGCCTATCTGGACGTTAACAAGATCCAAGCGCAGTGAATAAGTCAAAATCACTCATGTGGTTATATGACGACTATCACATCATGAAAAAGTTCCAGCTGCAAAGTTCGCGACTCGGTAGACTTTCTGTGCTTACGTCCGATTCCGATAGCTCCGTTATAAACCGAGCCGCCCCTTACCTACGTACAATAGGTGACTCAGGTAGGAAGCTTTTTGAACACCAAAACCGCCTCTCATTCATTTTGGGGTTTTGTACTGTAGTCAAGGACATATTATTAATGTGTTCAATTGTATGCCAGAGACATATGTAGCAAATACGCAGCTATATATGTGGGCTGATAGTACAATATCTTATGGCACAAACAAACCAACTAATGGGAACCTCGCTGGCAAGATGAAATTCTAGACACCATTGAATCTGCCTCACCAGATTTTAGAGAAGCCTGCCTCCATAGGCACAACATTTTGGACGTTGACATAGGTGGAGCAGACCATATGCTGGGTGTTAAGAAGATGATTGGAAGACCAACTGATGTGTACGATTTAAAGCAAAAGCTCCAAGGGTGCCTCGATCACTTTCTTTAACTCCTTCATGAACTCTCCACCTACTGCTCCATCAACGACTTTGTGGTCGAAGCTACCAGTGATGACGATTTGGTCATCCCATTCAAAAGAAGTACCCTCCTCAGTCTCGACTGGAATGGGAATCTTGCGAGTAGTGCCGACAGCCAAGATGGCAGCCTGTGGAGGATTAATGACAGCTGTGAATCGCTCAACCGCCGAGTTCATTCCCATATTGGAGATGGTAATTGTACCTCCCTGGTATTCCTCTGGCTTGAGTTTGCCGTCTCTTGCCCGCTTTCCGAGTGACTTGATTTGCGAAGATATCGACTCGAGACCAGTAGCTTCAACACTCTTCACTATTGGAGTCATGAGGCCAACGGGGGTGGCAACGGCAACGCTGACATCGACGGTATTGTGCTGCCTGATGACTGTTTGACCCGATTCCTCACGCCAGCTGGAGTTGACTGTAGGAACTTTCTTAGCAGCTGCAGCAATGGCCTTGACCAAGAAATCGTTGACTGAAAGCTTATATTTGCCCTCGCCGGACGCGTTCAATGCGGCCCTAAGCTTCAAAAGCTTGCTAACTGATATTGTTGATGCCACAAAGTAATGGGGGTTCTGGTTCATGGATTCCCGTAGACGAGCGGCAATGGTCTTTCGCATCGAAGTTGCTGGAATATCTTCATAAGATGGTGCGCCAGCTGCAACGGCGGCTGGTGCAGCCGCAGGCTTGTACTTCTCGATATCCTCCTTCGTGATACGACCTGCTGGACCCGTACCCTTAATAGCCTTTAGAGGAACACCCTTTTCCAAAGCAAGCTTTTTGGCAGCAAAGCTGATATTTGGCTCACGGTCAAGAGAGGGCTGTAATCGGTCTTCCCCAGTAGAATCTGATTCCTTCGATTCGACCTTTGACTCCTCCTTTGCCGGTGGTGCAGTATCCGAGCCCGTGCTCGGTAGCTCTGAAGTTTGAGAAGCTTCCTCCTTTGGAGCCTCCTTTGAAGCTGATTTGTCGCCACCTGCATCTTCAATGCTGAATGACTCAAAAGGAGCAAGATCTGTGCCTTCTTCGACCATGACGGCAATTGGCTAGACTATGTTAACAAATATGGTCTGACCACACATTGAATGTAACTGGCGACTCACATTACCGACCGCAACGTCCTTTTCGCCAGACTCTTTCAGAATGGCTGCGAGCACACCTTCTTCTTGAAATTCGAAATCCATCTGCGCTTTGTCGGTCTCGATCTCGACGAGGACGTCACCTGGAGCGAGAACATCTCCCGGCTTTTTTTGCCATGTGCCAATGTTTCCAGCCTGCATTGTTGGCGATAGCGCTGGCATGCTGATTATAGTGTGTGGCGGGAATGCTATAGTGCGCCGGTTAGTTATAAATCAACGGGGTGCATAACGTCGTCGTCGTTCTCACATTTCGACGCATAGTATCTAGACAGAGCCGACAATGCCGGAAACGGGGAGATTCTGTCGAACGGGTGTCAGCAAAGATCAATATCAGCTGAGAGCCTCATAAAATTGATGTTGCGTACCGGGCGGCATGGCAGAGGGTAGGAGCTGAGCTTCCTCTTGAGTTCGGAAGACCTCTGAGGAGCTGGCGACTCGAGCTGCGCATAGCTAGAGTGCAGGTAGCCATTTCGTATCTATTGTAACAGACCAAGCACCTAGATAACTCCCAAAAGCTCAATTGGAGATCAATTGATTGATCTAAAAGAGCATTGGCTATGTCTCGAATGAAGATCAAGGTCAACAAGGTCGACAGGTCCAACGGCGAGCGGGTTGGGAGGAAATTTCGGAGACAGCTTGTTGAGATGCGCTAAGCAACGAAATAGCGCCGGTCGGAGATCGAAGGGTAGGCCAACAATGAACGTCCGACGCAAAAAAGGAACGGCCACGCCAAGCCAACAACGCTGGAATTGGTAAGGTACTGTATGAACTGTTACCACAGCACAGTGCGATGCAGGTATTCATCAAGGACTGCTGCGATTGGGGTCAGTAACATAACCACTGGAATACGATACGTATTACAATACGCCATACAGAGTAAAAGCTCCAATGATCCACCACCTGCGTTATTACGCCAAACACAATCCTGTAAGATAACCCCGACGCGCTACAGAATAGAGGTCACAGTTAAAGAGCCCACCCCTGTTTTAGTGGTTCTGCAAATCTTCAGAGCGTCCTTTCTACAGTACAGCACAGTACCTACCCTATCTAGCTAATGTACTGTATCGCGACTTAAGCTTACCGTGGCCACCGGAGTCCTGAACCATTATTGAGGACAACATTACTTGGTAAGCGGTGATATACAGTACAATTATACCTCGAAGCTTACCAATGTTCATTATATTTTGAAAAGCTCACTGTACCATTGCCTGCATTTTGCATTGATGCGCATAGATATTTGACACCGCTCGGTTATATGACATGGCATCTGTTGATCCTTGTTCAGTAAACTCATGTTTCTTCGACCTTTGAAATACTTGAAACTCAGAGAGACCGCGCGACATATCCATGTCTGAGCATATTGCTACGCCGGCGGACTCTGTCCAGGAACCGGATCAAGATGGACAACACCCCACGGAAGACAATGGAAATGATGAAGGCCACAGTCCCTTGAAGGCCGACAAAATGAAACTGGAAAATAGTCCGAACCGCAGAGAGATCATAATAGAGGAGCAGGGTAGAACAAATACAAAGACAGGCGGCGAGGTAGAGGAGGAAGGAGACCAGCCGAATCCTGAAGAACATAGTTCGGTGAACGACACTGGAAATTCGCAAGCGCTGCAAGAAGACGTATTACCAGAAGAGAAGGGTGTTGAGCATGGGGCGCTGCCTGGAGAAGATGCTTTTGCAGCTCAACCGCAGCCAGGGATATCGGTGGACAATACCAGAATTCAGCAAGCAGTACAGCCGACACAAGATGATGCGGAGTCGATTGCAAGTGGCCGGCTACGATCCGATTCCAGATCTACCCAATTCTCCCGCACTACTCCAGTGAGTTCGACCGTGTTCGTTCGAACGGCCCTAGAGACCATCGAAGCATCTCGTGATGCGCGGAGGAGTAAAGAATTGAACGATTCTGTACAAGCTGCATTGGTGAACATCAACGATGCGCAACAAGCCGTTGATCCGGAGGTGATATTCCGGCCGCTCCAACTAGCTACCCGGACCTACAGTGTACCACTACAAGTGACGGCCTTGGATTGTATTGGGAAATTAATAAGCTACTCATACTTCGCATTTCCCTCTCGCCGCCTCTCAGCAAGCGTGGAGCCCCAACTTCCCCTGATTGAGCGAGCTATAGAAACAATTTGCGACTGCTTCGAGAACGAGGCGACGCCTGTGGAAGTTCAACAACAAATTGCCAAATCGTTACTTGCTGCTGTCCTGAATGATAAGATTGTCGTCCACGGGGCTGGATTACTCAAAGCCGTGCGCCAGATCTACAATATTTTTCTGTATTCCAAATCGAGTCAAAACCAACAAATTGCGCAAGGTTCTCTTACTCAAATGATTGGTACGGTCTTCGAGAGAGTCAAAGTTCGCCTAGAAGCTAGAGAGTTACGCATGAAAGGCATAAATGGAACTATCAAAGAGGAGGACAGTCCAGCTGATAGCAATTTGGCTCTCACCCAGATGGACGCAAATAGTAGAGATGGAGATAGCGAGCTCCCCGAAGTTCAAGTGTCTCCACCATCCGATCTTCCGGTTCCTAAAGATGCACAAGAAAAGCTCACACTGCAAGATTTCGAGAACAGTAAAGGTCTGGACGATTCAATGGTTACCGACAATGCTCCAACCACAGTGACGAGGGCGAGACCAGGACGCAAAGCCACGCCATCAGCAGCTGGTCATACCCCAAAACCGAGTGCACAGTTCGATCAGGAGAACCTGGAAGTCCAAACAGAAGAAGACGAGGACGAGGTCTACATAAAAGATGCCTTTCTTGTTGTCAGATCTCTGTGCAAACTAAGCCAGAAAGTTCTAACTCACGAACAACAACAAGATATAAAATCGCAGAATATGCGGTCAAAAATCTTATCTCTACATCTTATTCATCACGTTATAAACAACTTTACCACCGTTTTCACGTCACCATATTGTACAATCAAAAGTGGAACCACAGGTGAGCCAACGCCTTTCACACAGGTTGCGAAATCCCATCTCTGCTTGAGTTTGTCTCGGAACGCATCTAGCTCAGTACCCAAAGTTTTCGAGGTCTGCACAGAAATATTCTGGTTGGGGCTTATCCATCTTCGTGTGATGCTTAAAAAGGAGTTGGAAGTGTTCCTGAAAGAAATTTATCTTGCAGTCCTTGAAAGGCGCAATGCTCCACTCTTTCAGAAAGAATATTGCATGGACATGTTGGAGAGATTAGGTGCGGATGCGCGTGCTCTCGTTGAAATATATCTCAACTATGACTGCGACAGAACTGCGCTGGACAATATGTACCAAAGAATTATAGAGCATCTGGCACGCATTTCAAGCACGCCTGTCGCGGTGACCTCAGCTCAACAGCAGCAGTACCAAGAACAGCATACCCGCTTTGGCACCCATGGAGGTGAATGGCGCCAACGAGGCACGCTGCCCCCGTCTCTCACAACTGCTACTATTGGACACCCGCCACCTGCGCCTCCCCAAATACCTGCAGATTACATCATGAAACAGCAGTCTTTGGAAACTCTTATTGAGATTCTGAGGTCACTGGACAACTGGTCCTCCAGTGGCTCGGCGGACAGCTCATACCATGCAAGATACCTTACTTCAAGATCATCTTTCGAAGAATCACGCGAGTCATTGGACAACCCTGTTCCGTCGTCTTCTTCACCCAGAGTGTCAAGCCTCGGCGGTGTCACTGGTGTCTCGACACCGATAGCGGAGGATGACCCGAACGAAATCGAAAAAGTCAAGCAAAGAAAGACCGCTTTGAACGAAGCAATTCGTCAATTCAACTTCAAACCAAAACGTGGCATCAAAATGCTAATATCTGAAGGATTCATTAAAAGTGATTCTGCTGATGATATTGCAGCGTTTTTGCTGAGGAATGACAGATTGGACAAAGCCTTGATCGGAGAGTATCTCGGAGAAGGAGAACCAGAAAACATTGCTATTATGCACGCATTCGTGGATCAAATGCAATTCTCTAAACGCAGGTTTGTGGACGCCTTGCGCCAATTCCTCCAGAGCTTTAGACTGCCCGGAGAAGCCCAAAAGATCGATCGGTTCATGTTGAAGTTTGCAGAACGGTACCTTGCAGGGAACCCGAATGCTTTCGCAAACGCCGATACTGCCTACATTCTGGCATATTCGGTCATTTTGCTTAACACTGATCAGCATAGCAGCAAATTCAAGGGACGGAGAATGTCTAAAGAAGACTTCATCAAGAACAATAGAGGGATTAACGATGGGCAAGATTTGCCAGATGAGTATCTTGTTGGAATATTTGAAGAGATTGCCAATCATGAGATTGTGCTCAACACTGAACGCGAACATGCTGCAGCACTAGGGATCGTTACACAAACGGGGCCATCTGGCCTAGCTTCGCGCGCTGGCCAAGCTTTGGCTAATGTTGGTCGAGATCTTCAAAAAGAGAAATATGCGCAAGCTTCAGAAGAAATGGCGAACAAGACTGAGCAGTTGTACAAAAGCCTCATCAGAGCGCAGAAACGATCTACTGTCCGTGAGGCTCTATCACGATTCATTCCTGCCACTTCAATTAAGCATGTTGGGTCTATGTTCAACGTCACATGGATGTCTTTCCTTTCAGGCTTCTCTAGCCAGATACAAGATACGCAAAACCTTGAGATCATCAAGGAATGCCTTGAGGGGATCAGATTGGCAATTCGCATTTCTTGTCGGTTTGATTTGGAGACCCCGCGTGTGGCATTTGTCACAGCCTTGGCCAAATTTACAAATCTTGGTAATCTTAAAGAAATGATGGCTAAGAACTTGGAAGCCTTAAAAGTTCTGCTTGATGTTGCTGTGACAGAAGGCAACGGGCTGCAGAGCTCGTGGCGAGAGATTTTAACCTGTGTGAGCCAGCTCGATCGATTCCAGCTGCTCTCTGGAGGGGTCGACGAGGATTCGCTTCCCGATGTAACAAGAGCCCGCGTTTCGAGCTCATCGCTAGAGCCGGGACTTGGACGTCGGCAGTCTGCACGAAGGCCAAGACCGAAGCCTGCAGGGCCTTCAGCCTCATACCGCGCTGATGTGGCACTGGAGACTAAGTCTACCGACATGGTTCGCGTTGTCGATCGGATTTTTACTAACACTGCAAATCTCTCAAGCGAAGCTATTGTCGATTTTATCAAGGCATTAAGCTACGTCAGTTGGCAAGAGATACAATCTTCTGGAAATAGTGACTCTCCTCGGACATACAGTCTCCAAAAGCTGGTTGAAATCAGTTACTATAACATGACCAGAGTTAGGATAGAATGGACAAGGATCTGGGAGGTCCTTGGGGAGCACTTCAATGTCGTCGGCTGTCACCACAATACAGTTATAGTATTTTTTGCGTTGGACTCGTTGAGACAGCTTTCGATGCGCTTTATGGAAATTGAAGAATTGCCGGGTTTCAAGTTTCAGAAAGACTTTCTCAAACCATTCGAGCATATCATGGCCAACAGTTCAGATGTCACCGTCAAGGATATGATTCTACGCTGCCTGGTTCAGATGATTCAGGCGAGGGGTGACAACATTCGATCTGGTTGGAAGACTATGTTTGGCGTTTTTACAGTCGCCGCTCGGGAACCATATGAAGGAATCGTCAATCTGGCTTTCGACTACACGACTCAGATTTATAACACACGCTTTGGAGTTGTCGTCACTCAAGGTGCTTTCGCAGACCTTGTTGTTTGTCTCACAGAATTCTCGAAGAATTTGAAATTCCAAAAGAAATCTCTCCAGGCTATCGAGACTTTAAAATCGACGGTGCCAAGGATGCTGAAAACACCCGAATGTCCTTTGTCATGGCGACACATGAAAAAGGAAGATCGCCGCCTTAGCGAAGCAGCCACACTCCCGAAACAGCCGACAGCTCAAACCCAGGAGGAGCAGTTCTGGTACCCTGTTCTCATCGCTTATCAAGACGTCCTTATGACTGGTGATGACCTTGAGGTGAGATCCCGAGCACTTACGTATCTGTTCGAGACACTCATCAAATATGGTGGGGACTTTCCAATCGACTTTTGGGATGTTCTTTGGCGGCAGCTGCTGTATCCTATCTTTGTGGTCCTGCAATCCAAATCCGAAATGGCCAAAGCACCTAATCAGGAGGAACTGTCCGTTTGGTTGTCCACTACAATGGTCCAAGCTCTACGAAACATGATCACCTTGTTCACACATTACTTTGGCTCACTCGAACGTATGCTCGATCGTTTCCTGGATCTTTTAGCACTCTGCATCTGCCAGGAAAATGACACCATTGCTAGAATCGGTAGTAACTGCCTACAGCAACTCATACTCCAAAATGTCTTCAAATTCCAATCTGAACATTGGGCTAAGATAGTGGGTGCATTCGTTGACTTGTTCAACCGAACTACAGCTTACGACCTTTTTTCTGCGGCCGCAACCATGTCGCACAATCGTCCCGTGTCAGATGGTGAAAGCAACGAGTCTACCGGGCTGGCCCTCGCAACTCCCAGTTCGGAGCCACCGACGAAGGCCAACGGTGTGGCTACTCTAGGGACGTTATCTAACGGTATAGCCGATAATGCTAGTGTTACTACGGAGACCGTCGATGCAGCGGCAGCTGCCGACGCACCCCAGCCCAATGGCCTCGAAGATTATCGTCCGCATCCTGATATGCAACAACAAGCTCCTGTGGTGACTGTTGCAAGACGCCGTTTCTTCAACAAGATCATTACCAACTGTGTCCTGCAATTATTGATGATTGAAACTGTGAATGAATTGTTCTCAAATGATTCTGTCTACACCCAGATTCCAAGTGCCGAGTTGTTGCGGCTCATGGGCCTTCTGAAGAAGAGCTACCAATTTGCCAAGAAGTTCAATGCAGACAAAGACTTGCGCATGGCACTTTGGCGGCAAGGTTTTATGAAGCAACCGCCCAATCTCTTGAAGCAAGAAAGTGGCAGTGCTGCGACATATGTGAGCATTTTGGTACGCATGTACCATGATGAAGGCGAAGAAAGGAAGGCGAGCCGCGCCGAGACAGAGTCGGCTCTCATTCCGTACGTTCTCTGCAATTCAAAGCAAGTTATGTGACATGTAATGCTAACGTTCGACAGTCTCTGTGCCGATATTATTCGCAGCTATGTACTTCTAGACGAAGAGACTCAACAACGGAACATTGTTGCCTGGCGTCCGGTTGTGGTAGACGTGATGGAAGGCCTGAGTACTTTCCCGGAAGAAGCTTTCGACAAGCACATTGAAACATTTTATCCCCTAGCTATCGAACTATTGTCTCGAGAAGTCGGAACTGAGATCAGGCTGGCGCTGCAGGGACTGCTTCGCAGGGTAGGCGAAATTCGCCTCGGCATGACCCCAGCGGCGCCAGCAACACCCACACCCACGAGCCCAGCACAGTCTTTTGTCTGGGGTCGTCGGGGGAGTAAGCAGCGTTAGTGTGATAAAACGATATTGAGTGGCATTTTCACAACCTTGTATATTAGCGTTCTCGTCTAGCGATTTATCGTAACAGTCGCAAAAAGTGGGAGACGGGGGAGAAGCATCTATATCCCCAGCAGCCCAAGAAGTGACCGTCTGACCTCTAGGGGCGTTAAAATCTTTTATTATTGAATATTTCTACGAATTTGTATGTACCGTGAGGACCAATGTGTTACATACGAGGGGTCTCAGTCAGCTGAAAACAAGTGCTTGCGCGCGACTCGTACCCTTGACACTGTAGCTGAAAACCTGGCTACCTTACGGCGTAAGCAAGGTCAGCTTAGTGTGAGATTGCCAAGTCCGGAGCAGGAGAGCGCTGCGCCAAAGGTACGGAGACAGTGGGATCGATCGATCGTATACTGTAATTTGATCGATCTGTGTTTTTGGACGCAACGGGTTGGCGCCAACCCCTCCCTCTGATATCTGCTGCTGCTGCTGATGATAATATTGATAATACTGAATCACAATGGCCTTACCGTAGGAGGTAAAAGGGCGAAGGAAAAGCCGAGTAGTCGGTGGAGTGACCAGTATCCAGAGCCAAAAAGTCCTTTGACTTAATACTACATACAGTAATTACCTTACAGTACCTTACAGTCCCTAGGTACATACTCAGAGTAGTACTACAGTACATAGTATGTAATGGACGAGTAGCTTCGGCCTTCAGTGCGTGTGCCTTGCTTTGCTACTCTGAAAAACCACCCCCGCCATGACGCCATGGCGTTGCAGAGAGTGTCCCACCACAGCTCTTTCACGGCCCAATTGATCACTAATTACTGTAACTGTCGTCTTGATGTACGTAGTAACGACATACATGTGCAATACGTACGCATCATCGTACCATCTATACAGTACTGTGCCTTTTACTCTACCCAGTCACCATATTCGGTGCATAGCTGCTGTATGGCACGTATGTCTCTTGTACTGCAATACTGCGCCAAAATCCGTTGACGGGCAAGATCAACTACTTTCTTTCTATCTTTGCGACTCCACTGTCTTTTGACAAGCAGGTTTTCTGACAGTCCTTTGCTCGCTCCCGGAAACAACAAGACAGGTTGGACTCTGAGTCTTGTTCTGTAGTCAGACGTTCCACGATAAATGGTATACAGAATTGTAGCTTTGATTATCCAGATCACTTGCTCTGCCCCTCTTTTCTCGAGACAACCTAGGTAGACAAGCCGCGTCTGCCGAGATAAAGTACTCTGCTGCATCCGAGAGAATTCTGGTAGATTCGACCAGTGCCGGCCGCCGGCGCATTCGCAATGCCGTTCGGGAAGCTCAAAGAGAAGTTTGAAGAGGCTTTAGAAGGTAAGACTGACCGCGCCCAATGAGTGCACATTTGACTGACCCATCAGACTCCCCTCTGCACGATGCCAGAGCCAAGGCCAGTCACCTCAAGCACAAGTTTGGAAAGTTCCACAACATCATTAATCCCAATCACCGTCACGATGAAGAACATGAGAAGGCCACGGATCAGAAGCGTAGCAACATCGCCGAGGGTCATCGATTCCAATCCTTTGCCCCCGAACGAGACAACAACCTGGTGAAATGGTATGTCGACGGCCGCGATTATTTCTGGGCAGTCTCAGAGGCATTGGAAAACGCAAAGGAAACAATCTATATTGAGGATTGGTGGTTGTCACCGGAACTTTTCCTTCGCCGGCCGCCATATTTCAATCAAGAATGGAGACTGGACCAAGTACTGAAGCGCAGGGCCGAGGCTGGCGTCAAAATATACGTGATCGTCTATAAGGAGGTTAGCCAGGCTCTGACCTGTAATTCGGCACATACAAAACTTGCTCTGAATAGCTTATGCCCTAAAGGCTCCCCAGGCTACGGAAATATCCACGTACTCCGGCACCCTGATCACAATATTTTTGAGAATGCTGGAGATATGACCTTCTACTGGGCCCATCATGAGAAGTTCATTGTCATTGATTACGCACTTGCTTTCATTGGTGGTCTTGATCTGTGCTATGGAAGATGGGATGCTCGTCAACATCTGCTGGCAGATGTACATCCGAGTGGCGTTCAAAATGAAGTGTTTCCGGGCCAGGACTTCAATAATAATCGTATAATGGACTTCCAAAGTGTCCAAGACTGGCAGAACAACGAGCTCAGCAAAACTGACTATGGTCGCATGCCTTGGCACGATGTTGCGATGGGCGTCATTGGAGGTAAGCAACAATTGCACATTCTGAAACCGAAACTAACCCCTGTCAGACTGTGTGTACGACATTGCCGAGCATTTCATCCTCCGATGGAACTTCGTGAAACGGGATAAGTATAAACGTGACAAGCGGGCGGACTGGCTGCTGTTAGAGGGTCGCACCGGTCAGGATGAAGATCTCATTGGTGTTCAGCGCCCAAAGTTTCCGGTTGGCGAATACATTCAACATCCTATATCTCCTCTCAGCACAAAACCGCATGGAGATCAGGGTACTGTCCGTGCTCAGATTGTTCGCAGTAGCGATGATTGGAGCAGTGGTATTCTTACCGAACACAGCATCCAAAATGCTTATTGCGAGGTTATCAGGAATGCTGAACACTATGTTTACATTGAGAATCAATTTTTTAGTAAGGCAATCAGATGCCCTGAAGCAATGCACTACTGACCCAGTTGTAGTCACCGCAACAGGAGAACATCAAAAACCAATTCACAATACTATTGGCAGAGCTATTGTGGACGCCTGTGTACGGGCGGGAAAAGAAGGTCGAAAGTTCCGAGTCATCATTATGATACCAGCCATTCCGGGATTCGCAGGAGATCTTCGACAAGATGCCGCTATTGGAACACGTGCCATCATGGATTATCAATATAAATCCATCAACCGTGGAGAACATTCAATCATGGGTCAGATTGCGAAGGCTGGAGTTGATCCGACGAGTAAGCTGCCACTTCTAGTCTCATGAACTCAACTAAATTGACTAGATCACATATTCGTGTTCAACTTGAGAATGTACGATCGGATCAATAAGACGCCAAAGTTGGTAGAGCAGGAGAAGAAGTCTGGTGTTAAGTATCAAGAACTTCAACGCGCCCAGGCCGAAGAGATAATGGGTTCGGGTATCCATGGCTCTACGTCTGCGGAGTCAAAGGACAAAGAGGCACAGACTCATGGCATCAGTGAAGACCAGCGTCATGAGATTATTGATCGTAAAAGAAGATTCGAGGAAGCGCGTCAAGAAGTCCATTCTGACGATCCAATTCATTCTGCGGATTCGATTGCAGAGGATGCTATGACCGGAGGTGGCAAGGTGTCAGAAGAGCCATGGGAAGGCAATGCAGAGGAAGAGCAACAGAACTTCGTCCAAGAAGAGCTATACATTCACGCAAAGTTGCTCATTGTTGATGATAAGACTGTAATTTGTGGAAGCTCGAACATCAATGACAGAGTATGTTTATCCATTTCAAATCGTTTGCTTTTCATTGCTAATCTCACAATCCAGTCCCAAATCGGAAGTCATGACAGCGAACTCTCTATCGTAATGCAAGACACGAAAACAATCGAAATTACGATGGACGGCAAACCGTACCAAGCCGCCCAATTGGCCAATACCCTGCGACGACATCTTTGGCGCGAACACCTCGGTCTTATTTCCGCCCAAGAACTGGATGCCAGCAAAGATCCCAATGCTCGACCACCTAACGTCTGCGGCAACGACTACGATGAAGGTGAGCACTGGGACTTCGTTGCCGATCCCCTGAGTGACAAAGTCTGGGACTTGTGGACTCAACAAGCCGACAAAAACACCGAGATCTATCGACAATTATTCCGCGCTGATCCTGACAACAACAGTATGTGTCTTTGATGACTTCCCACACTCCCCCCTTTTCCATGCTTTTATCTCTATTCTAACCATATCCATTCTGCAATGCAGTTAAAACCTTCAAAGAGTACAATAACTTTGCTCCGCGAGAACACATCAAACAAGGTCACATCCACGATGAACACATCCCTGCGTCAGAAGTCCGAGCCAAATTGGATCAGATCAGAGGCCATTTGGTATGGATGCCTTTGGATTTCTTGAAAGATGAGAATATGGCGGAGAAGGGCTTGCAGGTCAATGCTTACACCGAGGTATGTCCCTACCCTCCTGTCCATCTGAAGGTCTTTGTTTGTTTTGCCCTTTGGCATTACACTATCTGTGGAGATGTTCTTGTCACGCAGGGAGAGATTTGCTGACACATGGTTATAGAGCATTTATACTTGATCGGATTACAGAATGTCAGTATCACGTAAAAGTATTTTGGAACTGGTCAGCATGCTCCACTAATGCACCACGATCCGTGGGATAGAAGTTTTCAAACCCAAATCTCACTTTTGGAAAGCAAATCATATTGGATCAACCATAAATGGACGTCTTGGTCTGAGACTGTTGGTCATGGCGATTCCATTACTTCCCTTCGCCAGCCTTTCTATAGCTGGATCACATAACATGTCTTTCAAGAAAATAGGGTTGGAAAGTCCAAAAATTTCTTCTCTGCTGGGAAGGACGGGAGAAGGTGGTCTTTTGGTTTTTGTTTTTCAGTTTCAATCTGTGGTCTTTGAGTAACTGATTCCATGATTAGAAGGGAGGGTTTTGATTTTGGTTTTGGTTTCGGTTAAACATTGTCGTTTATTGTTCCTGTTTTAATGATATTGAATAACTATAGGTTAACATATAGTATTGCATGTTTTGTATTGTATCAAGTTTCAAAACAATTTCCATATCATCTGTTACTCATTTTATTCCTCGTGATTCAAATGCTCAACACCTCTTCTCCTCTTTCCTGTACCCCTTTGTTCATCCATCCATCCATCCATCGAACAAATCAATACTCAATGACAACACTCATTGAGTAATAACACATTAACGTACATCAAGACCTAAAAAGGAACAAGAACCAGAAAAAATTCTCATCATCCATCAAGATCTACCTCGAGCATATCACACTTGCACAACTCAACCTCCCTTCCCAACCCCAAGGACACCACGTCTGACCATTTCACAAAAACTCTCAAATACCACTGGGTCGTGACCTTTGAGAAATCGGATATGCAGGATTAGAGAGGCGGATGCGGAGGAGATCGTGGGTTCTGGTTGAAATGGGGGTATGGGAGTGTTGGTTGGTGGATTTGGTGATGAGGTTGTAGTTGTAGTTGTAGTTGTTGGTAAGGAGGTGGGGTGGGGTGGATGTGAAGGATTGAGTTCTTTATCTTGAGATTGAGGGCGATGATGACAGCGGAGGGAGATTTGGAATTCGAATAATGGCTCTTCAGAGCAGTTGGATTTGGGAAGAGAAGAAGAAGAAGTAGTACTGCTTGTTGCATGGGGAGGATCGTTGGGGGGTTGAGGTGATTGCTGCTGTTGCTGCTGCCGTTGTCTTTGTCGTCGCGCTCGACGGCTCCAAACGTTTCCTGGCGATTTGCCGATACCTGTGCAGAGATTGGAATCCCAGGTCCAAGTCATGGAGGGGATGGGATGGAGGAGATCGTTTAGGGTTGTTGAGTAGTGGGATAAAGGGGATAAAGTTCTGGTAGCTGAAGGTATGGGCAGTGAGATCGCAAGCTCTGTTTTAGGAGGAAGCATAACTCGTCCCAAACCTTCGGTGCCTCTTGCAGCAGCTTCGGATGGTCTGTATGGTAACCAGGACCATCCAACTCCCCAACGTCTTGTCTTGGATCCTTGAGCGAATTCAGTAACTGCGTAATTTGTACAGCCTACTTCTTGGAGCTTCTCTGTCAATGCGGAAGCACTGGAAAGTTTGCCGAACATGGTTGTAAACCATTGGACGTTTGTGCGAACATCTTGTTGCATGGATTGCGCGAGAAGACGGAAGATAAAGGATAGTTCACCACCAAGATTCGAGATGGTGGGGTCTGGTGTTTCGTAAATCATTTCAATAGGAGCACCAGTACAGGAACTATATGGTGGTCGGGATTTGGAGGCTGCTGACGAGAGAAGATCGGCGGTCGAGGAATAGAATGGAGGATTGGTCATTGTGAAGCTGAGGTATGGGGTTTGCTCGAATATTTTTTCTGGGATGAGAGGCCCATCTAGGGTGCTTGTGACAAGCGTGATCTTCGACGACATCTCGTTGAGTACGATATTCTTATTTGCATATTGGAGTGATTTGGAATCGACATCTGTAAATGAGGTGAAGTCAGTAGCTGCCGCGTCAGGGGAATTCCTCGAATGGTTGGTTTTTGATTCATGCAAATGTTCGAAGCTTAAGAGCCAGGACAGACCTGTTGCCATGAATTTCCAATTGGGCCTCGCTCGGCAGCCTAGCAGTGGATAGATACAGCTCGCACCAGTGCCTCTATATGCGTCTTTGATCAGTAAGAATATTACGAATTGTGTCCTTGTAGATACGCACATATCGAGACCTATCACATCGTCCGTGACGCCCTCATTCGAACCAATTAGGCCCCCAGATGATTCTACTAGCTTCTGGACCCATAGGATATAGTTGTAGCTGGAAATCAAATTGACGGGTTAGTAACATTATATGTAAATGTGCCTTTTTATTCGCAGACGAACAACCTACTGACCGGTTTGGAACCTACTCAGCGTTCACTTGTGTTAGCCGTGATAGTTGTGGGGTTAGCGCTGCTTGCTACGTAGGCTTCAACAAGGAGGCGAAGATCACGATAGAGGACCTGTATGATGGTCTGTAACCGATACAAGACGTCGCAAGGGGTAGTGGAGGAGGTTTACCGGTGGACAGAGCCTATCCTCGGGTAGTTCTATCTCAAGGTCAAAGTCCCGTCGTAAAAGACTCTTTGTCAGTTGCCTGTAGTAGAGTCAGTCCGTCTTTTTTGGGGGGGGGGGTGCGCCAGGACCCGACTACATCAAGAAATGTTGGTGTAGTGTAACTCATCATGCGGGGGCCACTCTTCGTAAAACATACCGAACGCTCTCAGGGTCGGAAAAGTCAAGTTGTCCGTTTGGCTTGAGTCTAAAGGAATTGGCTTAGTGCTATGCGTGTGCAATCATTGAGCTGGAAGATGGAGGACTGGATAGTCATATGCTGTCGTTCTGTTCGTGCACGCACCTTTTCGCGAAGTCTGGAAATTGTAGGGCAAGCTCGGCAAAGTTCACCTCCTGTTCATAAAGGTCTGGAGGTAGCGGACTAAATGGTGCAATTTTCGCCATGATACTTACATCCTTGCTTTGGCAATGCGAAAGTCTATTGACATCGAGACCTAGATCTCACAGATGAAGAAGCTATTACGGTATCTGCCGGTCGGCAAAAGGCTGAATGTGGGGATGGCGGAATAAACATTTCTCCGGTGTGGGCTGTAGACCAAGAGTCAATTGAGAAGGCAGGATACCTACATAGGTGATATCGGGGATAAAAGCTGTGTGAAGCTTACATTGGTCTGATGTTCTCGTATGACATGACCAGCGGATCCATTGGACAGTCCTAATCAATGGTGACTGGTAATGTATGTACATATACTTCTCCACTGTCACGCTTGCGCTCAAATACTTTCCCTAGCAGAATGCAAGCCAGTCTAAGACGAGTCCTAAGCGCAACAATTCAACCTCCATCCTGCAATGTCTCGTCCCATGGCCCATTGATAATTAATTGCAGCTCAACGAACATAGCCTGTGATTGGGAATTTCATACGGCAGGGGTGTTATGCTTTAGTGGTAGGTACTCATGTGCAAATCAAATTCTGAGTCCAAGTCGTCCAAACACATCTCGTTCAACCGTACGTCGTGCTTTGCTTGTGTCCTCCGCGGACACATACGATGCCGGAAATAGTGACCCGAAAGTGGTAAAGAGATGTACCCTGTACATGCACTCCAAGACTAAGATAGTAGGAAGGCCGTTGCTATACCTGCGATGGTCTTGCTCTGAACTTAAGCATAGTTCATTAGCTCAAGCTCGTATTTCTGCCGGCCATAGGAGGGTACATACATCTTTATCCCGAACCCAATGACTATGGCCGGACATCTACCTTTGTACTTTGTATGTGCACATGCGACAACATTTGATCTTGCAATGCTCACATTGGAAGATGAACCAATGCGGTCCAGAACTGCACATCGCGCAGCTCCAGAGCAAAATGCTCGTATCGGACTTGATGATACCAAAACGATGGGTACACCGATTGGGATCAACAGCACGGGCCATCTGCATCCTAGGTGCTGTGGAGTAGCCGATGAGGATCCGGCCAAGTGAATAGGCGGTTATGGTACAATATACAACCTCTGATAAGGTTGCTCAAGTCAAAGAGACCCGACTTGAGATGCGTCGAGCAGAAGCTCCAGAAGAAAAAATGAGGGCGAAGAGAGTTGAGAGAGTGAATACATGAGGAGATGGAAATGGAAAAGCTTTCAGGGAAGGGATCACTGGGCTTTTGAATCAACCAGATGATATATGAGAAGGGGCGGCACACGTACTTCAGCATAGGGTCGCCCTGCGTTTGCGAAGGGGTCCGTATCCACGACAAGGTCAGGGAGCAACATGATTGTGTC
Source organism: Phaeomoniella chlamydospora (assembly GCA_001006345.1). Lineage (NCBI taxonomy): Eukaryota > Fungi > Ascomycota > Eurotiomycetes > Phaeomoniellales > Phaeomoniellaceae > Phaeomoniella > Phaeomoniella chlamydospora. The sequence continues at coordinate 136,951 of LCWF01000023.1, read as the reverse complement.
ATGGCTAGATAGGTTTTTCAGTCATAGCTATGTGACATCCCATCTTGGACTGGATGGTAGCCGGTGTCTCGATTTGCCATTAAGCATAGGGAAAACAAAAGAGAAAACAGGCAAGTGTGAATCCGCTTTGGTTAGAGGGATCTTTTTTATTCTTCTGTGGATGTCGTTTTTCGTTTCTAGTTGACGGCCGGAATCTCATTCCCCGCGAGACTAAGGCATCACGAAACTTTTGGGTCTGATATTCCAACCATTATTATGATGTACCCATTCCACTTTACGAGTGTTTCGTCAACATATCCACTCATCAGGCCGGATGGGTACACATTTTCGAAAGAAGGGCGGTCAAGGTTGCGACATCTTGCAGACCCTGCTGGATCGCGCCCATTACAATCTCATCTCCGATGGTTTAGCAGGACGCCGTCGAGTCTTTTTCTGGACACGCTAAGAATGTCTTACGATTTAACAGAAGGACGGCAGACATGGAGATCATCGGGGATGGGAAACCTGTCACACTGGGATGTCAAAATGCCACGCTCTTCCTAAAGTTGCCCCTTGTTGCATGCCGGCCAGCACTCACAAAAAGGAACTTCCTAGCGGCATGTGCCATGGACGAAAAGGAGGTATAATGGAAGAAGATAAGGAATCTAATCTTGGGGCTCTGTAGGCTGCGACGCGGTAGGAAAGGTGCGGGAAATGCGCACCACCATCAAACCGCTTCGCTTAGATAGGATGGCAGTACGAGGATGATGGGTAATTAGACAGACAGGGCCAGGAAAAGTTTGTTCGAGACTTCGACAGTTCTAAAGTTCTATACTATTGTAATCTAGTGGCTAGTGTGTGTACCTGGCCTCAAGCAACCGTTATCAAATGTTGTATTCTAAGGTTTCGCCGTCATATCTGGTTTCGAAGAGTTCGGATGTATCAGACATGGTTCCTTCCGGCTCGCACCGCTAATCGTTGTAAATAGCATCGATGATACTCTGCAAGCCGAGTAACACAGCAGGCTGCGCCACTGCCGAACAGAATGCGAAAGAACCGCAAAAGAAGCCCTTTACCCGGTAACAAGGCCCGAGCGCAATGCTCTGCTATGTTGCTCCTGTGCTGCTGCAAGGAGCATTCTCTTCACATATGCCTCGGCAGGATAATATTGCAAACGATCGTGTTGGAGGATTAATGACACATCAGCTTGCGGTATCAGTACCAATGACCCGGTTCGGTGCCTGCTATTAAACCGGGGCTTTGGGTAACGAAAGCAACGGGGCTGTCTGGCCCGTCTAAGGCTGACCCCAGGTCACCGACGATCAAGGCTCGTTACGCCGCGCGCCGACGGCCACTTCTAAGAGGTTTGGCGTATTGGCTAGCAAGTGGCCACAGTTCTATTGGTTCCGACTTGCTGTATCTCCAATGCAGGTCTGTTTGGTCTTGCATGATCGAATGTCCCAAAGTTTCAAGGAATGATCCTCCGGACCGGGGGTTAAGCACCCTTGTAGCCTGGCTACCTTCCTTGCTGGACCATATCCAAATTTTATTACGTAGAATTCTGCCTCTTTGTGGCGTGCCGCAGGATCGCCTTCCGGAAACCCCTGCTGAAGTAGCTGGTGAATGTGCTAAAAGACCACCCACTACCAACCATGGAACGAATCCCTGGGAGATGTCGAGGAGCGAAAGAGGACCCATAAGCGGAGTACAGCCGTCTCTTTTGACCGAATCATGCTGCTATAATTACGTCCGTCCTACTTTTGGCGACTGATTACTATACTGACCGCGACCATCCCCAGAAGTGAGTGCCGCTATACGAACGAAATTCAGCTCCGCAGTTGCAATAATACAGGACTGAAAAATTCTCGATAACCGACAGAATCTCAAAGTTAATCTCATGTACGGAGAGATTCATGAGATCTCATCGTAGGCGTGACGAGGACTGCCGAACGACTGCTTGATGTGAAGAAAGTATAAAATTGATGACGTGGAGGTGGAATGCATCAAGGGTCATCTAATCGTGGTACATTTTGCGATACTTCTCAGCGCAAACTTACCCCTGTGCTCCCACCCTCAGTCCCCGAATCCTTGACAGTTAATAGATCATAAGGTACATGATAAAACCGAATTTCTAGCCTAGTTCCGTGCTGCATCGAGCACCAAGCCACGCTCAAAGCTGTGTTGGCATTTCGCCGTGATGGTGTACATCCAGGCTAGGATAGACCAATCGACAAGCAACCATGACCTGGAAATCAATATATCTGCTGGATGGTTGTAGCTTGACTGTCTATAGTTGAGTTTTCTCGAGTGCACAACGGACTAATTATAATTTCCACTACCAAGTCAAAGCAAGGATAGTCATCTCACATAGAGTAGGCCAAATGCGTATCGTGTTTCGAAATTGAGCATCAACCAATTTTTTCCGGAAACCGAGATCCAGATTCCGTTACGCCTTAATCCCAATGTAGCAAGGGAATGGCTTGCATATCTGCAGCCAGAAACGTGTCACGAAGGCCAGAAGCTGCAAAGCCATTTTGCCCCCAAATTTTTGCCGGTGGCACCTGTCCATCGCCACGCTCACTCACTTGAGCAATCTATTCGTGCATTTGGAACAGCGCAGAGATGCTCTCTATTATTTTGTCAGCTATCGCTCTGCGGAAGAGGGAAGGAAATACGAACCACCATGATGATTCCTGCGAATTGCCTCGGACAATAAGTATGATAGATCAATGACTACCAGTTTCCTCGATGTCCGAATGCTGCTAGATGAAATAGGGAATGAATTCGTAACCACAATTCGGTCGATCGCATCGCAGTTTTCCATTTCTTCAAGGGAGCTGTCACCGAAAACGCCGTGCGTGCCGATACAATATACTCGTTTAGCCCCTCCTTTGCGACATACCTCTGCTGCTGCTATCCAGGAACTCGATTTATCAATGATATCATCAATTATGAAAGCTATCTTTTCTTTGACGTGGCCAACCAACGTGATTGTATGTTCCAGCTCGGGGTTCTGCAGGCCTTCGTCTTCTTCGTCAGACGTGGCCGCAGCGTCATGGCTGCCTCCTAATGCATGGTCCGGATTGTGTGATGAAACAGTTGACATGAACGATGCTGTCATTGGATCATATGCAGGGTAATCCATACCTTCCTGCACCTGTCGGTCGCCTGGTAGAGTAGCAACAGAGCCTGACATGGCCGAAAGAGCTGGCGATGGGTGATCATCATCCACCAAGTGACCATGCACCAATCTACCGGTTATGATCTCTCTCGCACGCTCATCCGTATATTCTTCATCACCCGAACCAGCCTCAAGTTCTGATGGTCGCCTTGCGGTTACCACTGTTGAGATGCGTGAGAGACGATCTGGACTTTCTGGTGGTGACATCGATTCGACACGGGTCGTTTGGACCAAAGGACTACTTGCATAGGCTTGCAGCTGGGGGCGTGGTGGGAGACTTAGGTACATTGCCGTGCCGTTCACCTGTGGACGTCCCCGGCTTTGATCTTTCATTTCTTCGTTATCATTTTCATCGTCCACACCAGGGTTTGTTGTGGGTACGGGCTGATCCTTCAAGCTCTGGAAGAACAAAGTGCTATCCATCATGCCTTGACCGTTGTGATGTCGCTTCCTCTCAGTCGTGATAATGCCGAAATTAAGCTTCAATGTGTCTGCTAAAGAAGTGACCCGCTTCGAACCTCCTGCGTTCTTGCTTACCACCACAGCATGCTCCCAATCCCTCACATTTTGCTTTATCCATCTTGCGATGAGAGGCTCCGCGAATAAATTGTCCACTGGTTTTCCAAAGAACCCTTGCATCTGAGAGGCGTGCAGGTCCACCGTGATTACATGGTCGATGCCAGCGACGGCTAAAAGATTTGCAACGAGTTTCCCAGTTATCGCGCCGCGGTGACTTTTCTTTTTTGACTGTCGTGAATATGGATAGTAGGGCATAACCGCCGTTATTGACTTTGCGCTGCCACCTTTGCATGCATTAATCATAATCAAAAGCTCCATTATGCTGTCATTGATTTTGGTGCTGCCGCTCTGGAGAATGAAGACATCTTGATTCCTGACCGAGACTCCGATTTCTACACTAGTCTCACCATTGCTGAATTTTTTGACATGACACTTGGCAGGCGAAGTTCCCAATCGCTCACAGATTGCTTCCGCCAACGCAGGGTGCGAGTTCCCTGTAAAGATTTGGACGCCTCTCATTTTCTTCCTCGCTGTACCGTTAATCGTGGGAACTCAGGGCAGCATCGTACATTGAAGAGGCGTAAACCGGTCGCTATCGGTAGATTGATTGGCGACACTTGAGGGCTTGGTGTAACGAGGGGTGTGAATGGGCACGGTGGCGCTCGTGTCACCTTGCGATAGGACGCTTGAATCTCAAAGAAATTTCTCGTGGTAGGAATCACGCAGGAGCATTTACGGTCGAAGTAGGCTTCAATACCTCCAAAGTTAGGCGCTTATCGATAAGACTTTCCAAATTACTGAAACTTTATTCGACGTCACTTTTCTTTTCCTTCGGATTCCAGACCTTTATTCTACCGCTGGGACTAAGGCTGAGTCATGACACGGGTACAATCTTCGCAACCAGATGGCTAAATTTCCAGAAGTACAAGGCGGGGGCTCGCTCATCCTTGCATGGCAGGTCAAGGGCAAGGATGTTCTTGTCGTCGGAGGTGGAGAGGTAATAAACCCCAAACTCTTCACGAAACGTTGATGGACACCAAGCTCATGGGTTAACAGGTGGCCGCTGGTCGGATACTAAATCTACTTAATGCAGATGCTATTGTTACTGTGATAAGTCCTCGAGCCGGCCTCAATGAGGAAGTGCGCTACCGGATAGACAACAATCAAGTCAAATACATTGATCGAATCTTCCAGCCCTCCGACCTCGACCACCCTTGGTCTCTGGTCCTGACAGCGATTGATGACCCCGAAGCATCATCTGAAATCTGGAAACTCTGCAAGGAGCGCAGACTCAATGCCAATATTGCAGATGTCCCTCCTGAATGCGACTTCTACTTCGGTTCTGTACATCGAGACGGACCACTTCAGATAATGGTCAGTACGAACGGCAATGGACCGCGCATGGCAGCATCGATTCGGAAGAAGATAGCACAAACTCTTCCACCAAATTTGGGAGATGCAATCACAAAGGTTGGCTCATTGAGGAAAAAGCTGAGGGTGGTGGCGCCTGAGCCAGAAGATGGCCCCAAGCGAATGAAATGGATGTCTGCAGTATGCGATCAATACAGCCTAGAGGATTTTATTGCTATGACCGAGGATGACATGGAAGTTCTACTACAGTCGTACATACCAGGGACAGTACCAAGTTTCGAGGACGTACGATTACGTTCAGATCCCAATGTTCCTTACACGTTTGATGGTAGTTTTGGCTGGCTATAGAGTATGCTTGACGTGGCCTACTTTCCTTAGGGCTAGGGTTGGGGGTGATGTTTGAACTCAAGTTGCAGAGGTATTTTCAGTACTATTCAGATGTATTACGAAGCTGAATGGCTCTTTAATTATGCTTTCGTTGAGCTCTTATAATAAATTCTGACGGACCCATTTCGGTTTGAGCTCATCGAATCTTTTCAAGATTGCACTTCTAATAGCATCGCTGGCGTAAATGAAGTGATTGATTAGGCGAAACTCTCACCCCTAAGATCGCTCAAGGTCGGTAGGTATAAGTTTTACAATTTTCATAGTCATGGCTGTTTCGTCCGACCATCGTTACGTAGCCCCTGCATGAGACAACCCCTCTGAGAAGGTCGAATTCCGGAAGGGCCGTCTGTAGGATTTGTTGCCAGCTGCAGAAACGTTGTTCCCGGCATAAGTATGCAGAATAATATACATATAACTGTCTATGTTATTTCTCTCGCAGCGTCTGTCAAAAAGTCAGTGCCCAAATGAGTGCCGAGTGCTTGGAAAGCTCCACCCAAATATCATAGGACCGCCAATATCGTCTCTTTGCGAGGTTTGATCCTTGCTCGAAATGGAAAATTCGCAATGACCGCGTCCAAGATCCTTGAGGTCGTCCGACGATGAAGAATCGAGGGCTGAAAGAACGATGAAAATATCTGAGGTACTTCTCATACTCATGGGTGTTGGTTGCCAGCCGTGCATTGCTTTACTAGCCCCGCGTCAAACTGCAATGCCCAAGATCTCGGAGTCTGGACACAGGCGCTTTGTAACTTCGGGAGAAAGGAAGACCGGCCTTCGGAAAATTGCTTAGAGAGACCTGCTTAAAGAAGAGGATCTGGCTAGTATATGAGCCTATGCGTTCTGATCAAGGTGTCACACAGAAATTCTTGGCGAATGGACTAATAACATCAAAGAGGGTGGGTTTTGCGTCGGAACAAGGACTACCAGATTCGATTGCCAATCGTGAAACAGAATTCACAAAAGACTGACCTGTGGAAAGCGAGATTGAAATGATACCAAGCTTATTGGCTATCAACAGTGGAACCGACCAGGTCGTTGTCAGGAGATATGATGACTCGAGGTACTTGAAGTCATATATCCTAATTTGACGTTGGGGGCCAACATGACCTCGAATTGATTGGAGGATTACATACTTCCACGCGAGAATAAAAGTTCTCCATGCCAGAGCGTTTCTTCGCTATTTGGTGATTTCTTCGCGAAGACATAGCGATGCACTATCAATATAGTGACGGTTCTCGCTTGGATGTTCGAAACAGCAGATCGCCTTGCTCTTCACTAGTTATAGTGGCTGCCTGTCTCTTCCTAGGTGATATCTGTGACCAACACAACTCGTACTTAGCGATGTCTTCGTTCCAGTGGATCTGAGGTGTATGATTGTATATTTTGGCATACATTGAGCTGAGAACCCGGCGCGTGATCCGATGCGGCCTGCCATGTAGTCTGTATTCTTTGTGGAAGGAAATGCCAGGTTTTGCCGGGCCCTTGAGAAGAAAATCGCTAGAAAGAGTTTTGCATTCATCGTCGTCCCAAACGCCGACTTTATTTCGGCGTTTCGGAAGTTCACTTTCCGCCGGAGGATCCAAGGCAAGCCTTCTCAAACGAGCCAGGTCGGCTGCAGTTCTTGGGGTCAACAACTGCGAGCTGGTCCTGTCATACCACTTTCGAGTCAGATTCCGCACCCGGCATCGAGGCATCGGCAGACCCCAAGAGTTTATTTTCGGAACCACGTCCGATCGACATCTGAATCTGAGCTTGCCCCGTACGGAACGATCAAGATGGGACAAGTTTTGTACTTGGGTAGTCATGAGCTGCTCGAAAAGAGAGGATGGTTGCCAGTTGATTGAGTATCTTTCAACATTGAACAATTTTTCTACGTCCCTATGAGTTTCTGGTGTATCCGGATGATCGACCTTGTCCATCATGTAATTCCTTTCCCTTGCGGTCCTTCCATACGTTCGCATCAAAACATCTTCCAGGGGTTTGAGGTAGCCCTCATTCGCCCGTCTGAGTAACTGAAGGCGTCTTTCTCCTCTTTGATATGCTGCATATTGTCTATCCTCGAGCATGAGCAGTCTGTGTGATAGATCTGGCTCACCTTCATTAGGATCATACTTGCGGAGTGGAACTGTTTTGGGGAAGAAGTTGCGGAACTTGCGTAATGTCCATTTATGCATGTATTTTCTGGCTTCAGCGTCAGGCAAATAAGTGCATTCCCTGAGGATGGCTCGTAGTAAGTGCTTTGGATTCATTTGAGAAGTTGTTGCCATCTTGGACTAGCTTGGCACAGCTTTGGGGGGATAGGTTTGGATAACTGCTTGTCACTACTCGACCACGGAGGTCCTGACTTCCATTCACGGGCAAGAGGTAGAGTAGGGATACATGGCCAACAAACTTTGATGCCGAGTCAGGCTTAGGCTGATAATGAGTCTTCCGGGAATGAGACAAATGTGTAAGGATAGAATCGGACGGCAGAATTGATTGGATATCGAAAGATTGGAGATTTCTTGGAGTACCCCGAGATCCAGATTGTGAATTCCGCTTTTAAGACGCGACCCGCTGCCGAGTCGAGTCGCCAAATGGACGCGAGACCCCCGCGCACTAATTAAACGCATTGTAATTTAACGTGATTGCTTGCACGATTTCATGGACATTGTTGCGACAAGAACGTCTCTATCACTCTCAACAAGCTAAATCGCATCTTGTTCCTGAAGCTGTCTCTGCCTGGCTGCTCTTTACTGAGTCGAAGAAGGGCGAAAGCAAGAACTTGATCGAATTCGCATCAAGGGGGAATACCTCTAGTAAAGACACTTAGGGATCTAGAATAGGGTCTTCCAACACCCCCTCGTATTCATAGTAAGTCGAGTTTCCTAAACCTCCATTGCGATCATCTTTTCCTGTTCAGAGCAGATTCTCATCTCGGGTGCTCACTATTGTTTGCAATTAGAGTCAATCTCGTTAAGCTTGCGGCCAACTTTGTGTAGGCTAGGACTTATCTTCACCACAATCCACTGAGCTCCAACATCCAACGTTTGGCCACTCGCTTTTCGTCATCTTCCTAATAGTGGCACTGCATGGCACAAGCGATACATGCCTCATCCTTTCCTCCCGTACCGCCTTCGTTTCACAGTAGAAATGACGGATCAATAAGCGGAATGCAATACTCACATGGCCATATGCACTCATTCGATGGTAGTCAATCAATCGCATCAACACCAGCAGTAACGCCTCCACCAAGGGCTTCATCACAACAAATGTCGTTCAATCTCCCAAATGGAGGAATGATGAACGGAATGGGTGGAGGAGGAAATTATGGCGGCTACCACCCGATGAACGGTTACGAACATCAAATGCAATTCCAGCCTGAGCAGAAACCACAGATATATACGGTAGGTTTTACTGTCACTTGGAATGATATCTACTGACTGGTCGCGTTCGTCAGGCTGTCTATTCAAGCGTCTCCGTTTATGAAATGGAGGTCAATGGAGTCGCAGTTATGCGCCGTCGGTCCGATGGATGGCTTAATGCGACTCAAATATTGAAGGTCGCCGGCATGGAAAAGGGCAAAAGAACCAAAGTTCTCGAAAAAGAGGTTTTGACAGGTGAACATGAAAAAGTCCAGGGAGGTTATGGGAAATACCAAGGTACATGGATCAACTACCGAAGAGGCGTTGAATTCTGCAGGCAGTATTTGGTCTATGACATCTTGAGACCTTTACTTGAATACGATATTGACCAGGACGGTATGGCCGGTCAACAAGGACATATGGAGACCCCGACGAAAGAGCAAGCAATGGCTGCATTACGAAAGAGACAGTATAATGGCCAAGACAACCGCCCGTCAAGTCGAACATCGAATGGGACTTTCTTCAGAAATATATCGAGCCAAGCTGCAAATGCTGTCAATACTTTGAACAAAACGAGGATTGACTCTCCTGTACCGCGTGGGATGGAAGGGAGACGATCGGTTGGACCAAGAAGACCCTCGCACAATTACCAAGGCAGCCAAGAAGTCGGATTCCAAAGTGCGAGCCAACACAGCATGCACAGCATGGCGTCAGACAGCAGCTTTGGTGGCCCTGTTCAAAACGCAAACCCTTACCCCTATGCGTCAGATTTCGCAGATTTCCCAGATAGCGGCGACCTGAATGAGCCCCCGCGAAAACGATTGAAACAATCACAGTCAGACTCCTTCATGGGCCCTGTGGACCCAGGTCTACAGGATAGTATAGCTATGGGCAGCCCGACAGAACCAAACGCCTCATTCTTCTCTCAAGCGCAAGATGGTGTCTTTGACATCGAAAACAACGCCCTCAGCGGACTTCCTCCGTTGCCTCTTTCTGGAACTCCCGCAGAAGATCGCAAGAAAGAATTACTCGTAGACCTGTTTATGGACCCGAATCGATCTGACTTCTCCGACCATCCGGCTTTCTTACAACTGAGCGGGGATGATTTTGAAATCCCAATCGATACATCCTCGAACACTGCATTACATTGGGCAGCCACACTTGCACGTATACCTCTTGTTCGACAGCTTCTCGCAAAGGGCTTCGACCCTCGTCGGACAAATAGTGGAGGTGAGACTGCTCTAATCAGTGCTTGTGGATCTCGAAACAATCATGATCAGAATAGTTTTGCCGAGTTATTGGAAGTTCTTGGGCCTACGATCGAGATACGAGATGGCCGTGGCCGAACACTCCTTCACCACATCGCTGTATCGTCAGCCATCCGCGCTCGTGGAGGTGTCGCAAGGTACTACCTCGAATCGTTACTTGCATTTGTGGTCCAAAAAGGAGGCCAGCAAAGCTCCCAAAGTTCGTCAGGAATTACCAATGGTGCTTCACAGCCCTGCATGAACATTACACTTGGACGATTCATGTCCGAGCTTGTGAATGCGCAGGACAAAGCTGGAGATACTGCCCTCAATCTAGCAGCACGGACTAGCACCAAGGGCATAATTCACCAATTGATAGAAGTTGGCGCCAATCCCGCAATAAAAAACAACGGTGGGCTCGCTCCTGTTGACTTTGGGGTTGGTGACGACATGGGACAACCGAGCGAGCAAACCTTGCGCAGCTCAGGTATAGCTACGAATGGCAATGTTTCCACACAGACGTCATTTGCTGAGACACAAACAGAGATTATAACATGTGAGTAGTATTAATCACAGAATGAGAGATGCTCGGCTGACAGTTGTATAGCTATTCGGGATTTGTTCGCCGCATCGGAGCTAGACTTCAATCAAGAGGCTACAGAAAAGAAAGCCATTCTAGATGAAGTGACTGCAAAACTCAAAGAGGCTGGCTCAGCCCTTAACGACGAGAAGCGACACCTTGCCGAACTAAAGAAGCGAACATCTGAACGAGCAGATCTCGACAACAAGCTCTCGAACCTTACGCGTTCCAGCCATGATCTTCGAGAAAAGCTCTCGCAGTCAAATCCTAGTAAGCCTGTCATAGATCATATTGCCATTGGCGAGGCAGACAAAGGTCTTGACTTGGATGGAGCCTTGGCGCATGTCGAGCAACTTTTCCCGAACGGTCTTAATCAAGACATACCTTTCTCTGATGAGCAAGCAGCTCTTCTAGCATCACTTGAACGCATGGAGGTCCTAAGCGGCAGAAACAAGGCCTACCGACAACATAATGCTGTGCTGGAGATGAAAGAAAAGGAGCTCAAATGGATGAGCACAGATCTGGAAGAAAGATATCGAAAAATCGTGAGCCTATGCACTGGCGTAGACGAGGCGAAGGTGGATGAGATGCTAGGAAGCCTTGTACAAGCTGTGATGAGCGAGCAGAAGGAGTCTATGGATATCTCTAGGATCAGAGAATTCATGAGAATGGTTGAAGGGGCCGAATCTTGAAGTGATGAGCAAGGGAATCCCTTTATGTATGAGTACTTGAACCAACGTACGACCGTGATTAATGCACGTTTTAGACCCTGGACAGCCTACGTATATTTCTAAGACACAATTGATCAGTATCTTGAGTTTAATGCCTGTTCATGCAATCGCTAGTTGTAACTTGAGGCTCTTCGATCGTGTCTGGCACAAGAGTGACCATGATTTGTTTTCCCGACGGCTTTTAACCACACACACGGGCGCAAAAATCTCGGATATATTGATTTGTACCCCAGTTTTCCAAACCCCACGTCCCCACTGATGCAATCGATAACTGGAGAGCAATTCAGCCTGAATTCAACCTGTCTATTTGTGGATTTCACATGCTCCTGTACCCAAGCCGTTGCTTGGAACATAAATAGGGCGAGAAGGCCGGAGAGCAAGATGTCACGATGCTCTGCCCCGTCTACTCCATTTTCACTCGTTGACCCGGCTCCGGACTGGCGCATCTTGAACAGTGACAGCACTTCGTCATGGCATCAGGCATTCTCAAGGTCAAAGGCGACCAAGTTGTGGATAGCAACGGCAAGACTTTCGTTCTTCGAGGAGCAGGCATCGGAGGATGGATGAAGTATGTACCCTGCATTTCTGCACTTATGAACACACTCTTCCTCGTCCAGTGATCGTCTGACCTGAGATGACTGTTTGTAGTATGGAGAACTTTATTACCGGTTATCCAGGCCACGAACATCAACATCGAGTATCGATGCTCAAAATTTTGGGTCCTGAAAAGTACGAATACTTCTTCGATAAGTGGCTGGAGTACTTCTTTACGGATGCCGATGCGAAGTATTTTGCCAGCCTTGGCTTGAATTGTATCCGTATTCCATTCAACTACAAGCACTTCGAAGATGATATGAACCCTCGAGTATTGAAAGAAGGGGGCTTCAAGCATCTTGACCGCGTGGTGGATTTGGTGAGATGACTCCCTCGATGACCACGATGACAGCTGGGGGCTAACAATCAATCCCAGTGTGCCAAGAACGGTCTCTACACTATCCTAGATTTGCACACTACTCCAGGAGGACAGAATGGTGACTGGCATTCGGATAACCCTACAAGCCATGCAGCATTTTGGGACCACAAAGATTTTCAAGATAGAACCATTTGGCTCTGGGAACAGATTGCGACAAGGTATAGAACCAACAGTTGGGTCGCCGGATATAATCCATTGAATGAACCATGTGACCCCCAACACATACGTCTGCCAGCATTTTATGATCGAGTTGAGGCTGCTATCAGGAAAATAGACCCTGATCATATCCTCTGGCTTGATGGGAATACTTTTGCAATGGAATGGATCGGCTTTGATCATGTCTTGCCAAATGCTGTTTATGCTCTGCATGATTATTCGGTAAGATTCTTGAGTTTGCGACTATACTGCGTACTGATAGGTTCAAGATGATGGGCTTTCCGACCGGCCAAAAATTTGTGGGGTCACCTGAGCAACGAGTAAAATTGGAAAAGCAATTTATTCGCAAAGCAGACTTCATGACGAGACACAACACAGCTATTTGGAACGGGGAGTTTGGCCCCGTATACGCTGATCCGAGGATGGAGTCGGATGCTGCCGAAACCAATGAATGCCGATACAATTTGCTTGGCGAGCAGTTGAATATTTACGACAAGTATAAAATTCATTGGAGTATCTGGTTGTACAAAGACATTGGCGTCCAAGGCATGGTCTACACAAGCCCTGACAGTAAGTGGAATCGAACCATTCAGCCGTTCTTGGAAAAGAAAAAGAAGTTTCAGATCGACGCTTGGGGGAAATATCCTTCAGAAGAGGCCGAACAAGCATTGAAGCCATTGGTTGAGTGGATCGACAGGATTAGCCCAACGGCGAAAGACACATACCCATCCATCTGGAACACCGAACGACATATCCTTCGAGAGGTGTATCAGACATTTGTGGCCTCGTCGTTCTCTGATGAGTTTGCCGGACTTTTCAGAGACGTGGATTTCGAAGAGCTGGACGCCCTGGCGCATAGCTTCCATTTCGACGAATGTTTACAAAGAGACGGTCTGAACAAAATATTAAAGGATCATGCTGAAGCAAAAGGAGCAGGGCTCAAGGTACCCAAGTGGGAGGATGTCAGCAGCTCTACCGGTGATATAATGGCGGACTTAATGGCTTTGGAGAAAGGCGCGCTCCTCCCATAATGGAGGCTTACGAATAGGTTCGACACACCCTGCCTTTTGAGGACAGGGATGCACTGCGCACCGTAGGCCGTGTGATACTCGAAGTAGGGGAGAATGAAATCCAGTCAGTAGATGCCCCGCGATTAGCTTTTAGAATCCTTTTGCTGGATCAGCTACAAGTGCCAGGAGATTGCCCCACCACATCTTCAGTGCGTGTCAGCCGAATAGTTTCCATGGAATGTCTCAGATGTCAATCAGGCAGACAACGGATCAGCATGAAGTAAGATGATACTCTAAAAGGAAGGATGACGATGGCTTGTTGTAGGGTATGCTCACATACCATGGTAATGCTGTAATATTGGAAAGTCTGCCGAGTATGTCGCTTGGCTCCTTGGCCTTGGCGTCTCCGAACATCTTGGGGGATTAGATCCCTACGATCCGCACTAGAGTTTCATAAATTGACATTTCGAGACGTACACTGCCAGATAAATTCCTATTTTTTGCACAACTGACACAATGCCTTCCCGGGAGAGCTTCACTAAGGTTGGCGTTTGACCTGATGTGGTGTTATTATGAGACTGTTATTGTCTATGGTGCCAGTGGTGCTGCTGCGATATACTTTTCCCCTTGACGTCGCGTGTATGATGTCCGGCAATCATAGACTGCTTCGTCGGAGCCAGGGCCTTTATCACATCGTCGCAGATCATCTCATAACAGCCGAAAGCTCTCATGGGGACGTTATTTCTGTCTCAACTCGCATTGTGGCAATCTTACCCGGCGATAGCAAAGATACTGCATGCCTCAGGTGCTGGCTAGAGGCTTAACCTGCGACGTCAATGATGCAGAGACGGAATCTCGCGTTCTTTCCTAGCCTCTTCTCAGGTGCCGTTCTGTCTCCATCTCTTGATTCTGTTCTACCTCCTTGTTCCTCATGAAGTGGTAGTGCCGTGTAATCCTAATGTTTGACGTGTTTCTCTTGTTCTTCAAGTATTGTTTATTGTCTACTTGTTTCCCAACTTCGCTCTGTGCTCTGGACAGAGGCAAAACTCCGACTTTGTTCCTCTGGATCGAGACTTCACATTCTTTTGCCTAGTATCGTCAACCGACAAGAGCAAGACCGCCGGACGGACTCCCCATTACTACATTCTTTCCACGATACCACTTCTTCCTTTACTGCCCTTAAACTTCCTCTGAATACTCATAATCGCAATGCAGATCACAACATTTACATTCTCAGCACTGGTGCTAGCCTCAGAGCTTTCCATGATTAGTGCCAAGAGCGTGCTTGAGGTGCCGACTCGCGTTCAAGGCAGACATGAGTCCTTGAATGACGCGCTTCGTCGAGAAGCATTCCAAGTTGTCGATCCAAAGGTTGACCGCCGGGCTCCAGCAGCAGCTTCTGCCAGCAGTGCCGCAGCCGCAGCTAGCAGTGCCATTGCCAATTTCGATACACCCGAATGGAATGCAACAACAATCGCTGCTTGCACAAAAGGACTAAGCAGTGTCAAGTCCGCTGAAAATTCAGCCGGTATGCTGGCTTGCTACAACCTTCCCTTCCTCAACGTCAATACTGGTGTGTTCCAGGCAGACTTACGTCTGTATCAGGTCAATGAGATGACGGGAGATTTTACTGGAGTTCAGACCGACCAACTCAGTCTCAGCCTGACATATCCCGATGCGACAGTATCAGAAACTGGGTCTTCCGTGAAGGTCAAGCGTTCTGAAATCGGGCCCCGTAGTCCAGCAACTTCGACGGTCACCCAAGCTGCTGGAGCGGTCAACGAGATTCAACAGTTTCAATTTGTTGGTCAGGTTGACACGACGCTGACATTGACGAAGATCAGAAGGTAAGCAATCTCTTTACATCTGAACAACCTGGCGCCGCAACAGAAACTGACATCTACCGGCAGTGACCAGCAAATGTCTCTTCTGATCCCTACGATTAAGCTCTCGGCGCCATCAGCGGCCAACTCGGGCGTCACTGTATCAACAAACCTCACATCTGCAGACACTGTTTATTTCGTGAACGGCGTGTTCAAGGGCCAATCTGCAGCCGGGGCGGCCGCCGCCAGCACAACAGCTATCGCAGCTGCTTCATCCTCGGCCGCCTTATTCGTTGTTCCGGGCATCAATTTTGGAATCTTCCCCATTGGCTTCATCATAACCGGAATATGGACCGTGCTCTTTGGTGCCGTTGTAGGTGCCGGCACAATTGGGAGACAAAGATTCAGGGAGAGCTATCGAAACCGAGTTAAGAGAGCAAACACTGGATTTGGTGGAAGGCTATGAGTGATAAGTTCCTCGAGGAGGGCCGATGAAGAACGAAGATGAAGATGAGAATGAAGAACCAGGTGAGGTGTTCACTTTGACCAAGTTCACTTTAGACAAGTGGCTACCTAATGCCTTGACGTCCTCTGTAAGCGTTTGCATTCGTTTCTTGGGTAATATTTAGCGGTTTTCCAGGGTTGCAGATCAAATGACTGCCCCCCTTTTTTCTATAGAATGAGAATCAAATAACACCATATTTGGTATCTTGCCTTCAAATTAGAAGATTTCACGTTGTTTAACCCTCGTGGACGATAGAGAAATCGGCGTTCTGGCATGCAACAGTACCGTCATCTTGTCATACAATTGCATAGGCAGTAAATGCGATTGCGTACCTAGGTGGTGAGGACCCCAAGAAAGCCTCTCTTCCTTACCTTAGTCATCCCCTTAGCCGTGATATCCGTGACTCCTCTGCATAGTCGACATGAACAAAGAGGGGGATATGATGGGTGGGTGGCCTTAACTTTCAGTATACATACAGCAGTCTTCATCGACCACGTCATTCCTCTCCTGCTTACTCGAAAGTACCTACGTAAGGCTGTTACTTATCTTTGATAGCAGATATCAATGCTACATCGCTCCAGCGTCTGTTTGATCCCCTCCGATAAACCACCTTTACTCAGCTTTAGTGTCTCGGACGGGTAGCTATGTCTGTAGGTGGAGGTGGCCCTTGCTCGCTGCAGACTTAATCTTCTACTTTACAGAGCTCTTAGATCCGTCTTTACCACTCTAGCTCCCGGTTATTGGGAGCCATCATTGGGAATGGTGATGTTACTGGTATGGTATAGTATGTATAAAGTGTCGGCTCATGGCGCCAAATTTGGCAGGAGATTACAGTACGGTACAGTAATTACCCTGCAACTTTTGTTTGAATTGTACTCTCTAATTATGCACAACGCTAATGCAAGGAACCTCCGCAAAAACCTTTTCTCCGGTTCCCAGTTCTTGTCTTTGTCCTGTACCATGAACTGTTCCGTCTTTATATCCGAATCAAAGTCCGGACACACCATTGACCTGCATATCATGACAGTTAATGGATGAACTCGAGGATGAGCATCATAATCGTTAAAGATCTTGTAACACTATGTGTGAATTTCGCAATGTTGAGCTATGTGAAGTATAAGAAGGGCGTGGGTAGGTAGGTAGATGTTTTTGCTATTTCCTCTTGTCAACGACTTTCACGTTGTGTCTATCCTACACTTTCACAAGCTATTGCAGTCACTTGGCTCTTCTTTGTCTCCTGCTCAATTTCGAGAAACTTTTCTCGATCTATACTGTCAATACATTGTTCTATCTGGACATCAAAACATCCACTGAACATACAAGTACAATGGCATCCCATCCCCAATTCAAGGACTCAACAGAGGCCGCTGAGGTCGCTGGCACATTTGCATCCTCAGTCAAGGACAAGATCGTCCTTATCACTGGGGTCTCTCCTAATAGCATCGGCGAAGGCACAGCAAAAGCCCTTGCCTCTCACTCACCCACCCGTCTCATCCTGGCTAGCCGATCTGTCTCCAAGATTGAAGCCGTGATTTCCAGCTTGAAGTCTACCTTTCCTTCTTCTTCAACGGTCTACCAGATCCTCGAAATGGACCTTTCGGATCTTGACTCGGTCCGTGCAGCTGCATCATCCATCTTGCACGACCAGGAGATTCCACACATCAATCTCCTGATCAACAACGCTGGGATCATGCTCATCCCCGCCCGTACACTCTCTCCTTGTGGCCAAGAGATCCACTTAACCACCAACCACATCAGCCACTTTCTACTCACCAATCTCCTTCTCCCAAAACTCCTCGCCGCCGGTCCAGACACTCGAATTCTCAACCTCACCTCCTCGGGCCACAACTTCTCCCCCTTTCGCTTCACCGACCCTACCTTCCTCCATCCACTCTCCTCACTTCCTCCTTCCGAAGTTCCAGACCTAAACCTCGTCCGCTCCATCTTCGGCCCGGAACAAACCGACATGCTCCTCCACTCCACCAACCCATCGTCCTACCATCCCGCGCTCGCCTACGCGCAATCCAAAACCGCGAACATCCTCTTCAGCCTCCAACTCAACCTCCTCCCTCGGCTCCAAAAGTCCGGAATCCGCAGCTACGCCGTTCACCCGGGTAGCGTAGAAACCAATCTCGGCCGCCACGTCCCAGCCGAAGAGATGCAGAAAGCTCGAGATCGCGCCAAGGCATCCGACAGCATGTTCATAACCCTCAGAAAGAACCCCGACCAAGGCGCATCGACAACACTAGTAGCTGCCCTGGATCCGGGACTCCCTTGCGTCGAAATCGAAGAAGTCGACGTCGACGTAGAAGCCGCCAAGACTGATCCACAGACTATCTCAGCGGAGAAGAAGAAGAAACAAATCGCAAAGAATATTTATTTCGCGGATTGTCAGATCGCGGATACGCTGTGTAAGACTTATGCGCGAGATGTCGATGCCGCGGAGAAGTTGTGGGAGTGGACCGAGGGAGTTGTGGGGGAGAAATTTAGTTGGGAATGAAGGTAAAGTCATATATATTTAATTAACAGGATTGAAGGTGGTGAATATTACATGTCAAGAGTGATGATTTCGAAGGCAGGTTAAAGGGAGTTGTGATGGGGGGGAAGGAAGGATGTTTGTTTGTCGAGAGAGAGAAAGGGTACAAGTATTATTTGAGAGCATGGTGTATTAATTTTTTTTATGTGAATAAATATATTTACATTTAGCTACGTACTCCTTCCAAGTCATTCTTTCTATCCTACATTGAATGTACACCACAGAGTAATTGAACTGGACGTTGATCTCGCTTCCGAAACGCCTTGCTCAGGAATCTACCGAGCTCATGTTTTTAGTGATCCGCTTAACATGCCCAGGCCCACCGTGGACATGTGGAAGAAGGACTCATAAGACGGTTCCTGCAGGAAGCATCTGCGAAGTATGCCGTGACTAACTGAAGTATTGAGTATGATTCCTCCACGTCTTTAGCGTCTCCTCAGATACCAAGCAAAGGCCTCTGATTGAGTACTTCCAGCGTACGGACTTGGCACTTCTGCTAATCCAGGGCGCGCAACGGGATGTCTGAGGTAAACAGCAGCGCAAATATTCTGATTCACCTCCAGATACCTTGGAATAAAAGCAAATGCTGACATGTAATCACGAGGACTCCAGGGAGTGGCATATGGTTTCGATGGGTCAACGGGATTGTCTCGGAGAAGTTCCATGGCTCGATGCAAAGCACGAATGTCGGAATCGGTTAGAGAACTGAGATCGAATGATGTTGATTCGGAGGTGTTGGAAGCCGTAGGTGAGGATTTGTCAGCCGCAGCGGTTGCGTTTTCGTTGACCTCAGTGACCTGGTTTTCGGCGCTACTTTCTGGCTTCGGAAAATCCGATTGCGGAATGTCGCTGGGCACGCTGGGGATTTTGAGCAGGTTCTTGAGCTCGAGGAATTGAGCCTCCAAGCTGTCGGTCAGTATCGTACTTGTGGAGGATTTAGAAAGTGTTCGTTTAATAGCTTTTTGGAAGGCGCGAATGTCCTGTTTTCGTTTACCGGCCACTCTCTCAGGAGCGTCTGAGATCAACTCCTTCGCTTGCTTGAGAAGTACTTTCAAAGTCTCTTTTGGATCCAACTCTTCTTCCGATGCTCCTTCTGGCTCTGACTCGTCTGCTTCTGCTTCGGCAGCAGGTTTGGCACCGGCTTCTGTCGCATCAGCTGCCTCTGCATCTTCGCTTTCTTTGGCTGAATCTGATAACTTCGGTTTCCCGGTTGCGTACATGACACGATCGGGATCGACCTGAAATAAGTCGCCGGGATTAAGCAGATATCCAGGGTATATCATCTACGTGCTAGTCAGCAGATCCTCAGGATGCTGGTCCGATTGTTTTGCGCACCTTTTTACCATTGACTTTCACTGCCCCGTGAACAACGAATTGTCGTGCTTGACGAGTACTGCTTGCGAACAGTGCTCTGAAGATGGCTGTGTCCAATCGCCTCTCTAATGGTGCAAAAGTCATCGCCATGTATGGAATAGATTGCGCCCTATCCTTGTAGATGTCCGATCTTTCCCCCAGAACTTTGATCCCCGAGCCACGTCCTGCAGATTCAACTGATCCGTCGTTGGTGGCAAGGTATTTGGGATCCATTGGTACCACTCCCCGAAACCGTCTTGAGAACATGCGCGTCCATTGTCCCTCCCGAACTTGTTCACCGTGGTATTGACGCAGCAAAGATTTTGCAGTCCACTTCTGCTGAAAAAAGTTCTTGGCTCGATAAGATGGAAGCGTTAAACGGGACAGGTTATACAGATTGAACTTGCTCCATGATTGTCTAAATTTCTGCGAAGACGAATTAGCGACATGGTTACCGGTTTTGGTGATGCAACTGAAGGGCAGAGAAACCGTGGGAAGAGGAGCTTACAGGTTTCTTCAAGGGCGTCGTTGCCCTGTTCCTCATCTTGTTAGATATATAGACAATTTTTGGGACAGACTCGTTCGCAATCCCGGCTTGAGTTCCGATGTTGTTCAGAAAAATATCCTGCGATGCTCGACCACTACGGTTACCAGAACGGCTATTTCCGCATGCGGTTCTTGAGACCCTCCCATTTGGTTTTACCGTGTCAATTATACATAGTAGACCTTTCAGGCTTGCAAGTAAGTCGAACCACGACGGTTTCAATGCCAGCTTCCAAAGATGGAGCGACGATGGTATTCAGGCCGTTCCCACCTCGGCAGTATGCATTTTTAAACCGACTACTTTTCCAAGCTGCATAGGAACCTGTTAGACGACAAGAATTGACTCTTGATACCTACTGGCTATTGGCGACCTGTCAGACCAAACTCAAACACTTATTCACCAAGAAGTCAAGTTCCTTGTGATCGAGGAGTTTGTCAATATTAATCACTGTTGGCTTCGCTCTTTGGTGATGCGGAAAATCTTACCAATATGAGGACAGCAGGACACAAAGAATTTGTGGTACGTCCGTCTACTAGATCAAGCTGTTGGTGGTTGGGATTAAAGAATGGGAAGACAGCACAAACTTCCGTTAAGCATCTTTCGCTTGCCTCCTGTTCAGGTTCACGAATGGGTTCTGTTTTCTGTGTTTTCACATAAATCCGGCAATAAGACATACGTCTTCCTTAAGTCGCACACAGCCATTTCGGGGGTTGATCTGAGCAAAGGACTTTGAAATTGATATTAATGATCTAAAGAAGTCCTTGACCATTTTGATGATACACGTCGGGGTCCTCTTGACTGTCAGAATTAGCCTCACAGCTAAATTACTGCGGCAGGTCGTCGGACCCATTTCATAAATTAGCATAGCTTCGTATCAGCAGCCACCTGATACATCGATAACAGTTATACAGGGCAAGTCCATACTAGAACCATCGTTGAGGCTCTACAAGATACGCCGGTGCGTCTCATTGTTAGACATCATGCTGCGTAGAAAGTCATTCATGGTCTCGCCCGCCCGGGCGCCAAGGGTTGAAGGCTTCGGCTAGAGATTTTACTGTGATCATCTTTGACCGATAAAGTGCGAGCAAATAGTGGTCTCTGTTGCATCGATCTTGGTGCGCAGTGACTATTGTGCATAGATCATGAAATATAGCATCTCGCAGGTCATCGAAACCTCAGGCTCAATCTAAGGTGCTCTGAACTGACCCGTGAACGGCTTTTATCCATGGTAAATTCGTCCACGCGCCATGACCCGGACCAGTTGTCGATGTTCGATCGATGCAAGGGAACATGCCTTCTATTCGCATTTTGATTGAGGTATAATGTAAGAGTCGTAAATCCGGCCCCGAACCTGCTCGGACATGATACGGAGATGTGACAGAGACCGAGGTGGAGACTCGGGCAAAGATACTATGTATTGCGTATTGTTCGTATACGGTCTAACTGCGTTAGGTACAGAAACGTTCCGAAAGTCGTATGGGCCCCCTTTTTAGTTGCCGTGGTACGAATGCCGAAGCCGGAGGGAGCCAGATATTGAATGTCACGTGTAGAACTTCTTTATATACCTCGACTTTCCCACTGGATTACTATGCATCGATATATCCTATTTAATTGAATGCGATGGGCCTTCTGTCTCGTGATTGCAATCTTATTCCTTTTCCTTGCTTCGCCCACAACTCGACCAGAGCTTGACATGACGCTGCCAAGATATCTCGCTGTGATTGGCGGGAGTTACGTCGGTCGGTCCGGACGACTTCTTAATAGCGAATGATACTCCAAGGCTGACTACTGCTTCTAGGTGTCAACACCGCTCAACAGCTCGCAGCTCGTTTTCAAGGCCGCTTCCGATTGTTGTTAATCGAGAAGAACTCACATTTCCAACATCTGTTCGCTTTCCCCCGTTTCGCGGTGGCTAAAGGAGTCAACACCCATAAAGCTTTCATTCCTTATATTCCCGGAACCTTTGCAAATTGCCCACCTGATTCTGGCACTGTAGTACAGGCTAGAGTGACTGGTATCAGTGATACTTCGATACAACTTGATCGAAAAGTATTACTTGATGGACAACAAGTTGACAGTATCCCTTATGCATATCTTGTTCGTGAAGCCAAGCCAGGAAGCATTTCTGTTATCAAACGCCAATCTGATAACTTGTCATAGGTGATTGCTACGGGTACCAAGCTCACTCCACCATCCAGCTTGCCTGGTTCGGAGAAACTGGAAGGAGTGCAATATCTCCAGAAACATGCAGCAACAGTGGCCAAAAGTTCGACTATTGTAATCATCGGTGGAGGTGCAGTTGGTGTACAGATGGCTACAGATATCAAGGAACTCTATCCAGAGAAGTCGGTAACTCTGGTTCATTCTCGCGAGCAGTTAATGAATAAGTTCCATCACGGACTGGATGAAATTATCAAAGACAGGTGTCGAGAACTGGGCATAAATCTGAAGTTAGGCTCAAGAGTAAAGGTCCCATCGAAGGGCTATCCCACGGATGGTAGCCAGTTCAATGTGGAGTTGACAGACGGGTCAACTATCCCTGCAGACTTTGCGGTAAGCCTCCTGTCATCTGAGAAGTGGACCGTCCGGTTTTGACAAAGTGATCCAGATCATCTGCACCGGTATGACTCCACAATCAACTCTCCTTGAGTCTCTTTCGCCGGCATCTATCGGTGAAGATGGCTTCATCAAAACATTGAAGACTTTGCAGATCGGCGACACAATGCACCCTAATATATTTGCAGTCGGTGATGTTGCGGCGACGGGTGCACACAAAGCGGCTAGACCGTAGGTACTCTGACCCGTTGGAATATCCTATTCGTGTTAACGTTGCGTCAGAGGAGGAAGACAAGCTGAAATCGTGACTAACAACATCGACCATCTGTTAAATGACGAGCCACTCGAGCAATACGATGTGATGGATCCACCAGCTATCCACTTATCTCTAGGCATCGTAAGTAATCCTATACTCCACGCAGGCTTTCCAACGAAAGACTGGCTCACATCCATTACAGAAAAAGAATCTTGTCTTTCGAAACCCTGCTCCCGGCTCGTCTGATTCACCAGTTATAAAACATAGAGATGACGGGTAGGCATCTTCCGAAACGTCCAAATTTAACATCCACGCTGACTATCTGTTTCACATTACCAGGCAATTTGACATGAATATCGATGGTGTTTGGACTCGCAGAGGTGGTGGTCCTAATGCCCTTTTGTAAAACAGGCGATTTGAATGGTCTCTGAGTCATTGGGTGCATTTCGTCTGTTACTGGTCACTTATACCAACTCTTTTATTGGCTCCAGCGGGTCAGGTTCGCTGTCCTATACATATAAACATAGACAAATCTTGGCTTACCACCATGGCACCCGTCACAGACGATATTATGACCTTCCTCATTCAATGATTTCAATTCACCATTATAAGCTGAGCGAAACCAGATACTATGACTGAGAGCAACTAGCCTCGATTTGTTTGGAGACAAATTGTTATATTTGAATAGTTAGAGTTGTTCTACGATATCCTGTCAAAAGTGATGGCTATCAAACCTATCCAGGCAATACTTCCGTCTTCCTAGATCCACCTTTCTCAGCATACAGACTACTATTTTGAAGATCCTGGGAATCGTCCTCTTCGAGGTCAAACATCACAATGCTAAACTTCCCCCGCAATAAGTTGTGGAGTACAAACCCACAACAATTATCCCCGGATTCGAAATTGATCAACAGTCTCCTTACTAGACATGTACAATAGGCCGGAGTCTTCATGATTTACATTGAGCAATACAAATGCCAGATACTATCCTCTCCTTCCTCATTGGTCCCCATCAATGTAAATCTGCAACAGATCCGGTGCTTCGCTCTTATAAGAATACTTCACCACCAAATAGAAGACAGCTTTCTAGATCCTGATAGTTGTATATTTCAAGAATTCTCCGTAACTTTTGAAATCAAAGTGTAGCTTTCCAAATGCATGTGAAGGAGAATTGAATTTGGATATTGGACCGGACTGGTGTATGAGGTTGAACGATGATTATGATGAAATAAGAATGTCAATTTCAACAATCAAGGTCTCTTTCTTTCCCACCGTATCTTTCTCGTTGCTTGATCGCCACGGGCACTTCCTTTCCATATCAAGAGTATACGATCCACAATGTACTTGTCCCTTTCAGATGTTGCTCTTAATAAGTTGTAGGTTTATCGACATAATGGTTGCGGATTTTGGCAATATCCATATGATCATTGTGCAAAACAATACACAGCATCGGTTCTTGAAATACTTCCGTTTGGATCAAGCGACTCGAATGCAATTCTGTCGACAATGCAACTCTGGCAGCTTGGTATCTACCACCCCTTCAAATACATGGGAGACTCGTAAGTTCAAGGACATCCAACATACACATCCATAGCTACTGAGGCTGACCTATCGTTTACAGCGCGGGCTTTCGAGAAGTATCTGTTCTACGAGGGATACGGACTGGAGAATAAGGCAAAGCTATACGAGATCAGTCAAAAGTATGATCCAGATAGGTTCTTTCAAAATCATATACCCGGGGGGTTCAATACAGATTGTATTACAATTACAATGAATGGAGTGTTTTGTCGGCAGAATGGCGTCGGTGTTCCTTCATGCGCATGAGATAGGACTTTATGCTTCCACCCTCTCTGGAGGTAACGATGCGGTCATCTTGACGTCGAGTGATAGGTTTCTTTAGGCGTTGATAATACCTATTTGATGAATCAGAGCTAGCCATGGCATGCGTCCGAATCTTGTTAGATGAAACCGACGGCTTTCTGACACAATCGGACTTGCGGATGGAGGCCTCAGCATCTAGGTTTTGCCAACAAGGGCTTCGAAATCTCAACCACAGCAGCCTAGCCACAACACAAGGCCTTAATTGCCAGAGCATGATGACTCTATTGAGGAATGGATTGATATGTCTCTGTTATTCATAGTTTCAAGCTGCAGCAACGTCAGCAGTCACATGATAATGACACGAAGTGATTTAGATCAGTATTAATAAAGAGATGGGGCCACCGAAAGCATTTGTCAGACCCACCGCGGGACCAACTTTCTTTACTGTATCCTGCCGTGTTGTATTTCTTCAACTCAAAGAATTGTTTCCGTCTTTCTTGATGATAGATGCTAATACTCGTCTATCAAGACATTGATGCCAGAACGACATCATCCACGGATTGGTTTCAAGAAGTCGAGGGTGGGATGCACCACTTGCAAGTAAGTCCTCATCAAACAAGTATTCTTTCCGGTCGAGCTCAGTCGCCAACGTTGGACAATCAAGAATTCGCAAAGTCAAGTGTGACGAGACTCGCCCAGATTGCTATCGATGTAAGTGTTGACAGTACAGAATATCACTCGGCTGACAAGTTTCAGGCTTGAGCACTGGAAGGCGTTGTGATGGCTACGCCTCAAAAGCCAATCAACCACGTCGAGTGACCGACATCGCCATCCCTGCCCCACTTCAATTTCTGCATGAAGCATCGGACTTCGAGAAAAGATATTTTCAGAAATTTTTATGCTCAACTGGACCTTCGTTATCGGGACCATTGGACACGGAATTCTGGCAGCGAACCATTCCACAACTCTGCGTCGCAGAGCCAGTCATCTATGATGCAGTCGTGGCTATCAGTGCTCTCGCCCAACGTCCAAGTCGAAGTGACTATCCACTGGTCGGGCAAAGCGAGCAACCACTCACAATAGACCATGACCAGAAAACTGCACTAGCTCTATACTCCAGAGCCATGTCGAGATTCGCAAGTTACACAGCCACAAACACGCACATTTTAGGGGTGGCAATCATAACTTGTATTCTGTTCGTTTGCATCGAAATGCTCGAGGATAGCATTGAGAGAGCAGGTTTCCTGTTCCAGCTTGGGGTCAAATTATTAGCCCAATTTGAGGGCGACCTTCACACAACGCACAATGTCAATGAAATGACCGTCTTAATCAAGAGCAATGTCGTACCGCTCTTTAAACGTCTTTCCGTGGCTGCTGTTTTCATTGGTATTCCTACCAATATACCCTTGCCGACCCAGCATGCGCTCGGGCGACCAAAACTCTGCTTTCACAATCTTACAGAGGCTCGTGATATGTTATATACACTCATGGCAAACTGGTATCCAGTTATTCAACGCGCCTACAAACACAAAAGCCTCGAAAATCTACAGATTGAGGTTTCTCAGGATTTATTGGAACACCAGAGAAATGCGATTTCAATATTGCACGAATGGCATGCAGGTTTCCAAGCGGTGATGGTGAATGGAGTTAAGTCGACCTTGGATGAATACACGGGGTCAATCCTGCTTGTTCATTACCACCTCTCAGTCATCTCAGTGTCAACGGCGTGCACTCCTTATGAGACAGCTTATGATCATTACGACCATTCATTCCGAGAAATTGTACGACAGGCACCACTCGTTCTCTCCTCTGATGCATCTGCTTTTCTTCAAGTGGACTCAACAGATCCAGCTACCTACTCCACTAGCGACCCTCCCATATTCAAATTCGACTTGGGCATCGTGGCTTGCCTATATTTCGTCGCCATTCGCTGCCGCCTGTCGGAAGTACGACGACGGGCTCTGGCGCTTCTTTGGAAATGCCCACGAAAAGAAGGTGCTTGGAAGGCATTGTCAACCGCAAAATTGTCAAAGCTCATCATCGACCTTGAAGAGGAGGCTGGTGTTGGACCTATTTACTCCCTAAAGCAGCCATCATCTATTGCTTTGACCGAAATGCATCATCTTGACTGGGAAAGAGACTTGGAGGCTGTGACTGAAGAGTCGAGACGCATTCACGGAATTCGCATGCATCAACGGTACGATAGCCCAACCAAATGGCAGATTGAGTATACCACTGCTCAAGCAGATGACTGTGGGAAATGGCGTGAGATTGTCCACACTCATCCAATAGATCCTTTGTGACCTGCCACTAGCCTGCCACGAGAACAGGGTTCGAAGCTGCCTCGGCTACGATATTGGCAGTGCAGGCTAAGTCGGATTATTGATAAGTGTATGGTCTGGATGAGTACAAGGTTATTTCAAGCTGTCAATGCTGTTGAAGTGGAGATGCATTCATAGTTTATGATTGGTCTGCTCGGTTTCGGGAGATCCGCGTCTTAAAAAGTGGGCCACCAACTAACCACTTCTAGGCCAGCTATTTTCATGGGGTCGCAGTTCCATTCCTTCAGATTGCATTGCCCCGTACCTTTTTGGCAAATCCTTTGTGACTGCGGTTCGCGTGTCAGTGATGCCGGTATAAGGCAATGAATTGCAAATGTTACCTCCACTTCTTATTGGTACGCTCGGTTTCGGTATCTTGGCAGATCCAGAATGTCAAAAGCCTCGACAAGTATAAGAAGGCGAGCACTGACTATCTCACAGTACTTGGTCTATCGTATAGCAGTGATTCTCAAGCCCTCTGTTTCCGCAAGTAGCCCCTAGCCAGGACGTCTCTCGTTTTCGATCCTCAATTTCTATCTGCACTAGGCTCAGACCTCCCTTGTCCTACCTTTTCGAACCGACGTAATCTAGCCTTCAGCCTTAGCCTTACCACCTGCTAGAAAAGTTCCCAAAGCCGATACGCTGGACTCTCTGTTCAAGGTCACCAAATACAGCCAACTAGACAGTTCGAATGAGAAGAAGATAGAGCAAAACTAAAACCAATCACTGTTCGGAACATGGTCAGCAAGGTCGGCATTCTTTTCATCGGTCTCGCGTGTCTCACTGCCCTCGTCCTTCTCTGCGCAGCCACTTCCAAACTTACCGGTTACGGATGGCCGACCAAAACCGAAAATCTTGGGTCCTTTGCAGACGATCAGAAAACATACATGGGAGAGGTACGAGCGAGAAATCTGATGTTCATGGCTCCTCCGCGCAGGATGAGGGATGAATCAATGAATGTATAATAGTAAAAGCTACCGCAATCTGAGGTGACTTTTGCTACTAGTATGACGGGTACGACACCACAAGGCCGGATTCAGGAGACAGATAACGGTCTGACTGTCAAAGATTGTCGAAGTTGACATGTAACAATGGGACAGAGAAAAAGACATCTGCAAGAAGAATGACAGCATGAGAACGAAAGTCATACAAGAGACTAGCGGAGAAGGAAACTGCAGACGACTGTTGTAAACGAGTTGAGGAACAAGGCACTCTGAGTACCCTCCAATTGGCTTTATCAAACGAATGTTGACAGAATCGGTGTCTGCATATAGCGCATCCGTCCATATCCATAGAGAAATTACATGACAAACCTCCACCACCACAGCTGCTTCTCCTTTCTCGGTATTGACGTATATTCTGGTTCTTCCTGACACGGGAACGTCGAACTGCACAGAAATGATGTTAGCCATGGCGTAAATTTGATAGGGGGATTGCAGTACTCCCTCTGCTGCACCGCAAACCAAAGTTACCTCTACATGAAAACAGCCTCTTTAACTTTGACCTTACCATGTATGTATCGGTTTGCCGCCTGCTGGACTCGCTCAATCGAACTGTACTCGACTGTTTCCCTGCCTGTAAGATACCATGTTCTACGCCTGCCTCCCCAAATCAATGCCTAACCAATCACAGTATTAAACAGAACCTCGTGTTGATGTCAAGCATCATGCCCAACAGCCGGGGAAAGCGAAAGCGAAAAGATCTAACTTGGATGGTAGGGAAGGGGACGGGGGGCCCGTCCCGTCTGCCACTCCGCTTGCCAAGTGGTTGTCCAAGCTTGGCATTGCAAATGAACACAGCAATCGAGCAGAAGCATTGGAACATACTGGCAAAACACAGTTCAGGGCAATACGTGCGTCAGTTTCAGCAGCGGGGATAATGGGTCACGCCTGTCACAGGTAGCCGCCAACTGGCAGAGCTACTAGGACGACTGCCTCCTGTGGACCGCTAACATCTGGCAGCATTACCACCACCTATTTGATTGAGTGGCTTTGTCACTTGTTGAATTCCTCTACCCAAGGAGAAAGGTCATGTCTTCAGAAGTATGTAGAGGCTTAGCAGAATGTTGGAAATCCTACATAGAAATAGTCAGTCATTACCGTCCGCCGTTGCAATTGAATACAGCACTTCAAACCTGTCCGTGACACTGAAACATCTCAAAGCTATAGATAGGTCCATACAAACCCTTCTGAAGCGTACAAGGTAGGAAGGATCAGGAGAACAAAGTAGCATTTCAACAATAACAACAATGTAGACTATTTCGTACCTGCTACGTAGGTACTACCACCCACCCACACCAAAACAACAACTTGCATAGGTAATATATGGTACTATGATACAATCTCTTTCAATGAGTCGGGGCAACTGGCGCAATGGTAACGTTGCAGAGTTACCCTGACTCAGAAAACCCTTCGTTCGATCCTCTTCCGGAGCACGTCCTCCTTGTAGTGTAGACTCGGAAAAAAACTTAGTAACCATACGTAAAGTATAGGTATGGTAAACAGTTTCGCTATCCACTCACCTCCATCTCTTATAAGAGACTGGTAGCTGAGTGTGAAAAGTTTT
>LCWF01000023.1:0-106574 GCA_001006345.1 Phaeomoniella chlamydospora | reverse complement strand
TATCTGTTTGTTTATTTGTTTAATAGATCGTCATTATTGTTATCTTGGCTTTGTTGTCGTTGCTGAAGTTCCAAAATAGGAAATAGTCTTGGCATTCAGGGGCTTGTTATTTTATTCCATTCCATTCCATTTCATTGATTCAAATTATCCAACAAACAATATCTACAACATATGAGTTATAAGTGTATTATATATAACAACGATGGAATTACGATCTGTGAAATTTCTCCTTTGTGTAGCAAGATCGGCAGTAAAAGGTAGGTCAGTAGAATAAGAATAATAATGTGTCGATGAGGAATTTTACTTTGATGTTTCTGTCTTTTTGGGGTGGTGAACGGTGTAAGAGAAATACTCTGTTCCGCTCAGCTAGATTGGATAGCTCTTGTGCTCCCATGGCGTCTAAATTCAAGCTGGCGGAGTAACTTAATTACGTCAGCAATCTCACTAAATCGAAACCCAGCCACTGTGAAACCAACATATTATTTTTTGAGCATTCGACGTCCAAACAGAGCAACGGCCCTTTTATCTCATTTCCGAAGAGTTCATGTTATATCTTTCGTCGATGGCAGAAACCATGTCTATAGCCGACTTGCAACCCCACGTCTTCCTTGAAAGTGGCTCGAACACCGCCAAGGATCGTGGGAAGCAGAACCTCTCCGTCGATGGATGCCCACGGCCAGCTGAAAACGCACCAGGAGGTCTCACTCCTCGGAGCGTCCTTACGGGCCGCACTAAGCCGCCACCATGCCAGATCGTAAATTATAGTCTTGTTCCATGAGCCAGCGACATGGTGATCGCCAATCCTGACCTTCGACATCCATTGTACAACACCATTGAACGCGATAAGCTTGTCTGCGGAATAAGGGAGTTCGCATTTAGAGTACCGTTGCACCGTTATATACCATAGTTGGATAAAATCGTCTTTTAGAAGTTCAGTGGACGACGGTAGAGGCTGTTTGGCTAGTAATTCTATTGTTCGCATATCTTGTAATTTCGCTCCGAAGATACTCAGTTAACGAATTCTGCTAGCAGTCAGATGTAGTCAGCTTTACCAAGCAGAAAAACGTGAGGCTATCGTTGCACCATTCAGACACAAAGCCCAATTGAAGTTTACCCCTCGACACAATCCAATTCAATTCCAAGCCGATCGCCTTTCCTTCTTAGGCACGGTGATAGGTCTATAGACATAGGCAGCAGATCTCTCGTCCTGGGCTGAGCAAAACCCGTTCGACCAAAGACAGCATACTTGACTAAAAGCAATCGTCGGCGCCATTTTTTATAAAGAGCGAGCTTCTCTGTCTTCATCCATTTACGACAGTTAAAGCAAATTCAGCTAGAGAAACAATTAATACGTCTAAGGCTAGGAAGTCTGACGCTCACATCTAATCTCTCTTCCTTCAACAGATCCCGACGATGCGGTCGCTGAATCGCAGAAGAGCACCTTCCACAAATCGCCATTGAACGATTGCGAAGTAGTTCTGAGCATGCGCGATCCGAAGCGGATTATAATTGACGTTTCGAGGGCGGGAAAGACAAGCAAACCACAATATGTAACCTGCTGTTGATATAATGAACCGTGACCGAGACTGAGTTTTGATAATGGTAAGTCGACAGTATTTGGGTCGAGGTGAGCAGATGAAGCCCTGACATCAGTGGGGCATGTAAGGCTCTAAGGAAAAGAAAAAGCGCGTAATTGCGAGGCAATGCCAGTTGAAACAACCTGAACGGCAGCATCTGAGTTGTAAGACAAAGGCCTACAAATCAGATTGATTTTGTATTCGTTATGAAGGCGACAGGGCATACATTGTGGCTACAGCACCTTTCGCGGATGCTTGTAGAGGTCGAAAAGCGGAAACCGCAAGCCGGTCTAGCTAAGGGTCGGTGCGCTACTCAGGCATGCGAAGTGAATTCCCAGGTCCACTCAGCAACAGCGCAAATAGCAGGGTTTGAGGCTCATGTTTGATCGGCAAGGACTTCAGGGTGCGGAACAGAGGTGGACTTTAGAGAAGTCGCTGTTAGGGGACAATTTTCAACAATCACACCCGTACAATATTCTGATTCCTACGCTATCACCTGTAACTAGTGCCCATATTTATAACATCTCGATGTTGCGTTGCATCTTCATGGATGAGTCCATATTCAAGCAAAACGCCTGGATGTGGTGGTCATATTGTGTGAAAGTCACGGAGTGAAATTATGACATATCATGGCCTACGCGTCTCTGGCACATCCTGTTGAACGTGTACCTGTACGCGCGCCGATATTTGTATTGTTATATATATTTAAATCTGAAGGAAAAGAGACCAGCCATTTATCGCAGTAGGCTACAGAGAGAGCAGGGAGTGACTAGAATTAAGCCAAGGATCCAATCCAGAGACAGAAACGGCATCCGATGCAGTTACTTTTGGGATTGCATTCATAGCTATTCAGGGTTATACAAATTTCTACACACTACTTGCTACCCAACCATGGCCCTGTTGACGTTATTTGATGCCCTTGCACTTCCGAGAACTCTGGTGAGATCTCTCTGTCAGTAGCATTGTCTTAATGCCGTTCGTTGGTGAATCTGTCTACCTCTACCTCATGAGGTGACTTAGACCGCTGTTGACCACATCATTGCCAATGTCAATACCCCCATAAGCAATGCTCGTAATGGTTTATGGACACTGGCAGCTCCTTCCCTGGCTGTTGGAAACTTGTGAGGACACTGTGAGTCCAGGCCAGGACAAGCCACGAAAGACCTGTCTATGTGTTGCAAGAGACAGTATCCGAACTCTTCCTCGCACGTCGAAAGAGAGTATTGATGACAGCCATAATGATAAGAAATTGGCTTACAATCATCGCCAATACAGCACTTTTCCAAAGCCTTGGTGTATTCTGGTGTGACTGGAAATGCGCACATCTGTTGATTCGACCCAGGACGAACTGGTACATCGTCAACACCGCCAATCCCACCCATGTCGCAATTATCACTCGTGAAACTGTTTGAGTCGCTGCACTTGAATGGGTATGCATGGGCGTTTATCAAGCAAGTTGCGAGGCCGTCAGTACCATCGATACCACCCTCTTTTATGCTGCAGGCCGTATATTCGCCGTCAGGGGTGTCGAAATTTGTGAGTTGCTGGATCCCATGAGCAGAGCAACATTTCTTCAATTTGTCCAGATTATCCCCGCAGAAGTTGGGTACAGCACATGCAGGCTTGCCGATGATGGTGTTGAAGATTGGAGGCGTCAGATTTCCAGTTACGTTTGTCAAAGCGGCTGCATATTGTGGAGGCAGATGGGCCGTTAAGTTCGAAGGGCAACCCATACTGTGCCTGAAGTAATAGCGTATGTGTGAAGCTGCCAGTCACGATATCAATGATAATCCTAATGGACAGAGGAATATTCTTCAAGATGGAGGATTGATATTCAGAAGTACGAGAGATCAAGGGCAAACCGTCTATTTTAGAGGATAGTTCATTGAGTTAGGATAAATTTGTGATATTGGTGAATGTGTATGACGTCTTTTTATTTGCTCCATACCGGGATGCATATCCTCTCTACGCGACATTAGAACCAGGGTACTGATCTTTCTTAGAGCTAAGGACGTTAGATTTTGGGAATTCTTTCGATAGTTGTCAGCTCGGCATCAACCACGGCTCAACCGGAGACTCCACAGTATTGATTAACTCCTCGCGTGATATCTCTTTCCAAGCTAGAGAAGGATAATGTTGACAAGTCGGATTGGTGAATTACTACTACAAGCCAGACGTGGGAAGATTAAGCAATACCCCCTCTTGCCAACCACGTCGATCATTGCTTGCCACAACAACCTGTACAGAGTAGCACTGCATTGACGACAAACATTGCTGTAGCTAGACCTACACGACACGGTTGGCAAAGAGGGGTAGCCTACCTGGAAAGTTTGTATGGAAAGTCTAAAGCAGGAATGGTTTTGATCTATTATGTGGAATTTGAATCGGACTTGACGTTACATCAAGTCTATTCGGAAGCCATGGAACGTGAAATGCGGTTGCCAAGGAAGGGGTCTACTGTATTATGAAAAAGTCAGAGGGAGATATACTATAACTTATACTGCAGAGTTTAATATAAGAGCGCAGGAGTCAAATTCAGGACACAAAACCCCCTCAACTTCAAGAACAAAGTTTAGGGATTTGGTTGGCCATGATCCTGATTTTCCCTTCAACCCCTCTCAAATATTGAATTTTAAATTTCTGTTCGTTGAAGGAATGTCTTTCCTGACCATACACAAAATACCCGTTCAATCGTCCGTTTGTTCAAAAAAGGGGTTTGAACGATTGAACCGACCCAAAGAAGAGTTTAAAACTCTGCGGCTGGCTAGGAATGTCAAGATGTCACAAGGGCCTTTGAAGATCAAAGGGAAAGCTGAACCGTGGACATACCCGAGCGATCTTTTAGGTTGAGATAATCTACCAAGGCCTCTTGCAAGACAAATAGCTTCAAAGTTACAAGAGAAGGGATACCGGCAATATTCGGCGAGGAAATATCTGCTCAACAGACATGTTTTTTTGGCAGACTGACAAGTATAAATATCTGTTCGTTGCCCTTCGTTTCACTTTGTAGATCTATCAATCGAAACGTGTAAGATTCGTGAGATACAATCATCTCCTACCTCCTCAGACGCATTTCTATCCCAAGATACTTTAGAACACCTTGCTTTGCCCATCATGCGTTCCATCTACCTAGCAATCTGCTTTGTCGTCGGCTGTCTTGCCGAGGACAATATCTTCCTTTGCAGAGACTCTATTTGTAGCGACTGTCCAACGACCATCAATGCTGGCACAGGCTGGCCGGAATGCTCTCTGTATGAGGCATATGATTTTTCCGATTCAAATTTCCCAGTTGAATCCGATGGCACCATGGACTTCTACTTGGAGATCCCAGCACCCAATTCAGGTTGCAAGTTCCTCGTGGGTCACTTTCCTGAGAGTACTATCGAAGGATGCGGCGAGCCCGTTATCGTTGTCGAAAATGCCCAATGTGCACTCTTCCAAACCAGAGGAAAATTCTCAACTCAATTTTGTTGCGGCAAGACCGATTGTGAAATTGCTGAGGGTGACTGGGGGGTTCAAGCTCATAATACCAGCATTACCATCCCGAGTCCCGACAGTCCCCAGCACTCTAAAGCAGAATCTACTGGTCAGAGCCTTGACGGGCGATCATGGAAGGGGAGGGTGGACCCAGGCTTTGCCAAAAGAGGTTGTGATTTTACGCAGGAAGGAGACTACTACGAAAGTTATGGTACTACTCAGCAAATCTCGTAAGCTTTGACTCACCGTCCTATTTCATTGGATCTTCTGACAATGATTATAGTCAATATATCACTGGACCAGCCACTATCACGGATAGAACTACACAGACCGTCTCATGGACAACAACATTCAGCGCTAGTATAAGCTACGGGATTCTCAGTGCAGGAATAGACTTTGAGACATCAAAGTCAATGTCAAAGTCATGGACGTACACATTTGAGGTGCCTGCTGGACAGACTGGTGTGATAATATGGACTCCCACAATGACGTGCAGACATGGCTACGTTACAGGCTGCTCAACGGACGAGACCGGCGACGCGTGTTTCCCAAAGGAGGCCGAAGATGGAACTATCGAAGGCAATCTCGCCCTACAGATCCATTCATAGATGATGCGGGCCTTCCGCCACTGGAAGAAGCGCGGTCAGGTACTACGACCAGCAGCGTAAAGGCTCTAGTTTTAGAGTTCAAAGGAATATTTTAGGGCCGAAATGTCAGACAGTGTGGTCAGGCCGGCAGAAAACTCGTGGCACTCGTTTTGATCAAGGTACTTCATTTTGACGGGGAAATATATTCAATATATGTAACTTAACGTTACTCAAGTTAATTATTTGATGTGCCAATTGATATTTCATGCAAATCGTTAGCGTACTCGCCGCTTTTAACAGGTGGGCGGTGTACAGAGTAGGAATGGTGGCCGCTTCACCTGGCAGGCACGGTCTTCTCGAATACCACCTGTCCCAGGAATGATCTTGTTCTTCTTTCGACCCTCACTTTATCTCTCTGATACTCCTGGATAGAGGAGAGTGCGAACAAATAGTGAAACTACCTTCTATCAATTAAGAATTGGCAAAATCTCTTGATTTTGTGTGTGTATGGGACTTTGTTGCAATAACAGCAGGATAACTCGCGGGGAACGCGGGCAACACAACACTAGAATCTACTCTAATCTATGACTTCTGGCCACAATATCTTAGCCATACAGAGTGGAGTTGGCGTAAGCCCATTGTCTCCTTCACGATGATTGAGGAAAGTAAAACCGCTGAAGCGAAAAAAAAAGCGAGTTCTTGACGACGCTAAATCAAACGACGCTCGAAAATATCAAGAACATCATTGAGGAAAGTCCGGCAATAGATCTCTGGCCACACCTAAGGGAGCAAATCCGCAGATACAAGAAACAATGTGACAAGATCGCTAAGACGGAACAGCCAAATCAGCCAGGTGGGATCAAATGACGGCCGTAAGAGCATTATTAACGCGACTTTGTAGATCCCGATCTAAATCCAGACGCTGCTCGCCGTTGGAGATATTTCCTTCCTATTGAAGGGGACGTCAAAGTTTGCTTTCCTCTTTCGTCAGAACTTGTTAACCTTGGCCTCATCCCGGCATCATCTTCAAACATAGAAAAAAATGCTCAAGAGGGGCAGCAAGGACAACTCAGCGATGTCGAATCGCCGTCTCTTCTAAGCATCAATGGAAACCACCACGAAGCTGACTATGTCTCGCGCACAAATCTCTATGATCTGCTGGAGGAAGGCGAATGGATCCATGAGCTGTGGTCAACGGCTGTTGTGCGAATAAGTCCAAACGTCGTGGTGAAGATCTGCAAAGCCGACGGTACGACCGAATTGATGAACCTTGTGCACATTCGAGCGCAAAATCCCAACATACCAGTTCCCGAAGCCCTTGGGATGGTCTAGAACAAGAATCGAGTTTATGTATTCACGAGCTTTATCCCTAGAATACCTCTCGACAGAATCTGGAATGTTCTTGCATCTTCACAGAAATCAAACATCGTACAACAGCTTGACACTATTTTTTACGAGCTCAGACGCCTACCTTTACCATCCAGCGAATATCTGGGCGGCGGTGATCCTATCCGCTGCAAGGATAGCCGCCGTTGGACCCGTGAGAAGCCTTTCATAAAGAATGAGCATGAGTTCAACGACTTTCTAGTCAGCGAACATCATACTTATGCCGCACAGGTGGAACTGATACGGCCAACTTTTCGTGCGGATCATCGGATGATTATGACACACGGAGATCTACATCCACGGAATATTATTGTCGAAGGGGACAGCATGCATATCACAGGGATTGTGGATTGGGAAAGTGGAGGGGGATATCCGGAGTATTGGGAATACGTGAAAGCTCTTCAAACAGGATTCGACGAGGAAGCTCCGGATTGGCATCTCTCTTTACCCGATGCAATTGTTACATACGCAGAAGAATATGCAAAGGATCTTGCGATCGATCGGATGGTGAATTGACGGGCTGGGTACGCAAGCATCTCAAACATACCTATCAACAAGACTGTACTCATACAAATGATCCATCAATAATTCTTCCACTTCTTCTGGTATTTAGACGTAATGTAGGATGTGCCTTTC
The DNA here is from genome assembly GCA_001006345.1 of Phaeomoniella chlamydospora. Classification (NCBI taxonomy): domain Eukaryota; kingdom Fungi; phylum Ascomycota; class Eurotiomycetes; order Phaeomoniellales; family Phaeomoniellaceae; genus Phaeomoniella; species Phaeomoniella chlamydospora. Next base: position 98,911 of record LCWF01000023.1, on the reverse strand, counting down.
GTGCCTTCCTCAAGGTAGCCCTCCTCTCTCAACTTCTCAACGACTTCCGTCACCCAATTTTGACAATTCCATTCCTTTGCCTTGCCCATCGGTACATTTTCGAAAAGTTCCGGCTGATGTGGACTCAGGCTGATGGGGTTGAGGATTGCCATGTAAGATATAAGGAAACCCTCGTTTCGGAAGTCCAAGTGACGCCGGTACTTGATTATCTGTATTATTAGCACTATGTGTGGCTCTCCAGAACTACTGTAGGTGTGCTCTGGTCCCCATATTCTTTGAATTGACTCGGTTCCTCACAACGAAGAGTATGGTATGGTCCTACATCAACATGAATCGAGAAAAGGATATTTTCCTGCTCGTCTTACATACCAGTATTCCTACAATGTTCCCGGAAGTCTAGTATCATAGGATGTTGAGGAGCATTTCACTAGGTGGTAATTTATAGGTATCAGTCAGACTTTACTCGTAGTAATTATGTGTCTTCTTGTTCGGCGACATCGACTTCTTGAGTCTTATATATATTATTTAATATGAGTTATTTCTCTTACTCTGTACGAAGTAGGAGCCCAGGAGCGTACCGACTAAAGACAACCTGGTCTTTGCCGGAAATAAATTAAGAAATCCTTTCGATTTTGTCACTCGTTTATGCTTTGCCCGGGTCGGACCTCATTCTCCTCATCTAGCTTCTTCACGTATTCCCACGCCGGCTCTCCTTCAATAGCAAGTCTCTCGAAGGAGGGTTCACCACCAAACGAATCAAAAGATTTCATCTTATATTCAGACAACGTGACGCCATCGATCAGATATTCCCATCCTCCTCCGGGTTTCTTCTGCCTAACTACCTTGTTCTCTCCCAGGGGTTTGTACCTAAGTTTCTCATCTTCGAGGTCTCGCGTTACGTGCATGCGATAGCCCACGGTGGGGTGAACACTTTCAAAGGTGCGGCCAAGAGTTGTCTGCTTTGTGTCTTTGGCGTAATTCCCGGGTGTGCGCGGTTTCGATCCATTTGCCTTGTAGATGGATGTATAGCTCTCAACCCAAGCACCCGTCCCCCATCCACGATCTCGGCGGATTGGGGGCTTTCCGGTCCCGGTGAGAGGTTGCATGATCGATGAAGCAGCAGAGCCGACTGACCGCGTCACCCACTGGGCCCAGCTCTCTTGCGCGGTGGCTTCTTTCTTAGCAGCTAGCATTGTCTCATACTCGTCAACTCGAGCATTAATCTCGTCAATGTAGTTTTGCCGCGCCCTTGCCTCTTGATTGACTGTCGTCTGGTTGACCCCCAGGTACGGGCGAATTTGGTCTAAGAGCCACGCAAACGTAATATTGGAGATCTCTGGCAGTTGCTTAGTCGGCCTCAAACATCACACTGGAACATGAAATTCTCACCTTCAAGGTCTCCCTTGTTCTTCAACGTATTAGTTGAACCACCACCGACATTGATATGCACACCTGGAAACCAGACTTGAAGCAGCTCCGGTTCATCTTTGAGATTCTCTTCCATTATGATCAGACCTCGCCGAGCCTTGTTGTAGGCGAGCTTCAATTCCTGCTTGGTCTGTTGTGAGACAGTCCGGTCAAGTTGGGCAGAATACCATTTAGCCTCTGCCTCGTCCTTCAGACGGATCTGGTTTTCGATATCACCAGTCTCTGGCTTGTCAACTTCCGGAATATACCACAGCGTTGGTGTATAAGATTCTCGATGCTCATCAAGAGCAAGTGCATGGAACGCATGTTTGATATCTCCAACTAGGTCAGCAAGCGGCGTCTCTCTCGCATTCGCAGGACTCACTTCGGTTTAATTTTACGTTGAAATAATTCGGCTTCTCCTGCCAGAACAAAGGATCCCATCCACGAATACTTGGCAGGCCCAAGGCACCGACCGTATCGAACACTCCTACAACCTCAATTTCTCTTGATACGGCGTTCCAATCCCCGTGCGGGGGCTTCTCCCACTTGTAGTTGCAATTCTTGTACCCCAAATCTTCAGGCTGTTTCTCCATTCCCTTCCCATCCACCCATTCGAAATATGCATCGCTGCCGTAGAATTTTTCTCCCGCCTTGCCCTTTTTGTACAGTTCCCAGATTTCTGGGAAGAGGTGCATGTTTCTTGGCTCACAGATCCCAATATCTGATATCAATCCTGCGATGGATCGCGCAGTATAAGCACCCCTCGAAAACCCGAAACACATGATCTGATCTCCCTCGGTATAGTTGAGTACGACGAAATTGTAGGCTTCGATGATATTACCTTCCAGACCAGCACCCATCCAATTACCAGCAAAGTTTTCGACGCCCGAGAACGAGGTGCCTACCCCAGAATCATACCAGACAATCTGTTGCCAAACTTTGTCTTTATCATCCAGAGCAACATGTTCAAGACTGCGAGCGAGGCGGGTGACGTTGGAAGGAGTGTTCTTTTCACCAGACACGGTTGATTGTCCTGTGCCATCACAGCAAATAATGATGCGCTTGGGGATATTGAGAGGGGATTGCGCCATGTTGAGAACGTAGACGCGAGGTTCTGAGTGAGGTCCTTGGTCCCTTGGCACCTTATGAGATCAGAGTTCACTTCCCAAGGGTCGTTAAGGCGAATTCATCCCATTTATACTCGATGGCGGACACAATCATCGCACGGGACCCCATGCCTGCTCACGCATGTACCATGCCTCTGGTTCATCTGCGCAGGGCTAGCTGAGGCAAGGCGCGGGTCTGGCCAGGCCATGTGGTTCACATACGACGCCGTGGCGCCGGCCCAGGCCATAGAGTCCATATCAAAACGTGGCGTACATCTTTTCAGCTTCCAAGTTTCCACTGACGGTGCTGGCAGTCACAGATCTGAGCGTTTATCCGGTCTAGCTTTTATATCATGCATCAATTCGTTAGTTAGTGAGGTCAAGCCCTGTATGCACGGGCGGTCTCGGCTCAGCCGAAACTACCTGTAAAGAGCTTCACTCCGCCTTGTGCTGAATTACCAACACTAGAGCGTTACTATATACAGTATAGTATAACTATTTTTGTGGCTGCACCTGAATCGGTAGTCCAACATTGACCTAATGATCTACTCTGGTATAGTGCCACGACGAATGTCTAGGTTTATGATCAGCTCGTGTTTTATGTTCATGGAACCGATGCGCATACCTCCTGTGCGGAGTAGGTGAATGTCCCGTTACAGATCTCTCACTGCATAGAAGGCAATGATAATTGATCAATAATTCTCTAATTTTTCAAGGAATAATTCTTGATAGACAATAATATTGATCTGTACTGCCTCAATTTTACGGGATCATCCTCGGTATACTCAGTCCTTTGGGTTCATATCCACATTTTGCCGAGTCCGGCGCTGGGCAGTGGAAACAACTGCAAAAACAGAAACCTAGTCACCTCGTTGACGATTCTCGCGTCAGCAGCAGAGGGGGACTTATGTATAGTCAATGTCGCAGAATGTAGTATGCTTATGCTCCTACCAGCACTATAGTGCATCTTGCTTGTGTGACCGACTGATGAGGCCGGGAGTGCGATTTCGTGTTGCAGTCACAAACCCGTGCTGAATCCCTTGCTCAGGCATGATGGAACCTTTCGTGGATTAGACAAGTCACTGTTTACTATGCCAAGTAGAAAGGAAAGGATTTTATATTCAAAGATTTAATTGTTTTTTGCTCTCTGAGAAATCGTGATATGTCTTATTAGTTTGACATAGCATGACCCTTTGGTTTGTATCTTCTTCGTGTTCCACCCCTCGTTTCATTACTTTCCCTGTGCAATATGCATTGCAGGCAAGTCAAGTTGGGCCCGATCCGACATTATGCGATACCACTCTCTCTGTGCCGCATCCATTGCAAGCAAGGAAGCACGACCTAGGAGTTCCGCTGCGGGCGAATCGGATGATGAGCAGGAACAGTCTCCTCTCACGGCCATTTGTCTTGGTGGTGATATGTAGTGATATTATATATCACATAAACAGCGGTGACCTCATATAAACCCGGCGGCAGATTGATCTTCTTGGAAGTATACCGATGTCGATCACAGGATCATACGTTCGCTTTATCAATCGAGCGATTATGAGAGTATGATCACTCTCCGTTGTCGACATCCCCAAGTGCAGATGAAGAGGTTCCGCGGAAAGCGGCTCAACAGCTCGCCGTGGACCGTGTCTGTCTCCGTCTCCGTCTTCCGGAGATAAGTTTCATAATTTCGTAATTATTGATCGTTTCATCATTTCAATAGTACAATCTAAAAAATCTCGTCCACTTCCTTCGAGACTCTTTCTGTCGATGTTGCCTCTGATTTTCAGAATTCTAGGAACCGGTCAGAACACTAGCCACTTGTCTGGTTTCAACGGCTGAGATAACTTACAATGGAGGAAGCTTTGCCGTCCGACTGTACTCGCACAAGGACTCGTTCCGTGATCTTGACGCCTTTTTGCGAATTTGGGTCTCTGATGATGGCAGGAAAATAGATTTCTTCGACTTCGCATATTGACCCTTTGTGCTGAAAAGGTTCCGGGCTGACAGACATTGGTGATCTGCTGAAATTCCTAACGGGAACGGGGATGCTTGACGCCATTGTGGACACTTATAAGGATGATGGGAGGGATGGAGGGATCAACTAAACAAGGACGTGTTGATTTTGGAAGTAGGATGTGCTAGACCGTTGAAGATCGACAAGAGCATGAAGTGAAGCGCACACATCTTCTTGAAGAGATACGACTTTTATATATGGTCTATTCTGCTGTTCGGTCCAGCTTGTCTGTTTAGTGATCGGAAAAACTATGTTCCATATCAGGCCGAAGGCAGCTATGCATTTCCACATTAACCTTTGGTAGCAGTGGCTGGAAAGCGCCATAAACACGAACTTCTTTCATGTTTCCTTGCCTTCCATTTTTCTAGAAGCCTTGCTAGCAGCTAGCAATTCGCCTGGTGAAGGCTGTGCAATGCAGGATTCGGCGGTTACCGAGAAAACAAGAAAGCTGGTTGGATTCGGACTTTTAACTTTGATGGCGTTGGGGCTTTCGGCGAGATTTCTTTGTTCTAACAATTGTCCTACCGTGTGGTGCTCATGCTCGAGAGCTGCTCTCCCCGGAAAGAACCATCAAAAAGGTCACCCAATCGTTTGTTCCTTGCATCATCTGACCCCCAGACACGGTGACATAGTTTCTCTCGTCGTTGCGATCCCCTCAGCATGGATGCTCTCAGTCTATGTGTTTGTGCGATCTGGTTTCTTTTGGTATGACAGCGCTGGTATTACGGCAGTTGCACTCATGCTATGCACGATAGCTTCACTTCTGCCTTACCGGGGTATTCTACATAAGTGATCATCTTAGGACTCACTGAACTTCACAGAGCTATAGCAGGTCAGTTATCCCCTCGATTCTTCGATCTGTACCAACAAAACAGGAGGCATCAAGCTGGTTCTTTGTTGTAGCAGTATTTCATTGTTTGAGTCTGTTCTATTGATGAAACTCTCTGAGACCAAGGCTCAGGCTTCCCTCTTCAACTTTGCTTCCGGATTTGCATCATTGCAGGATCTTGATTGATTGATTGACCGCATGGCTGTATAGCGGGGTATATTTTTTCACAACTTTATCGATCTGGATCCGTTTGTGTTAGTAACGTTATCGGTTGGTCTTTCATTGTTGTCCTGACATAGCTTTTCATTGTCTGGTTCCGACTATATGGTATTAATAGGCCTAGATCCCTGTCACAAAATCCGGCCATCTAGATCGAGCCAATGTTGTCAAGATCAAGATTCCAGCATTCCAGCTTACCACATTGTTGCATATTCGGACTTTCCGAGTCTCCCCATGGGAATTCCATAAAGATCCACTCTCCTGGAGTGTTCTCAACTGGGAAAAGTATCCACAAGCAGATTTCATTGGACTCGGAGCAGCTACTCTGATTTCTATCGCATCAATTGCCAGGGCATGGAACGGGTGCTCAATCGTGTGCTATTCACACTTGTGACGTTCCTGGTCCGAAGGAGGATCAACCAAACTATTGATAGGCCGCCGACCACGGAGGATCACCGTCCCTTTCGAGAATCGGAAGTCTCTCGAGACCCAACACCCTAATGTACTCCTCCAGATCGCCATCACCGGGTACTGGTATGGATGGTGGGCCGTAAAAAGGGTGTGACCTTTGGTTGACCGACCGTGGTGAAGCTTGTGTGGACCGATACCTCTGCGACCATATGAAAAAAGCCTGAGCATTCATTATAAGAGCCACAAAGTAGCGCCGAGGAATAACAGTGGCGTCTGAGGATCTCAGAGCGGTAGCTATACATGAATCTGTCACAGATAAAATCCTTGAAATTCCGTATACCATGTCCAGGTTTCAACCTAAACCAATCACGAAGACCTTCGTTTGGAGTGCTGATGATGTCTACCACAGAAGCGCCACCAACCGAACCAAACCAGCCCTCCTCCTTTCGCGTTACACATTCCAACTTTTTCGCAAGCATTGATTGCTTCAAGTGACTTATCCAATTCCGCTCCTTTTCTCGCCGTTTTCGGACACACGTTGATAATTTCAGTGCATAATGATATATGATATTCTGGACTCCATATCATGGGTTCACAACATCCCGCATGCGACGATCAGACTTCGGTGTCCTGGTTGCTCTGCTTTTGAATAATCAATGGTGCCAGAGTTTGTTACTTTAAAGGCTGGAGGCTTTATTTTCATTGATTTTTTATTGCAAATGTATTGAACCTGACGAAAGCAGGTGGTATTATGTCAGTGGTGAGGTTGGACATGGTACCGGTCGGGTTGTTACTGAGGACAATGCAGACTATCTCGAACTCGGTTTCCGCGACGCAGTCCGAGCCTTTTGAAAATGAACATGAGAGTTTGGATACGCCGTCAGATACAGTATCAGATGCATGGACTCAGAAATTTGAAGGTTGGTCGAGAATAGATTTACGAGATGATGGGTTTTCTTTTCAGATAAGAATTACAGGGTGAATATAATAGAAACGATTGGAAGAGATCAGGTTTGTGGCCTTTATAGCTATCTATTCTTCCAGAGAACTAGATTTTTTTAGTCGTATATCAACCACCGTTTTCCTTCGCTGCCGATGATTCCCCTCCCTTCTCGTCTGTTGAGGGAAGTATTGCGTCCTTGAAAACTGCAAAACTTGACGGAGTCTCTTCCAAGACCGGGAAGTGAAACCCGCATTGAGGGCACACCTCGCGTAGCACTGCCTGTTCCTGTGCGAGCTCATATTTCTTGTCCTGGACGTTATTGCAGACAGGACAGACGCGCAGAAGCCGTGTACCGACGAGCTCGAAATTGGTGATGATGTCTTCCATGATCGCGCCATTTGCGGCCCAAGTTTTGCAGTATTTGTGGTAGGTGTCTTTATGCCAGTCATAGAGAGCGCCGCGGCTAGTCCAGAAACTGCATTCGTTGTACCAGCTTCGATCATCGGGGTGCTCCCACCAGGTAAGATGCAAAAATCCGGGAAGTTTCATAAGGTGACGGCGAGTGTCGGCAAATAGAACCTTGAACTTCTCGTACGCATCGGGACTGGAGAAGCGAACCCGTTGCATGCTCAGATAGATAGGCATAGTTGCGGTTGCGGTTGGGGATTGTAGCGACAGAATCGTGCCGAGTGTATCAGTTCGAAAATCGTCAAGGAGTGGGCGACTGAGAGGTATACCGAGTGTCAAGCTCGAACGTCAAGCAGGTCACTGAGGTTTTCTTCACGGAGGTTCTTTTCTGTGCAGAAGCTCAAGGTTAATGGCGTGACATCTTGAGCTTCTTATGCCGGAAAAGAGACTCATTCTCGACAGATTTCTAAACCAATGATGTATAAGATATTCGAATATCTTCGTCCTCTTGAGGGACAACTTACCTGGTCTCCGGCTGCACGAAGCCGGACCCGGGCCCATGATTCAGGAAGCGACTCCATACAAGAATGAGGTATTAGAAATGTTACCGATTAGTGCACAGGCTCTTTTATGTCAACCCACACCAAGTACAATGCAGCTCCTCGAAGATAACGTTTGGGATTGCCTAAAAAGGAGTAGCGTCAATGGTCCCAAGCCACAGCATCCTTATCTCTAGTTCTCCATCCTTCACATGTCAGCCAAAAATCATTCGATAGTGTCCTTAATTGTGATGCTGACTCTGATATGAGGAGTTTGCTGTGGGCCCGGACTCGCTCTGCAAGAGAGGGGTATGAGACAGGTAACTCTATGCTTGGACCAAGATGGAAGAGGACTATCACTGTACAAAAGCGGCTTGGTTCAAACACGGCTTAGAGGTAAATTCCGTGTATAACCCTCAAACTCGGCAGGATGGTTAAGTCCCGCCGTGCCCACTGCTACAACACGGCGCCGCTCGCTGTACGGCAAACATCGTCGTATGGACGGGCGATACTGACCAAGCACTAAAGACAATGATATCCAGATATGAGATGTATGCGTAGGTATACTGTTGTTGATGCCTCTCAACTACTTATACTTCAAAACTACTCAGCAAATTAACGAGGTAATCCGGAAGCATCGATTGAGTATAACACCTTTGGATATATACCCGTACATTATGGCCATCGTTAACCAGATAGAAGTTGGCAGTCGCAGCAGTGATGGGAAATGGACACCGTTTGCCTGGGATGAGCCTGTTCATGGCCCTCAAGTAAAGGGAGAAGTTCTCGTGGTCCGGACGGGAGGCACCTCGGGGAACTTATCAGCAGGCCTTTGGCGCACAGGTGTAGGACTACCAGGATGTAATCCTGACGGCTCTTGTCGAGTGGTCTATTCAGCACCTCTTGGTGATGAAACCGTTGTGTTGCTGGAAGGTGTGGTAGACGTCACAGTTACATCCACGGGCAAAAAATATCACCTGGAAGCCGGCTCCATGTTGAGCCATCCGAAGAACCTCGACTTAGTCTGGGAGATCAAAAGTCCTTTCCTGAAGAAATTTTGGATCATATGGGACAGTCCAAAGGCTACGACCAAGGGTGACGACCTCTACGTGGGTAACATCAGCGACAATCCTGATCAATGGACCCCCTATTCTTGGGAAGAGCCAAACGACGGGCCGCAGGTGTGTGGTGAGCTGTTCACCCTGCGTGATACGGGATCTACTGGAACATTGATGTGCGGGATTTGGAGAACCGGCGTTGGTATCGCAGGCTGTGCCACGGATGGTTCCTCAACCGTTCCATACAGCGCGCCGCTTGGAGACGAAACCATGCTATTATTGGAAGGTCAGGCACGACTGGTTGAGGAGAGTGGAAAAGAGCACAACTTCAAAGCTGGCGACATCATCGCACTGCCATCTGGTGTCAAGTCGACTTGGACTTCGAAAGCCCCTTTCGTCAAGAAATTCTGGATCATCACGAATGCCAATATTCCGCCCAATTGATTTGCCTGATTCGCGGTAGTGCGAGGGATTGGCTGTTGAGGAAATTGTTATACAAATCTCTGAGGTAGACCTCATGTCACATAACCTCGGGTAGCAGATCGCAGTAATAGGAAGAAGCGTCAACTTACCCCTCCCTTTTCCGTTGTTTGAACCCGCATGCTACATGTTCCCCCTTGTTTGATATGCCATAATCATCAAAATCGATTAGAAAGAATAAGTCACTGATAAGCGAATCAGTCATCGCCGATTGCTCGTGGTCGAGATACTGTAGCTGTAACCACAAGCTTCTTATCAATATGGAAGATAAGAAACGGCCCTTTCCCCATAAAGGAAAATGGACGCGGCGTCGGCTCCCTTGGAATCGTCCGACATGGTCCGAGAAAGTATCATTCATTAAACGACAGCCTACAATGTGCAACCAATATTCTTGGTCATATGCTGACGCTCCAATCATCTCCAGCACTTTTCACTTCATGTCAGATAACATGGGTTACTCGTTGTTCCATTGTACTTGTCGATCAGCCCCAATATTGAGAGCCACTTGGCGAACTAGAATGAGCACTCTGAGATCTTACCTTCTATCAATAAGATGGACCTTCTACCAAATAGCAGGTAGCATTCTTCAAATAAATGCACCAGGATCTTGTCGCTGTACCAATTATCTGGTCAACTTTTGTGACGTTGAAACTCTCAATTTTAGGACAAAGATCTCGAACGCATTTGATGAATTTATTTCTAGAGGCCAGGCATGTCAGAAACGAACAATAGGCACCACCGTCGCCTTCCTAAAAGGGCACATCGCGCTTGTCTCAACTGCAGGTTCGCTTCCTAATCTCCGTATCCGAAAGAACTTGTTGAAATCCGGAACTAATATAGATGATTTTGCCACTGCAGACGCAAGAAATCTCGATGCCCGGGTGAATGGCCGGTCTGTAGTTTTTGCAATAGACTGGGCCAGGTATGCCGATACGATGATAATTTGACCAAAAAGACCAAGATGTCTCGGTCTGAAACGTTGGCAGACGATCCTGATTATGTGCGGTCACATCAACTAGACGTGCAGATGTGATCAGACAATGACTGTTTTAGTGTGCTCTTGTCGCTAGATTAGGTGAACTTGAAGCAAGACTACAGGAGGTTTCAGCTGCTCAATCGAAGTAATCCGTGCTCTCCTCATTGACTTCTGCGCTTCTGTGTTAACGGATCTCTAGGAACAGCGCACCGACTGAGGCTGCTATCGAACTGTTTCCGATCAGCGATGACATAGACCAACTGTTGTGGCAGCTTCCGGAGTCGACTGACATGGAAAAGTCACCATATTCCACCATGCCGCAAAACACACTATGGACGCAGTAAGTTACTTCACGCGCCTTTGTACACTCAGTGTGTTGACTATCGAAAGTCCATCCAGCGAAGCGATGAGGGAATCATCACATGTCCAGAGAGCTATTGATAGCTTCTTCCTTCACTCACACAACCAACCATATTCTTTCTTCCATGAACCCAGCTTCAAAGCTCGTCTTTCATGGGGACTCTTACCTGACTACCTCATATTAGCAGTGTTAGCTAGCGCCGCACGTTTCTTGGAACCCTCAGTTGACAAAGTCGAAATGGGCCAGGTATATGCATCGAGGGCCTGGAACCACGTTCTGACTCATATGGAAAGAGACGAAGAACCAAGTATGGAAATTGTTCAGGCCGCTGCTCTGCTGGCCATCTTTGATTTCACAGGTAAACACCTTATTCGCAAGTGCGAACTCAAACTCTTCTAATTTTGAACCTGAAGCTTGTAACAACCGCAAAGCATGGATGAAGCTTGGGACAGCAGCCAGATTCGCTCAATATTTGAAGCTCACATCCGAGCCTGACTCTACTCTACCACTCTCATGCCAAGAGGAGAGGCGTCGAACTCTTTGGTCGATCTATCTTCTCGATATGCTCATAACTTGCGGAAGGGCGCGGCCTCCTGTTTTCCAGGAGCACTTTTGCAAACTAAATCTGCCATCAACAGAACATGCCTTTCGCTCGGGCATACGTGAAAGCCCTGGCACGGTCGAGCAAGTCTTACAAGATACCAATGTCGACAACGACATTCCCGCACCATTTGCAAGGGTGGTTATCATTGCAACTCTTTTGGCCCGATGTACTCGATATATGCTCCAAGATGTTAGCATCTGTCCAGAAAAGCCACCATGGGACAGAAGTTCCGATTATGCTGCAATATACTCAAGTTTACTTGATCTTGAAAGCAAGCTTGGCTTTCAGCGATCGTTCAGTGACGCCATCTTGAATGACTGCATGGTCGATGAGTCCCTGGATCGCGATTCTGCGGAGTTAGTTCTGTTCTCGTATGCCCTCTATTATCTGACTCAATGCTTGTTGAACCATCCTTACCTGCTACGTCGCCGATTGGAGCCCTTTTCTACCAAGATTCCACTGAATTTTTTACCACTGTCGTCAGCTATCTGCCAGCTTCATGCTCAAAACCTCACGATGCTGTTGAAAGATATTCGAAGTGATGGCTGCATGGCAGAGAACTCGTTCTACAATTATTGCGCTCTCGTATCTGGTGGTATCAATGCATTGTATTGTCATTCCGGCTCTCGTGCGTTGCAAGAAGAGTCAAAGGATGGGCTAGCTATATGTCTTCAGTTCCTCCAGGACCGCTCAAGATATTGGCACAACGCAAAATCCATGGTGCGTCTCTCTATCCGTTTTAAGTGGTGTATTGACTATTAACAGCCATGATAGCTAGAAGAATTGCAGGCCTTCTGCCAGGACGCTGGTATCTTTCGCCAGCTGATCACCGTCGATTCCGCAACGGTCGACTGTTCCGCCGCCGATTCCGAACGTCTCTTCAACTTGGTAGATTACAATTTGGTATCCCAATCCAGAACGACCACGGAATCTGTTGAGAGCGGTGATTCATTTTCCACTTCTGTTAACGAGTTTCATCTTGGTGACCAGGTTGACTTGGATTTCTTCGGGAGTATCCCAATCACCGGATTTTGACAAATACATGTTATCTACTACTTACACATTCGAACCAACATAATTTCCGTCGGCGCTTTGTCTTTGAAAAAAGAAAAGTCTGTTGCTACAGTATGGTCCCCCGCATGACAAGCGAGCTCGAGATCCATCGACGGCTATGAATGGCTACTCTCAAGTTTCCACCATAGCCGTATTTTGACAAAAGTCCTCTCTATATAAGAATCAGCAGAGCCCGGAGTATCTACTCTACACCTTTAACCCCCGTCCTCATGCGACAACCTATATAGACGACGGGACTCCATTCTGTATGCACTTGAACAGTGTGATGTTCAAAGGCAGTAGAACCCATAGTAAATCTACATGAATCTGCAATTGAGTATCATTTCACTCTTTATAACACGGAGAAAACATAATCACCCCCCATTTGGAAGATAATTTGCTCTCAACGCCTCTCCCTGTTTAAATTGTGCCTTATCTAGTTAAAAGGTAGTAGACGATCACCACCACACACAAGAGATAAATATAAGTTATCAAACCCACCCACCAAGTATTTATTGGTTGATTGATTGGTTGATGGATGGGATGGGATGGTTTGGTAGATGGGAAAGAGGGGGTTTCATGATTCATGATATGTGATATGGGGATAGAGTTCGGGTTAAATTTTCTTTTATCAGAAAGATGATTGATGTAATTACATGGTTTATATATGGTTTGTACACATGGGAAGGATTTATTGGGCGAGGGTTTTCTGGTACAAGAGATTGGATTATGAGAGAAGCACTTTAAAATGTCCACGATTGAAATACAAATCATCGAGAAGCACTTCCCATAGTCTGTTTACATCCTTATACTTTGTCCCAAAATCGCATCGCCGCCACACATCCATCTATAGATTCGAGCTAGACATACAAGATGGCCAAAGTACGGTAGTCGTTCATGCCGCTGTCTTCTTCTCCTCTGCCTTTTCATCCAGAGTCGGGGTTACGGGAGTCGGGGCTGAAGTCGGGCCTTCCTCCTCGTCCACAGTTTTCGAACCTGTAGGTTGGTTGGCACCAATCCATTCGCTCTCGGGCAACAGATTCATCTTCTCTTCATCCTTGTCCCAGCCACGGAAGAAGACCCAGAACATCACACCTCCGATGCCGGCGATGATAGCGACTGAGCCGTAAAGCCACACGAGAAGTGGGTCGGCACTAAGACCGACGAAGGCCTGGGTGAGGGCAGCGGAAATGGCGGAGGTGAAGAGGTAGAAGCCCATGACGAGGGAACGCATATTGGCGGGGGCGTTGGAGTAGGCGTATTCAAGACCGGTAACGCTTGCGAGGATTTCGGACAGGCCGATAAGGATAAAGACAGGAGCTTGAACCCAGACATTGATGGGAGCGGTTGTATCACAGGTGGCCATGTATTTTCCACAGGCGCCTTTGGCGTAGATTTGGGATTGTATGACTGCTGCAACCACCATACCGAGAGCGGCAATGAGAAAGCCTGCAGTGATACGTTTGAGGCGAGAGAAGCGGATGTTGAGCTTACGGAGCACTGGATACACACCACGGTCGAGGATCGGAATCAAAATAATAATGCTGAGAGGGTCGAGATTGTTGATCAGGTCATTGGGAACGCCGTGGAGATCCATAGTGGCGGACTGAGAGGTCAAGTTGTTGTCGATCTGGTTATACGCCAACCAGTACAAGGGGAACAATAGGAACACAGTACAAGCTCTGACAGCCCGTTGCACTTCATCAACCCAGGCATCATCGAACGTCATCCAGGATGGCTTGTTCTGGACACGACTTGGCTTAACATCTTCCCAAAATGAGCGTGCAGTAATGTTTTTGTAACTGAACCCAGTTGGTTAGCAGACCTCTGAATGGACCTGTAAGGGAGGTGCTTACGTGGTGACTGGGTTTATGGAAACTTTGCCCTTCAATGCAAAGGCGTACAAATGACAGAACTTTCCGAGCACAGAGCCCGTGGGTGGTGCGTGATAATATTTGTTCTTGCAGAGCCACAGGACAAGAGGACATATCGCAAACATGATAGTTGGGAGGGTGAATGCCAACCAGAACCCGATGTATCGTTCAGTGTAGACCATGGTGACTTGACCGATGATAGCCCCAACGTTGATCATGAAGTAGAAGTACATATAGATCCGCTGTGTGGTGGTGGCCGGATCCACAATGACACGCTCACCGCTGGCGAGCGTTTTGGTGTATGGCTTCTTGACTGTCTGTTGCTCGGCGATAAGGGGCGAGATGTTTGACTAGAATAATCAATAAAAGTGAACCAACAAAATCAACATCAGCTAACCTTGAATCCGCCAACCCCGGCACCAAAGGCAATGAGGCCTACAGAGAAGCAGCCCAACGCACCATCTGGGTTCTTGATAACAGGCGGTAGTGCGCTGACAATCAACAAAATGTGACCGATAATGGCGATCAGGATGGACCACTGGATTGTCTTGAAGCGTCCCCAGTAGGTATCGGCAATGTAACCACCAACCATCGGCATGCAGTACGCCCAGAATCGATTGACTATTGATCGGTTAATCTTCATCGACTCAGGAGCCTATATGAGGTTTGACATACAAGTGCCCAGCCCAGTCGACGCTCGTTGCCCCTGACCCAAGGCGCCTGGCTGACCATCGGGGTGCGGATCGTTTCCAGTTGTCGAACCTTCAGGCAACGGCTGCTGGATGAAGTTGGTGACTGCACATTGTATTAGCCAACAGAGTGTGCGATAATCAGCGGACGACCTACAGAGCGTGGCACTTCCATAGTAGGAAAATCGTTCGCATAGCTCTACGAATGCAACGGTGTAAATCACCCATTTGATAGGTGCGTGCACCTTTCTCAATGTCGCCAACTCCTCAACTGTCGGAACACTTTCCTCGTCGTCTGAGGACTCCAAGTCTTGGGGTGCCATTGATCCTTTCCGCAGTTCGATGTTCTTTTCCAGCGTCGGAGTGTCCAGGCCTGCACCTGGAACCTCCATCTTGGTGGCATCATTGGCCTCGATACCGAGATCGAAAGGCATTTCGACGACGGCGTTGCAGAGTAGTATGAACGATCCCCAATGACAATGAAGAAGCAAAGTGGGGAGACGGGCCACACGCGATGCTTGGGATTATTGTGTATTTCCCAGCAATGCAGGCCATCCTAGGGTATACCATGGTAGGATGTGGCCTATTAATATTGCATCAATCATGATTTTTCAATCTCGATGTTACATTCGAATCTTGTTACAGTATCTTCGGGGAAGTGTTGTTGCTTGGCACGATCAAAGGGTTGCATCCAGCGAATCCTGTCATCTTATCGATATCGGCCGATGCACCAAAAAAGCTTCTAGAGCTTCTTGGCGAGCGTATTTGGGGGTTCATGTAGAATGTTGCTGATCTTTATCATGGGAATCTGCTCTTGAAGGATTTGCCAAGTGATATGATACTTTGTCCCCGTTGGCCAACTTGGCGTGGTTGGCTAAGAATGCCTAAGAATCCTCGGTTGGTGTGGTGTGATAGCTTCACGAAGCTTGGACCCTGTGGATCACTGGGAGAACCCCGGGGGTTAAACGAGCCAACATTGCACCAGAGCGGGATGCTTGGGGGTTCCCCTAACGTCAAATGCTCACAGGGGATTCCCGCATTGACACCAATCGGTTCTGATACACCGACCAGATATTCATGTACAGTAGTCATTGGCGATTCGCCTCTATGCTCTGGGATGGTAAGAGGTCAGAGGCAACAATGATCATCATTTTGTCTATTGAAGAATCTATTTATCTCTTTGTCAATTCCTATTTCGTCTGAACGGAGCTTGACTGGAAATTTTTTAATAAATTAATTGTGGGCTCGGAAATTCTCCGTAGAGTAGGACTTGGCCTCATTGACAGCAGTGATCCTCTTCGCACCTATTACAGTACCTACCTACCCAAACCCCCTCCGGCGGAGGCCTTGGCAATCCGCCGGCGTGCCCCAAGAGACGCCGCTGAAAGGCCGGAATTTGAGTCTTTGCAACAAAGGCCATCAGAGGCGTTACCTATGTGCATGGTTGACGCAGCGACCTCACTGTCTTGGAAAGACGAACTTTCGCCTGTGACTGCTCTGGAGAGTTCTGTTAGTCGATCAATATCGCAACGTCGCTTCTCTCTTTCTTGCTCCTCAGTCTGCCTTAGACCTTAACTATCTAGTCTGCGCTATACATATCGTCATAATCATCAAAAGCATTGAGAAAACCATGCTGATCGCGCAGATTACTCATCCACTCAGACAATCTAGCCTTATACAGAAATGGATTATGTATGTTTGCATCTTCTTGAGGTTGTGGTGAGCTGTTCGCATCGTCTTCCATGTGCTGATCAGGCGCACCAGGGGTTTCTTTGGATCTATGCGTTGTGCCGCTAGACAGATGCTCATTTCCTGTCTGCATGATGACACTTGGTGCTTCGCTTTCAGCTGATGGTGTCCTTTGGACGGAATCTCATCATTCACCGGCCATCCTTCCCACCAGACTCTGTTAGGAATCGCCAGAAAGGTCGAGCTTGACCAGTCTTCCATATTAGAGAGGGAAAACTCGCATGCCTTGGCAGGATTGATGCAATCTCTCAGAAATTCATGGAAGAATCTCCCACAACGGCATGGACACTTAATCATGTTTCCTGTAATCAGTGGTATGTCTGGGGACGAACCCTCTTGCAGACCCACTAATATTGCATCCAGGTCAATATAGTGCGATGTTCAATTATTGCCGGTGGATTCTCTTCGATATGTGGCCAGCTCTGTACGCACAGCAGCCCACAGCAACCCAAGATCTAGAGTATGCTTAAAGTAAATTTCGTCTTCGCCGTAGCAACTTTTGCATAAGATGCCACATTTTTCGAGATCTTTTTTTTAATGCATGTTCGATTCTCTGAGTCTGTATTCAAGATCTCCATCCCACTCTTTTTCGAACCGAAATCATCTACCTCCATAGAAAACCTAGCCCAATTTGAGATTTCCCACCCGAATTGAGAACGACGTAGAAGTTCAACACAGATTTCCCTGAACAGCTCGCTTAGTATCGGAGGTATCTCTTGAAGTCATTTCCTCACCGCGAAAATACGGCCACGTTTAAATTCTCTGTTAAGAATATCGACGACTAGAACTATCCACATGAAAACCCCACATGCCTTCTGGAGGATCTTTGTTCTATTTCTTCGATATAGTTGCCGTTCCCAAACCTTAGTCTGCTTCGGACATACTTTTCTAGGTCTTGTCTATGACCATTTTGGTCCTCAAGAACCAGTTTCCATCCATTCTGTATGTCAATGCATGGATAATGACGACTGGAAAAACAAATATAGACCTGCTTCCCTGTTCGAGAAGCATGATGTCCAAGATTCTCAAAGTACGATACCATGTCTCGAACTTGGTTCTCGTTACATTCGTCGAGAGCATTAATAAGGCATGTCAAACGATGCTGGCCAAGTTCTGATATTGCTCTCGAAAGGCATCATGGAGGACCTCGATTTCCCAAGTCAGACAAGTGCTTTCGTGTAGAGAGGCGAAATCTAGATCATCCAGCACGTTCTGGAGATCTGGTAGCTTCTCCAATAATTGAAGCAGCAAGGATCTATGCATTCCTATCGTCGACTTTTCTCATTCATCTCCTCTTGCATTAAAGAAAAATGAAGCGGTGGCTGCAGTATCAGGAGTCTTTCTCACTGCGTGCGCATGGACAAACTTCATTATGGTCGACTTGCCAGAGCCAGGTTTCCCGTCGATCCATAGAAAGCCATGACATTCAGCAAAGCTTCTGGGTTCTGACCAACTGACATAGTACGGGTGTTCTAGCAGCCATCGGCATGTTCTGGAATGTGCAGTTTTGATGTCTGAACGTCGTGAGTGGATTTGCTTAAATTTTAGGGAATCAAGTAGGGTCGCTCGACGATCTCGCAATGGCGCCTGTTCTAAAGAGACACAAGCGAGATGTATACCTTCAAGGAATTCCATTACTCACCGGTAAGGGAAGATATTGGACTTCTGAATACCAACCGAGTTTCATTTGCAGGTATAACGGAAAGAAGCTCTTTGGCATACGTTGCCGCGGTTGCAGCCGAATAATCGCACGTTCCGCGGATGACTAGGCTCGAAAAGTTGTCCATTAGCCCTGAGGCCTCCATCTCGAAATAGTAGATGTCAAGCTTCTACGCCAGCTGATCTCTTGTCTTCCCATGTTTCATGACTTGATTTGCCGACGCAATGAGTCCATGATGAATCTTTGGATAAGAGTTGCATCGCTTCGGTCGATTTAGCAGCTTAGCTCTGTCGCATTGGTCACAGTTATCCCTTGATTCATCGTGATCGTAGCTGCTCTCAAACAAATAATTTTGGAGAGAGCCAGAATCAATGTATTCCGTCATTGACGGATGTCGACTCATCATCTCTGTGAGAATTGTAGAAATCCCGCTGGAATCCTGTTCGTGGTCCGCTTGTAATCTGGCCACGGCCGTCATGAGTTCCGGTGGAGGTTTGTATAGAATACCTGTGCGTTGGAAATGGCCTTCCCGAACAGATTTCCCGAAATCATACTGCACCACTGTGGTGCTGACAACCACATCGCCGAGTTGCATATCTATCTTCTCATGGACTCCGCCCCCAATGCCAACCATCAGGCGGAGATGTTTAGAAGGAAAACTCCGGTGCATGTTGCTTGCCACTGTCGCCGCATTGTTTGTACCATATCCGCCTTTTGGTAAACAGGCGATGACAATGTTATGGTGACCAATACTGCCCAATGTGTATGTGTTGCTATCACTGAGGTTCTTTGGCAAATCGGCGTGAATGATTTCAAGCATGGCCTGAGCGGCGGCCATCTCAATAGAAAGGGCACACACCCAACCGACGGTATAGTCATCATGCAAGAACCTTGTCGTGGTCAGAAGTTGACTGTTACGCTAGTCAGCATGAAGGCCCTCGTGGTCATGTTCCTGCTCCTGTCGCTTCATTCAATCTGGCAGCAGATCCCTATCATCGGTTACGTCTCGAGCTCTCTTCCTGGTATTCAAGGCACTCATGGCTGCGACAAACGTCTATTGCCCATCAAACTTGCATCCCAGCTCAGAGCAAGTCTTTTGACAAGTTCGAATCGTGGAAATGGTAAGCGCTTCACAAGTTTGGGGTCGAGCACTTGAACGACATTCGAGTCATGCGAATCATTCCGTGTCAATGGACTTACACACAATGGAGATCCGAGTGCTTCTGGATGATACCTCGGAGAACCAGAGGTGCTACATTCAATTAGAATATCATAGAAGTAGCAGTCAGGATTACAGAGCGACCAGTAGCCATATGACCATTGGGCGCAGATCCTGCATGTGAGGCTGAATCAATGTGGGGGTTCTATGAAGATATGATTGGCAGAACTGCAGCGACAGATGCCAATAGTGTAGTCTGTAACCTTCAGACATTGCTTCCCCAAATGACTATTCTAGTTTAAAAGAAAGACCAAAAGCCTCACCGAGTCATATTCAGATCCTGTACATGAGAGCCCAGGAAAAGAGAATCTATACCTTCACTGAGAATGATGGCTTCATCTGCACGTGTTCTGAGCTATGACACTATCGGCTTCGTAAAGGTGTTACACGACATCACTGAGAATTCTTCTTATATTTTTTCTCCTTGGAAACGCGACAGGCAGCTACAAGCCGTGATCCGAGTTGTCCTCGCTCAGTCAATAGTTGTTGGCCAGGCCCGGTATCTATTTGATCTACAGTATCTGTACACATAACATCGTAGTGACCCCGCATTCATTTAAGTTGGCTCCATAATCATCTAAAACACTCGGAAACGATCCACTAGCAAGGACACATACCTTGTTGGCCATACAGATGGTGACGAACTACAAGACCCGATGCATAGACGGGAAGAGATTATGAGAACTCATGATCAGGGGATCTCATGCGAGGCTGTCAAGTCGGTGGTCGTGTACTCTGTAAGGAGTGTTCAAGAGCCTCGGCTACCTATACCCACCACTATAACCCTGCAACGCTACCGATAAAGCCCGCAACGGCAGTTGAGGGGATGCTACAGCACTATACATACCTAGGCAGTATTATGGACGCACGGAGCATATTGTGAATGTGTCTTGTTTCACTGTGGTTGGAATGCTCTAGGGTGAACTCCATATCAATATTACCCCTTTTTCCCATTGTCCCACAGATAGGGAAGACTTCTGCCATCCACATCCAAAAGATCAGCCATAGCCATTCGTCATATTGTTTCCATAATTCGGCGTCGGCAGATTTTCGTCCAATCAGCCCAGTATCTGGAATTCAGATAGCTCGGCATGTACCCCAGACTCATCACAGTTCACCGGGGTTTGCGACCTAGCGTGCTCCGCTCCTAAAGCCAACCTCGGGTTGCTTAATATTAGAATGAATACCGAAGCGACATCCATAGTCCTCATTATACACAATTTTGGCTATGTCCCAAGGTGACGGTTCTCCACTGTTTCAACAGTCTGGCGCAGAAAACAAACGCTTACACTGTCGGAAACGCTCCAGAAGGGGTCGTCATAGTGGTGTGAGGTCTGAGGGAGAACAAGGCCTATCCCTGGGAGGGGATATGACAATCTTTAAGTCTGAGGAGATGGGGAGCAGGCGGTCCAATGCTGAGGAGTTCTTAAAAGGATGAGAATCCCGCAAGTTGAAGAGCAGATGTTCCTCGCTTTAGTGGCAAGAATTGAGTAGAAGCAACGGACACTATGCACTGTGTAATCTTACCCGTTCTGCTACTTGCATGCAGTGCTGCAGCTCAAAAGACTCAAGGTACGTCCGCAAGTGTCTGACCAGGCTTGAACGTCGCTAACTCGTGCCATTGCAGTCAGCGAGGCCCTGTTCAATAACCTGACCCGCTATGCAGCCTTTTCGTCTGCAGCGTACAGTGCGGACTGTACTGACCCTCCTTATGATGCTGTAGTGGTCACATACATTAACAACGACACAACCGACACTCAAGCTACCTTTTTCCGCGATGACACGAAAGAGGAGTTTATTACGGCATTCAAGGGCACATCGAATATCCAAGACTTTCTCACCGACTTGGATCAGACCCTAGTCTCATGCAATGCGCAAGGAATATCATGTGGGAACTGCACGGCAAGTATCTGGCTCAACAGTCGTAAACACTTATTAGGACTAACAACCTAAATCAGTGTCACGAAGGGTACCTAAGACAGTACAACTCTGTGGAAGCCGATGTGACTTCCGCCATTGACTCGGGCTTGAGCTCCTACCCAAGCTACAGCTTAACCATAACCGGCCACAGCATGGGCGCTGCCATAGCTTCCATCGCTGGCACGGGTTTGAAAGGTCTTGGTTATAGCCTCGACGTGTACACATACGGCCAGCCTCGTACAGGCGACCCCACCTACGCCGACTATGTCGATTCGGTCTTTGGAGGACAAGGCGGAACCATGTATCGAGCCACACACAAGAACGACGGGGTCCCCCAGATTCCCTCCCAATCCGATGGCTTCCGTCACCACCTCACCGAGTATTGGCAAAGTGTGGATCCGTCGAGTGCCAACATCACGTACGAATGTTATGGACAAGAACCTTCGGACTGCAATCAGAGTGAGATCGGGTACGGGATAGGAAATGGCGGGATCGGTATCAATGCAGCTCATTTGAAATATTTCGGAATCTCGATCGGCAACCCGTTGAATCCAAGTGCTGCCTGCGAGGGGACGATAGATTAGCCGATGCGATGCGGATGAGGGTACCGTATATAATGGAATATCACTAATATATCCAACTAGCAAGAAGCCTGTTCTTTCATCCGACACCTAAAGTTACTTGCAAAGTTTTCATACGCAACACCAACCTCGGTGTACGGAATACAGCACAAGTATGAAGAAAGATACCATCGTAGAAGAAGAAGCTACTGGAGGAAAGGAAAGAAAAGTAAGCTCTCACACTCGAGACGAGCGTGAAGATACTGTACCAAGCTAGAGTAAACAGAGAAAGGCGGCTGTTTGATGGCTTGATTGGTCAAAGGCATGTAGACCTTCTTCTGTCGGAGGAGCAAATCTGTATGCGATATATTGTGTCCTCAATGCTACATAGTTGTAATGATGTTAACTCGACATTGGTCGGTCATCAAATGACGTACAGGGCCATTCTGCTTGGCAAGAAGCTTCTGCAAATTCCGGCGACCCCGTGACAAGTCAAAATGCATGAACCGAGTCCGGAGATACGCTGAACATCCTGGTCGTTTAATACAGTACAGAATTTACTCACATACTGCAGTACTACCTACCTATGTAGGTATGTACTATGGTACTATAGGTGTTATGTACAGGTAACCATCATGTAGATACCATAGGTACAGTCCCGTGATTACAATGTGGTGGAAACAGCGGGGTGGTCTGACAGAGGCTGAAAGGAGGGGCTGTTTCGAGCAACGTCTTGGTAAATCTTGGTGAATCTTGGTGGTGTTAAACTTCCTCTGGTCCGTCCCACCAGCATCGTTCTTCACCCCATGGACTTCAACTTCAGCCAAGTCTTTGCCTAGACCCCGACACGGGGATCATCATGTATTGTTCCCGTCGAATGCTACGTTGAGAGGTTGATTGTGGAAATCTCGTTGCCGATCGACCTGACCTGGGGTTGCATCCACCATCATGACAGACGAGAGGTCAGCCTGCACCGCTCTCATCAGCGCCAGTTGGATACCCTTCAATCCACTAGTGTGTGAGTGTCATGTGGAGGTATCGACTTGATACCTGTTGTTATACTCTGAGTATCTACATAAGGTCAGGAACTCCCATGAGGGAATCCGATCCCAGCAAATTTGCTTTGCGACACCAAGCCTCACCGGCACCTTTCCACGTCTTCCTTCTTGCATACACTATCTCCAGAAGATGCGAGTGAAAATCGTGCTACCGCCATCTTCTGAATGGCATTAGTCAGATTGGATGCTCTTTGCGAGCAGCATCAGGGGACCCAACATTTCTTGGTTCCGCTCGGCGCCCAGCATGCCCAGAATGTCTAATCAAGCACTCTCCACCATTCATCCCTCCGCATCCCATCACCACCACAGCCGTCTCCGGTCAATGGATTTCTACAATGGCGTCATTAACGCGGGCTGACTCCAATATCGTACACCAATGCGTGCCCAAGTCATCTATTGCCAAGCCAGTATCATCTGGGTTGTAAAAGACTGCTAGCATCGGTCTCGAAATGAACGAGTCGACGCTCTCGTCGTATTTGAGTTTTGGCAATGCTGCAGCCCACCATTGTCACAAGAAATGACAGCATATATAGCCCCATAGCTTCCCTTCTTGGTCCTTACACGAGCTGTCCTTCTCCAGATTTGCCAAGCCAGAAACCATGGAAAACAAGACTATTGACCATTTCGATTCGATCGACCAGCAGGAGCGGTATGGGAGGCAAGCTTCTATTGATATCAACAAGAACTTAGAGGCTAAGTAGGTTTTCTATGCGTTGATAACGTGCAAATGTACTCACAGCTCTCAGGATCAAGAACCCTCTAGCCGATGTCCCGTACGAGGCATTGATGACGGATGTCGAGCAGTTCGCCCGTTCTAATGATCTTGTCGAGATAGAGCCATTGCTGAAGAAAGGTGCATTGGTTGCACAGAATCCTGATGAATTCGAGAATCTCGATCTCAACCCTGACGAACGGGATGCACTGCGTTTCGAGATCACCCACAAGTGGCGTCATCCGTTCAAGCTTTATGTTACAATCGTTATCTGTTCAATCGGCGCTGCTGTGCAGTATGTCAGCGTGGCTCTATGTGTTTGGAATCTGCTAATTGGACATCAGAGGCTGGGATCAAACTGGCTCGAATGGAGCCAATCTCTCCTTTCCTCAGGAGTTCGGCATTGGTAATGGCGAGATTCCCGGAGCCCCAAACCATGACCGTGACAACTGGCTGGTTGGCCTGGTTAATTCCGCTCCATACATAGGCTCTGCTTTTATGTACGTCATCTCGAGAAAACGTCATTTGGATATTGCTGACCGGCTGCTTTTCTAGTGGTTGCTGGCTCTCCGATCCTATCAATGCCTATTGCGGTCGCCGCGGGACCATATTCATCTCCGCCATATTCTGTCTCATTACTCCCATCGGAGGGGCCGTTACACAGACTTGGGAACAGCTTTTTGGAACCCGTATCCTCATGGGGATTGGCATGGGTACGTCAGTGTGGGATGACTCCGTTTCGAGATGCTTATGCCAAAATTAGGTCTCAAAGGCGCCACCGTTCCAATCTTCGCTGCTGAAAACTCTCCACCAGCCATTAGAGGTGCCCTTGTCATGAGCTGGCAGATGTGGACAGCGTTCGGTATTTTCCTCGGATTCTGCGCAAACCTTGCTGTTTACGACGTTGGTGATATTGCCTGGCGACTACAGATTGGGTCCGCCTTCATCCCAGCAGTCCCGTTGGTATTAGGGATCTACTTTTGTCCAGGTATTCTCCATCACTTTGCGAGTCTTCATTATTCTAATTAGAACCAGAGTCACCGCGTTGGTATATCAAGAAGAATCGTTTGGCGGATGCTTATCGGTCTCTACTAAAGCTTCGCAGCCATCACCTTCTAGCAGCGAGGGACCTGTATTATATCAGCGCCCAGATTAGGGTTGAAGAAGAGGCCATCGGGAAAAGCAACTATCTGTCACGATCCATCGAGTTATTCACGATCCCACGGGTCCGTCGGGCAACATTGGCTAGCTTTTGGGTTATGATCGGGCAACAGATGTGCGGTATCAACATTATCGCCTTCTATAGTTCTACGGTCTTCAGTGAAGCTGGGTTTTCTGAACGAGATGCATTGATTGCATCCTTTGGTTTTGGACTTGTTAATTTTGTGTTCGCATGGCGTAAGTCTTGAAACTCTTAAGGCCCGTCTTCCTTACATGCTAACCATTCGGCAGCTGCCTTCTTCACCATCGACACGTATGGTCGTCGCACGCTTCTCCTTTTCACCTTTCCCCAAATGGCCTGGACCCTTTTAGGAGCAGGGTTCTCTTTCTACATTCCAGAAAGCAGCAAGGCCCATATTGGGATGGTGGCAATGTTCATCTATCTCTTTGCGGCCTTTTATTCTCCGGGCGAAGGACCAGTTCCCTTTACCTACTCTGCGGAAGTCTTCCCTCTGTCTCACAGAGAGGTTGGTATGGGCTTCGCAGTCGCTACTTGTCTCTTCTGGGCCGCGGTTTTGTCGATTTCGTTTCCACGTATTTTGAGTACCTTCACTCCGACCGGAGCATTCGGGTTCTACGCGTAAGTCTTCCTATCCTCGGCATCTGTTGCAGCTTAATTGACAATGGAACTTAGTGGTCTAAACGTCCTCGCCTTTATCATGATATTCCTATTTGTCCCAGAGACTAAACAACGTACTCTAGAAGAACTCGATTACATCTTCGGCCTCCCTACCAGCCGCTTCGTCCACTATCAAGTCAAGGTGGCATTGCCATGGTTCATCAAGCGCTATGTGTTCTCCCAAAAATCTGCCACGCTCGAGCCACTATATCACTTTGAAGAGAAGCACGTTGAGAATGGTGGAAGCGGGCACTCGAAAGAAGAACCTAGCCAGGCACAGAACTTGGAGAATTCTGGTCCTCCTGCATATAACAACTCGTCCCAAACTTGATCATGTGGAGTATCCTCTTGCCAACTGACTAGGTTGATAAAGTAATATCTACATATGGGGTGGTGGATAGTGTGGATTGCTGTGAAGGGAGGTCATGGCTTGATATAGTAGAAGCTATGAATTCGAGAAAGGTATCAACGATCGTTCAATCAATCCGGATATTTGAAAAGACGTCCATAGGAAATTGCAAACAAAGCCTCGTGGAAAGAGAATTTATGATGTTACGTTCAACAACCGCAGAACTTACCAACCATACACCTGCTCTAAGCGTGGATGTGATTCCCTAATTTGCCATATTATATTTCATCATGATACTATTTTCACGCCGAAAGAAACCATGCATTATCAAGTAGTTTGACAACAGACACCTATTCTTCAGAAACCCAGTCGGTATCAACGTAAGAAAAGGGGACCTATGTCCGTTCTCTAGTGGATTTCCTCAATGTCCTCTTAAGAATCACGGGATGCTTAGCAACCTTTGTCCAACAACTCCTTCCGATCATCTATTTCACGGTATGCAGCTTCGGTAGCGAAGTCGCGCTGGTAGTATTCCGACCGACCAAGCAGGAGTCCGCACCAACGCTCCTTTGGTCTGCAGGCCACAATCATCCGATTAACGGCCGAGGACAATGCGACACACACTACCTCTCTTCACCACCAAGGTCAATGCTCTTCCGCTCTTCAGATCCAGCGCAAGACTCACAATAAACAGCATGATCGTGTCGATTGTTGGTGATTCTACCAGGAGTTTCCACTTTTCATGTCATGCAGCGTACGTCAATGAATGTTGCAAAGGAACAAGTCTTCTCTGATTGAGAAATACGGCCGTATAATCTGCTACTTCAACGCGAAGGCACTGTTTTATGCTTCTCCATCAGACTGCTATGTCCAACATGTCTGCCTGCTCCGCCTTGCGTGAATTTCAACCCTTCGGACCGCATTATATGGCTGACGCTCGCCGCAAGAGACACGGGCGTACATTCTTCGAAGATGAGCGCATTCAAGCACAGAAACGAGTCAAGAAGATCGAAGACGAAGATGATGACGAGATCGGCGACGAAGAAGATTCAATGATGCTTCAACGTGATGTCAAAGATTGAAAAGATCAGAATCAGTACGCAGTTCTTGATCTCTCGAAATATCGCTACAAGACGACACCCGATCAGATTAAAAAGACGCATTGCAAGAAGACTGCCGCAGACAGAGAATGAAGATGACAGCTTCTTCAAATGTATTCAAAAGACAACGGAAAACCTCCTCGACTCGGCTCAACGTCGACAATGAGATTTCGTTAATGAAGCAGTCGATGTCGAGCCACTCTTAAAGGAAGAACTTTTCAAGAGAGATTTGCGAAGTGTATCAAGCCTGTCAAATTCGTCTGGTGCGAGAAGTTGCCGGTATATAGTGATGGGCCGCTTCAGGGGAAGCCGTATGGGAAGATGATCTGAGTTTGGTTGAGCTCGTGATGGTCGGTGCCCGTGGACGGATGTGGGTTGGCGCCTGGGCTTCGATCGATGATCGATTATGTTGTTGCTCGGTGTGCTTCGTCCAGTCTCTTGCAAAAAGGGAGCACTTGGTCGTCAACTGCTAGGCTATCTGGGGCCGAGAACAGTCTGGTCTTTATACGAGTTGGTTCTTCGGTACCGAATATGTATGTAATCACGTTCTCACAGCGCTGCTACGTCGGGTAGATTTCTTTTACTGGGGGTTTGCACTCTATCCCATCAATCATCCTCGAGATCCTCAAATATCCCTTGAGGCTCTTTCAACTCCTTGGTCCATTGGCGAACAGGCTTCGTTCCTTGTTTCAGCTCATTGTAGAAAGTCCTGAGAGGCTCAGGCAGCTGATTCACATCTAGTAGTCCATCTTCATCGACGTACAGCTCCATGTAATCGATCATGGCCATTGAAAAAGAACCGATGCGTTTCCCTGAATTGCGCACGTACAAACGCATAAAGGCCTCCAGTAAGACGTGAGACCTGGGAACTACAACGACGCCATCACGCTCTGACTGGAAGACGCCAGATCCCCGACCCGGTCTCCACGCTGGGAGAATGGCCTTATCGGAGGCAAGGACGAAATGCGAGGGAAGTTCTATTTTGTTCTGGGATAACAGAGAACTGTCCAGTGGAGGGAGGAACCAGAGAGTCTGGGATTGCAGGTAGAGTCCCACTGTGCATTCAGAATCTTCGATGTGGACGTGGAATGCTGGTGGTGGTGTGTACCTCTCCTCTGAACTCGTGAGGCAGGCTTCGGAGTCCGGACATGGGGTGAGATCTTTGACATGAGTAAGAGCCCTCGTGCCAGCCCAGAGATCTTCATCTGGAATCACAAAATCAATCGACTTGAATGAAATGTTAGCTGTGGAGGTCCATTCTCCTTGATTGAGAGATACCTACATCAATGATGGACGGTACACCGTGGACATTGAGCAGGAAATGGCCCCAGAGGATACAGGGAATCTGGTTCGAGTTGAGAGCTTTTGCAATGGCTGCCACGAGCGATTGCGAAAGGTCTGACATGATTTGCAATCCTCCTCTCTAAATACAAATGGCTCCGGCATTTGCTGGTTTGTCTACAGGCGGTAATAGTCTTTCGTATGATAAAAGCGAATGAAGGCAGGCTTTAAGCTGATGCTTTTCTTGAACCTAAAAGTGACAACGTCTGTTAACAGCAGACCTGTCCCATCTGTAGGTACGGTAACACCGATGATAGCACAACCCTGAATGATGTTCAGTTTCTGGAAGTCGTGAAACTATTCACGGAAGAGATGTGTAATTGAAGTATTTGTTTTAGACAAACGTAGATTGGGGAGGAGATAGATGAGCTTTGAGTTTGCTGCAGCCGTGCCAAGCCTGCCCACTTGTGTGATGTTTATTTAAGGATTGTCAACAACACCTTGAGCCTATCGATTAGAAGCGTGCGTTTCGCTAAACAATCTAGCGCAACAACTGAAATGTCGGCTGCAAACAGTTTCACCTGCTTTCATGCTTTTCCTCCATAACTACGGTTCCAAATCTGGGAGGAGGCTTTCTACGTGCGATCTGTTTGGGCCGCCATCCGCAACTACGATCCAGATGGTGATCTCAGTGCGAATCTTCCTTTCAGTATGCGCTATCTCGGCCCAGCCCCATATCTGGTAGGCTAGTCCTGCATGGAAGCCCGGCGGATGCTGGAAAGGTCTTACGGCAACCTCATCAGTGGGCTTCAAAACGGCTCAATGACCAGTGCTGGTGACTGCTGGGTCCACCTAGACACAACGGTTATCTACCTCGGTGAACCCTCTGATGCGAAGTCCGTGCTGAACGGCTGTAGTCCGGAACCTCTATTCAGGTTCAAACATGTCGCCCTAACGTGGCATCAGTTTGGGGAGCTCGCCAGGACATGCCTGCATCTAGCGACGATATGCCCCGCTCTCCGCACTATCATTATCCAGCGCAGCAAGAGGAACGAGGAGGCCAAACAAGGCCATGCTCAACCCCTGAGTCTAGAGACAGCTGCCTGCTTCGCCATCATCCCCGAATATACCGGGCCTGAAATACGAGACGAGGGTCTGGATGCCCTTCATCTGCGGGCGCTCCTTCTGGAGTACTTCAGCGAGTCGCCTCCGAAATTACATTCGCTGTCTCCACTTTCTTCCCAACGATCAGCGTCAGCTCAGCCGCTTTGATAGATATGTCTCTCGACGTTTTGAAAATCCTCGAAACAGAGGTAGTTGTTGGACCTGGTGTCTTCATTAGCTGCCCTAACGGCTTGTTCAATCGGTCGGCGGCACGAACCTGCCACTCTGTCGAGACATATATAGACGCTGTGTCACGCAAGTTTCGTACGACAATGACTTGTCACGTCCCATACAGTTGCAAGACACGCGGACAGATCCAAGACTTGTGGGCCT
This sequence comes from Phaeomoniella chlamydospora, assembly GCA_001006345.1. Lineage (NCBI taxonomy): Eukaryota > Fungi > Ascomycota > Eurotiomycetes > Phaeomoniellales > Phaeomoniellaceae > Phaeomoniella > Phaeomoniella chlamydospora. The sequence continues at coordinate 69,001 of LCWF01000023.1, read as the reverse complement.
TCCTCATTGGCCAGAAGATTGAAGAGATCAATATCAAGTTTGAAGACATTTCAGGAGCCTCGAACATTGTCTCCCAGCTAGGTAATCCAAATCTTGACACTTGTATGCGGGAAATCTCCAGAAGCAGCTACGAGATACACACATCCATAATCGGCGTCACTACCAGGACAAAGTCAACGACCTGATAGAGTCTGAACAACACCGGGCTACTCGTAGGCGAAACCAGCTCGTGAATCATGCACTGGAGCAGCTGGCTGAAGTAGAGGGTTCTTCTTACGCCGCCAACACCCTTAGTCGTAGGAGCAACCGTACCCGGAGGGCGGAAATCGTGGAACCTAGTGGTGAGATAACTATTAGGGGCCTCGATATTGATACAACTACAGCTTATTGAGGAGATTGTCACATTTGCTACGGATAGAACGAGGTCATGTCTATCGCTATAGAGTTCGATGCGGACACAGCAGCCAACACAGATAACTTTGCTCTCGATTTTCCCCTTGCAGCAGCGCGCTTCAAGTCTAATATAGACTTAATCTCTAGCCAGTCCGTTTGCTTCCAGTGTGCCTTGGCCTTCGATGGTATGTCTCTGTACAGAGAAGATATTGCAGCCATCCTCCCAACGTTGGATTATACGGACAGCATCAAGAAATATATACAGGAGCAACTTTACGTCGCCTTGACGGGTGGCCTCCGAACTGGTGCTTCTGGAGTTTCCCAGCTCTTTATGACAATCCTGGACAGAACGTTGAAAGAGAAGGCATAATATATGTATGTGGGTAGGTAGGTAGGTAGGTAGATAGATACCTGTGGTAGGTTACATAATGATATCTGTGGCGAATCAAATACTTGGGTTACTTCTTACTTACCTTGGTATTAACTACATAAGTTATATATACATGTAACTTACCTTATATAGTACAGTATATCACATCGTATCAAGGCACATACATGTACTAAGGTGGATGGTGAGTTTCTGTACTTGTGGGGTTATTCTTGCTGGATAGGTAGGTGGTGTATGTGGTTGAGAAGGAGGAGATGAGAGGGTATTGTTGGGGGAAAAAAAAAGAATTCATGAGATACTGGGAAGAAGTTTTATGATATCCTTTTTCTGGTCTGCGTTTCCTCAAATACATCGCTGTGGTCTTGTTCACGGATCGAAGATATATAGACCTATGCACTGCTGCCTACCAGCATTCATGCATATGTAAGAGGATAATCTTTCGTGACAGAACAAGTAGAGAATACCAGGGAAGAGAAGCCAGTGCATAAAGTTAAAGGAGCTCTACAACCCGAGCCATGCACCTTTTGTTCTCCGGTTCCCATTTCCATAAGCATCAATAGACATTCGGTCGTTTGATGTATCCAGGTCCTCCCAGTGCCGGCCCATCCGCACCACAAAAAAAGCCCCATATAGCAAAACTAAACTTTTGTTGATTTAATAGTCATACATCCGAAGTCCTGCGAAGGACAGATTAAGGTGTTTTCTTGCTGTCGTGATAGTCTGTAGGTGATGATGTTACATTTGTCCAATACTCCTACAATACTCGAGGTAGAGATGAACAATTGAAAAAAACTAAAAAAAACTCGTCAGACAGGGTATCATAACCGAGCATGAAGGATTAGTGCAAAGAGCGCAATTTTCCGCTTCAGCAACCCGACTTCTTGATTTAGTAAATTGTTATCCCTCAACAACATCCGAGAGGCGCAGTCGCTTTGTAGCGGGCTCGTCATCTCTATCTCGCAATTGTCGTTCGAGGTCTGCAACTCGTCGAGCTAATTCGTTTTCAGCCTTTCGGGAGTCGCTCAAGTCTTGTCGGAGACGTCCCTCGGATTCTCGAATCATGATGTTGATGACTTCGAGTTCACTGACGCGAGTCTTGAGGTGTTCGTTGTGGTTTAGGAGATCATCGTATGTTTGTGGAGGTTGTAGATGTCGCTCACGAGGTTCGTTTAGCGAGGTAGTCGAACCTGGGGAGGGGTGGCTGAGATGGATAGCCGGAAAAGACGGTGACGGCTGAAAGTGGTGGTTGTTCATGCCAATACCGTCGAACATATGTTGTGGAGCAATGTTAGGATCGTGGTGAAGACCAGGTGTGTCTATTCTGGAGACTGGAGACATGGACCGGTCTGATGCGCCAGATTCTATCTTCGCAGATGTGCGACGCTGACTTTGACCAAGAGGCGGAGTTCCGGCCTCGGATCGCGAGATAGAATGGCCATTGGCATCGAGATGTGACTAGAGATGAGTTAGCGTGATGCCGAAATAGGATCATCCTAAACCAACCTTCTTCTTCTGGCCTTGGCCAGTGGTCTTGACGCGATTTCGACTTTTGATGACATCCGTCTTCAGACTAATGGGTCGAGGGCGACCGTGCAGCTTGAGGAATAGGCCGCAGGCATTGCAGAGGACAGAGCCCATCTCATCGCGACGCCACAACGGCGTGGTTGATGTCTGGCAATTTTGACATACAGGCTGTATGAAAGCACCATCACGGTCAGTACTCATTGTTGCCATGATCTATGGTAAGTGGGAGCGATGATGGCTGGGAGGAGGGTTAATCTTGATAAGATTGTGATTGCCCGAAGACGATTTGCGATAAGGTTGTGCTGGTGACTTGGCACTAAATCTTGGACCATTGCGAAATCGCAGCAAAGAGAAAATGCGGAACTCACCGGTGCAGTGCCTTGCGCCGCCGTTGATGCAGCAGGAGAAGCCGTCGCGTAGTTCATGTTGGGTGCAGCATTGCTGAACGAAGTCCTAAAATGACTATCCATCAGTGATTGTGCTCAAAAGGCGACCGCCGCGCTGTATTTTATTGTATTTTATTGTTCTCCCTTCCTTTCTCACTTTGCATCACGTACCTCACGGACGAAGTTGGCGCCGACGCGATCGAAGCCAGCGTCGACAGAGCCGGTAATGACTGCCTTGTATGGTTGAGCGAGATCGGCTGCGAAGAATGAGAGCCGTTCGTGTGGCCGTTGGCGCCGTTCGGCTCGTGATTTTGTAAGGGGGGGAGTTGATTGGCGACGGAATGATTCGAGGCTGCTGATGCAGGACGCGAGATATCCTTTGCCAACACCTGATGATGGTTACGCGGCGATGTTTCTCCTTTCGAGATCGATCGATTTTCTTTGTTCGAGTCCGCACGAGTTGATGATTGCGATTCCGAGGGATCGCGCAGCGCCGGGTCGATGGGCGAAGCCCGATAAACAATTGGAGCCACTGTGGAAGCCGTGATGAGAGTGGTTGAGACCTTTCGCGGACTCAACGACTGCTGGGGGTTAAGTTGTATTTGAGAAACAATATGTATTGGTGTTGGGTGGTTAGGCTGGGTTGGATGGTTGATAAAGACGGTAGACTGAAATAGTGGTTTTTTGATGCTTTTTGGTGGATTTGAATTTTGGATAAGGGATAGAGAGGCGCGAAGAAGTTTTATCGATAGAAGGCCAAGTTCAGGATAAGTAGAAGGCAAGGAAACGCTATCGAGGAGCCCACAACGATAAAGACGGGATCAACCTGAGATTGCAACCCAAAAAAAGCCTCCTATACCAGCTGGGGGAAGGGGTGATTTGCTGCCTAGTCGTATCGTATCGCCGGTTCCTCTGATAATCAGATTTTTTTTTGCGGTTAGGCGCCAGATAAGTTGGGTTCGGTAAATGCAACCCGTAGGCCAACAAGTGACAAATCGCTCACCAGTGATATCCTACAGTACGATATAGTTCTGTCACACCAGATAAGGGAGAAAGAATAATGAAAAAGCAGAAGTAGCGTGTTCTTCCTCCAGATGGATGCCTTTAGGTAATGTTTGACTTTTTCCTGTCTGCAGGTATTTCAATTCCGTTGGACAATGGAAGATTCTTGTGACCTTGTCATAGCATTATTAGCAGTAAGCGACACGGTATCCTATAGTAAAAATGAGATCGATCCACGCGCTTGTTTACCTCCAGGACCGTTGCATATGTGAGTACTACTATGTATGTAAGAGAGAATGTGTGTAACTCCCGAGTAATTACCAGGTAAGGTATTTGCAAGGTACTCTTGTGTAACGGGCTGTACATGAACACATCGTTAATTACATGACTACGGAAAGTATCTCCATCCATCTCCCCTTCTTCCCTTATCGACTGTCATTAATGACTGTACCTTCGTGCATCCTTTTCCTGTCCATACCAACGAGGATGTTACAGTACAATTGATGATGATACAGGAAGGATACAGGAAGAATACAAGCGCCAGGATTGCAGGCATGGCAGTGTAATCTCTCCTGGGGGTGAGAAGCAGAAGCAGCAGTGGACAGGAGGTCAATATGGTAAGTTTAGTAACACTACTGCTCACCACACGAATGAGTTGATGGATGACTTGCAGAAATTTCAACATCGTCGCAATGATTGGACAAAGGGAGATCGCTTGACTCCAGGAAATCGAGCGTCAGCAAGCGGGACCATCCCTGGTACTAGTACATAGTACTATGTAATACCTCCCCCACCGTTTTTGTTTTTCCTTTTTCCTTTGTCCGTCATCAACACATATCCAGCTGTTGTATTATTACACGTATCTCCGTTACACAGATGACAACGTACAGGACCTGCAGGGTCTCATTTGATGATCTGTATGACTATCTCCGTCACTGTTGTTCTGATCGTTCGCACTCAACTGCACTTGGATAGACCTCGCAAACAAGTTCCTCGTAGAAATGTACTGTATTATGGTGTTTGAGAGGCGAGAATACGGGCTGTCTTCGAACGTTCACTGCCCCTGTCTTCCAGAATAGGGAGGATTTCAATCTATCTCCGGTGCTGTACCTGGCCCAATCACTTTCTTTGGATCTGGTCCTGTACCTGATTGACGTGTTTCATTTGAGGCACAGCCGTCATAGCCAAAGGAAAAGATACTCTGGAGAGATTGGTCACGTTTTCGACCACAATCCATATTGAAATGACGATGGTCTTGGAGCAAACCGCCGAATACCTGGGGAAATTGGCGATGCGATCCTGATAAAATAGATGACCCTATGGAGCAAACCATGGCAAGACTCATACTGTTTATCAGATCCATCATACCGTCCGCGGCCTGCCGTTTGGGCTTGTCAGCGTCAAAGGACTAGCCGCGTTTAATTTCACTCTCTCCCCTTGGCCCTGAGAAGGCTCATCAAGTTGATAGGTGCAATTAAATTCCCTCAATCTTGCATCTGGCAAACACCTCTTTCTGATGCCAAACCAGTAATTAGATCAAGGAGCCTAGAGATACTGCCCGCAATTGAAGTCGGGATGATTATGGTTATTTTTGGACTACATCACAGTACACATAGTGCGTACCTTACCTGCCCTCGTAGGCACCTCAGGTAATTACGTTTGGTATTATCATCGTCATCCTCGGTACCGTATCCGTATGACCGTTCGGAGCCATCGGCGCGCTATTCTCTTTTCCCCTTTCGCCCTTTCCCTGCTTTTGTGTTTCTCATTACGAAATGTGGCAACCCTAATTAATGGGTTCTATAGTATCACAGCGCAGAAGCAATGAAATTCCACCACCGAGTGCAAACTAATTCATCAGATGATCTGGCTGGATTTTGCGCCTACTCCTCTTCCATCGGTCTCAATCGATCCACGTGTATCCAATGAACACCACGGCAGGACTGGCATCGTCATCAGCAACTTGGTCACCGATAGAACATTTCCGCTTCTCATCAGATCATCAACCTCCTTCTGCCCTTGACTGAAATGAAGCGAATCTCTCAAGCCGAGGAAGGAGATAGGGGCTCCATAGACAAAGGGTATCTCCTCTGGGTGACCAAATTTGGCGTTTCCCTTTTTGCCTTATCGGTGAGCTTATACTACGGTATGTAGAGGTAACATATGTAAGTTGTCTGCTGGTATACCTGGCGGACGTGTATACTCATGTAATTATCTACCAGTCCTTTATCACATTGCCTGGGCTTTGTTTCTTCCCTGCTCAGTATTTTTCGGAAAATCCTTGTCTCCCGATCTGTATCGTAAATAAGGGAGTCCAACACAGACTTTCGAGAAGACACACTCCGGCATGTTCAGTTTTATCCCTATGAACGCTACAATCCTATGTGGTCTGTTTGCGTCCGCAGATATATTGCTAGGGATGGAATTCCTGAGGCTGTGAGCCAATTGGAGGTGCAAATCGATGCCATCCTGGGCTACAGTCCCCAAGGTGAAGGTTTGCTTAGATTAGAGCGATGACTCTTGAAACCGCCCAGTCCTGATCAGTTCTGTACTATGTAGATTCAATGCAATGCTTGGTCTTGATTTGTTAGATGCATCTATTGACGTTCACCGTATCAATCGTCTGTCGCAATGCTGGGATTCTGTCGCCAATGTTGGGATCTCAGCATTTCGATGATGATCCATTTGAATATCGCTGCAAAGACCATACCGTGTTAATGCAGTCCTTGCTTATCACGTAGAGAAGAATGCCGCCATGCCTAGTGAGTGAGCGTAAATGTCCCGAGAAGCATTCCCCTGGTCATAGTTCATCAAATTTGCTTGAACGACGACCAGCACCTACTTAGTGCAAAGGCCGGAAATTCGAGTTAGCGATTTCGCAAGGACAAGGAGTGCTGTAGCATTCACAGCTCAGAACGTTTTTGTATGTCTATGACTCTAAACAATGTGTCAAATGGCTGCACACCCTCAACATATTGTGCTCTGACATACATTGACCATGTAGGAGGAAAATGACTGCTTTTTGTCGCATTTCTACATAGTACTGGATCTCCTCTGTCCCCTTTACTTGCACTGTAGCCCCTTGGCCAACGGGGCGGCCTACGCGACCGTAGGCTACGGGCGATTGTCGTGATTGGCTTAAACTTCGCGGGACCGGATCCTGCCCTTCCCTGTCAGTCGAAGTAAGGTGACATGATACCAGCTTTTTCATGTGCAACGTTCTTGTATTCAAGCATAGAGTATTCTTTCGTCCTCCCAGTATCATACATTTCTCTGGGCCATAGATGGTCTCAATTTGGAACTGGCAGGATGTTACCACTTGTCGTCAATTTGTTTATATGACTGATTCTTGAATCTGTCCTCAATCCGTTTCAAATCTACGCCCGACGCGATGCCCCGACAAAGACCTGCGACCTCTGGTTATGCGCGACTTGCGCAAGCCGACGAAGATGATCTACGAAATGGATATCTAGATGATTCCGAGGACGATGATTCCTATTCTCGCAACGGAACTCTCTCACAATCCGCTCCACGATATGCGCCTATTACAGGTGGCATGCATGCCTCGGGGCACAATTCCCCCTCCCGATATAAGAGAAGACCACACGATGGCCGCAGTAGAGGGCGGAGCAATAGCTCTGGTGTGGATATCAAGGCCATAAATGCCAGATTGGAGCGATGGGCAGAGGAAATTGCTTCCAAGTTCAAGATACACAAAGTCAAAGGCAAATCGCCGGAAGAAGAGCACTTGGAAATACACCACTCGGTTTTCCAGGCGCCAGAAGGCGTGAGGCCGTTGACCGCAGAAACATTGGCAGATGATGACATGGAAAATGGTGAACGTATGACGAAACAACAATTCGATGACGTTGTCGAAAGTGTTCGGATTGCAATTGAGAATGGTGTTCATCCTAAAATGATATCCCAGGGGAGCTCGGGCAGTTATTTCGCAAGGAATGCTTCCGGCAAAGTCGTGGGGGTGTTCAAGCCTAAAGACGAGGAACCGTATGCGGTGGGAAATCCAAAGTGGACAAAATGGATACACCGCAATCTATTCCCGTGTTTCTTCGGCCGTGAATGCCTCATACCCAATCTCTCATACGTGTCAGAAGCAGCTGCTTATGTGCTCGACAGCAGACTCCGTACAAATATCGTTCCATATACTGATGTCGTCTGGCTATCGTCTAAATCATTCTACTACAATTTCTGGGATCGCAGGAAATATTGGGGCAAAAAGCAGCTACCTGCAAAAGTGGGAAGCTTCCAGGTATTCCTCAAGGGCTTCAAAGACGCCAACGTCTTTCTCCGGGACCATCCCTGGCCCGATCAGAACACATCAGGCATGACCGAAGGGTTGTCAAAGAAACGGAAGCGACCACTGATAGACGCATGCAGAATGGGTGGCGACGTTCAGTCAGATGATGAAGAGCCACCGCGCGTACTTTCACCTGACGTGACCGAAGGTAGTGCAAATCGACAATTTCAATGGACGGACAAGATAAAACAAGCATTCCGAGAAGAATTGGAGAAGCTGGTTATTTTAGACTATATCATGAGAAACACCGATAGAGGGTTGGACAACTGGATGGTCAAGATAGATTATCAGTCTGAAGAGGTCTCTATAGTATCTCGTCCACCGAGGTTGAATGGCACCAGCAATGACCAAGATGCAGCACCGGCGGCCCGCGCTGTGCCTGTCAACATCGAGAGACCATCGAATACCGACAAGCAGCCTTATCGTCGACAGGAAGCGATGTCAGCGATAAGTCGATCTGCGACCCCAACCATGGATAGCGTCAGCCCGACCATATCCGTGGGGGCGATTGACAACAGCTTGTCGTGGCCTTGGAAACACCCTGATGCTGTAAGTGGGACGACATCTACTGCACAACCTCTAAGAACTTACTAACTCCATCACAGTGGCGTAGTTTCCCTTTCGGATGGTTGTTCCTACCAGTATCCTTGATTGGACAGCCTTTCTCTCAGAAAACGCGCGACCATTTCCTTCCCTTATTGACATCCAAGCAATGGTGGGGTGGTACCCAGCTGGCCTTGAGAAGAGTGTTTAGTCAAGACGCCGATTTCAAGGAAAGCATGTTTGCTCGTCAAATCGCCGTCATGAAGGGTCAAGCATGGAACGTGGTTGAGACCTTGAAACAAGCAGATCACGGGCCATTGGAGCTGACTCGGAGGGCCCGAGTTTGTGTTTGGGACGATCTAGTAGAAATTCCTGTCGCCATTCCATTAGGAAAGCCGTCTTTGGAGATGCAAAGAAGACGTACCATGGAAGAGGAAGAGATGGATATTGGCGCATCCCGTGGATCGGCACCCATTCCTCAACATGATCTTCTTAGTTTCGGCTCACCGACAAACGAACTGCCTAATCCCAACAGATTCGAGCTGTCCCGGGAACAGAGCAGCACCGACCTGGGCAGAGTGAATGAGGACATTACCAGTCCGGCAACGATCGCTGACCCAGGGCGAGCCGATTACCTGGCCGATCACAAGGCAGACTTGTCTAGCAGCATGTCATTGCCACAGCGGCCGGGGGCAGGTCGTGCACGAACGAGGGTGAGCCTTGACATTCCGAGGAGATCAGGTAATCACCAACGATATCATTCTTTGACCGCAAGACGCGGGAGCCATGGATATATTTACGACGGAGACGATCTGGAGGGCGATCTTGGGTATTCGGCAGCAGCGGGGATGGAGGGTCAGGCGAAAAAGGTCATTGTAGAACGACTTGAAACCGTCAAGAGCAAAAATCCAGTATTCAATTGGTGTTGAGGTCATGAGCAAAGGAAAAATCCCCGGCATTTTGCATTTGCATTCCAGGCGTTCTAGCAAGCAGAAGGGCGATCATACTGCGCTTTCGATCGCACATAAATCGCAATATTTTAGTGTCTAGACATGTAATATAACATTCTCACGTTCTGCACTGTACACCACTGATGAAAGAGCAATTCCTGCCGGAAGCCCCTTCGATCATCGCCTCTGAAGAAGCCCAAGGCGCGCAGGACTGACCTTTGAGACATTGCAACAGGAACAGACCAAAGTTTTTCTAGTCCCTGTATTCTGGTGCAGTACATAATTACATAGCTTCCATGCAGGAGATGGGAGACAAATAGAGTTTCGTAGAGTGAGTGTGGTGGTGGTGCCTTTTTTTGACCTTGTGATCAGCACTAGGTGGCGTAAGAGGAATGGATCAGTTTTCCAGACAGGCGACTTCAGGAACCATCACATCAACTTCTGCGATCTCACGACTTCAGCCCTTTCAAAGCTCTTGTACAACCATGGATGGCTCCCTGTTAGAAACTCTCGTTCATTTCCTCAATTCCTCTCTTTTGCATCTGTCTGATCCATTCGTTTGAAGTCCCCTCTCAATCATGAACGCTGTTGGTCTGTTTCATCGCATCTCCTTGTCACCATCATTATAATATAAACTTTATGAGCGGGCATGTGACCACATTGACCACGACGCTCACTTCGATATCACAATGCCACCATCCGCGAAGGCCAACAGCTCAACGCCGGGTCCCGCGAAGCTGCTACTCGATCGCAAAGCTATGAAGAAGCAGATGGCAAATGGTACTTCACTTTCCATTATTCGTCTGGTCACCTTGCAATTCAATCATCCTTGACCTCGATTCACTCACCATTTATCTGCGTTTCTTTGCCTTGTCCAAAAGCCGCTCCTTCTTCTCATGTGCTGTCCTTCTTTACTCTTTTGCCCACAAACATGTACTATCCAGACATGTTTCTGTACTGAGACGTTTCATCTTAGGAGCACTTCTAAACTCGCCAACTTCCAAGAAGGCCCAAGAGGTTGTCGTCTCTTCCAGAGGTGCTCCTACCTACAGTCCACAGCAACTCCTCAACCCTAGAGCCTTGGCTTCAAGGACAGCAAAGGGCAGATCGGCTTCTACAATGTCTGCTCCAGAGAGCTCTGCTCCAGAGAGCACTGCATCCTCCCCTGGTAGCGAATCAGATGGCCAGAAGAGAAAAGTCTCCAATGATGGGGCCGACTTGATCGAAAACCTTTATGGCGTTGAACGTCGAAGTGAACGGCCTCCCAAACAGATTAAGGTTGAACAAGGTAGCAATGGTGAAACACTGGACCCAGGTCCAATGAGTCGCTCCAAGCCATCGTTCAATGCCCAAAGCACTGGCACTGTCGGAAGTTTCATGAAAGAGAGCAAGGAATCCGAAGCTGAACTTACGGCTTCACTGGTTGACTTAACTAACGGTACGTTTAGGCCTTCCAATTGGAATCTACAAGCATTCTACAAGCATCTTACTGACCTCCTTAGATGACGACGAAGAAGTTGTTATAACCAGCCATAAAGACATAGGTGATGAAGTGGTCTGTTATGGGATGGTCAAGGCGACAATACATGCCCATCGGACCCCGAAACCCCAAGCGACCGCGTTCGATGCGCCAGGATCCTGGCCTCTGATTCAGTGCAATATAGTTCGGGATCCAGCACGTCACATGGTGATAAAGGTCGCTGGACCAGATCACAACGATTTTGGAAAGCTGGACCCGACCATTTCCTCCGCACTTTCTCCTGTACTAGACAAGAAATTTCCAGGCTTCAGAACGGTTGTGCGCATTCCTATGAGGAGCAAACAGCCCGGAGAAGTTGCCGGAGCTCCCTGTTCGGATATCATCAACGTGCAGATCACCATCTACGGACCCAGGCGCAATACCGAGGCGATTGGCAAATTTTTTGCGCAGAAAAACATCTGGTTCGAGAAGCCTCTTGCCGTAGAAAAGGGCTATATTTTATTCAATCCCCACGCAGATCAGCGGAGATTGATGACCCCTCTCGGTCAAGGCGTGCAAAGCCGTTCGGTGTATTCTGACGCTCGCACAATCGAAGAAGCGACCACAGCTGTGAGTAAGATGTTTGATTCGCTGGCAACCAGCGACCGAGTTCTTCCACAAATGGAAACTAGTCCTCTCATCGTTACGCCTTTACTCGATCACCAAAAACAAGCTTTGTGGTTCATGAATAGACGAGAACAAGCAAGAGTTTTTAGTAGAAAAGAAGAAGAGAACACATCGCTTTGGCGTGAAGAGATCCTTCCAAATGGAGCAAAAGGATATACTGAAATCGTCAGTGGAGTCAAACTTCGACACGAACCACCTCAAGTTCTCGGAGGTCTGCTGGCTGATATGATGGGTCTGGGAAAGACAATCGAAATTTTAGCCTTGATAGCAAGCACATATGACGCTGCACAACACTTCTCAAAGCAGAAGCTGCTTCGTGTGTCACCCGAGGATACGCAACACCTGCGAAATGCTAAAACAACTCTTCTCATATCACCACTGAGTGCGGTCAAGAACTGGGAGGACCAGCTACGTGAACACGTCCAGCCGGGCGGTTTAACATACTACGTATATCACGGGTCTGGACGGACCAAAAATGCGTTCGAGTTAGCGAACTATGACATTGTTATCGCCACCTATGGTACCGTCGCTTACGAAGTTTCTCGACAAAATGTGAGCCCGCTTCAACAGATTCGATGGTTTCGTATCGTACTAGACGAAGCGCACACTATTAGAGAACAGAAAACGGTTCAATCCCAAGTTATATATAGCCTATGGGCAACTCGTCGCTGGGCTGTCACGGGAACGCCAATACAAAATCGTTTGGAAGACCTAGGATCCCTGGTCAAGTTCCTGCGCCTGTATCCGTACAATGAAGCCGGGAAATTTGCACAGTACATCAAAGGTCCTGTGATGTCCGGAAATGCAGCCTCATTGAAGAGCCTCCGCGTATTCGTTGACTCGTTCACTTTGCGTCGACTCAAAGATCAAGTCGATTTGCCAAAACGAGAAGAGATCGTCGTTCGTCTGGATTTCTCTCCAGAAGAAAAAGAGCTGCATGAATTCTTTCGCCGCGAGTCAAACGCTAAAATGCAGATTGTGACTCAAAAGGGAACCAAAGGTTCAATGAGTTACATGCTTACGAGTATAACTACTCTTCGCCTCGTAAGCGCTCACGGAAAAGATCTCCTCAACTCCAAAGACAGAGCGAAGCTGCGTGGAGCGACAAAGCAAGAAGCCATCGATTTGGATGAGAGCACCCAACAACAATTGACCCCGACCGTGGCTTACGAGATTCTTGATTTAATGGTAGATGCCGGATTCAATACATGCATGCAATGTACGAAACAGGCCATTGCCATTGACCCGTCTACCTCGGAGGAAGAAGATACAACCGGGGCCATGTTCTCTTGCTTTGATATTGTTTGTAAGGAATGCCTGAAAAGATATCAAGAAGCGTTTGATAAAGTGGATTCAGAAATGCCTTGCCCAATTTGCTCTGTTTCGATTTCCAAAGACTATGTCGAAGTTACCTGGGACGGCCTGGAAGATGCCAGGGCAAAGAAGGAGACCACAGCAATGCAGCCGAAAGCTAAACGTTCAACATACCAGGGCCCACACACCAAGACAAGGGCTCTTTTAAATGATCTCGCAAGCATCAAACAAGACAGTGCCCCATTTATAGAGAAAGGAGAACCACCAATCAAGAGTGTTGTCTTCTCCGAATTTACGTCCCATCTTGATCTGATCGGCCGTGCCTTGAAGGACTATGATCACAAATTTCTCCGAATTGATGGAACCATGGGTCTCAATCAGCGTCGCAAGGTTCTTGATCGATTTGCCGATGACAATGAGATCACAGTTTTACTAGCATCCATCAAGGCCGCTGGGCAAGGTCTGAACTTGACTGCCGCATCCCGTGCTTTTATCATGGAGCCTCTATGGAATCCTGCCGCCGAACAGCAAGCAGTTGACAGAGTTCATCGTCTTGGCCAGAAGCGAGACGTACTTATCACCAGGTTTCTCATGAATAATAGTATTGAGGTCAAGATCCGGGAATTACAAAATGCCAAGCAGAAGATGGCAGACATCTCGATGAACCCCAACCACAAAGCTTTGAGCAAACAGGAGCAGAGAGAGGAGAGTATTAAAATGCTGAGAGGGTTGTTCAAGTGATTTGCTCCACGGCATTATACGGTACGGATTTCTCGTCTCAGATGCACCCTGAGACATGTACACCCTTGAATTCACTCATCGTTCACAGTAGTATTTGTCCGCTGTCGGAGTTCTTTTTCGCCTCATTGACATCAAATTACTAAATCCATGCGATACAAGATCTTTACTCACATACGGGGAGAATAACATATCATACTGTTCCCCTTACACTCCGGTTATGGATTTACTGTCTTGGAGTTCAGAACGATCTAGGACAACATTGTGGTTGGCACCATTACCTTGCAGCCCTTTGGCGGCTTTTCGATCATATTGATAGCTCACATGGTTGCTTGGTTTTCAGCGCAAAAAGGCACCACATCTTCACACCATACCATATTCCATACCTAGCTAATAGCACCTCAGATAGAGCTATAATACAAGAACAGCCCAAGGTTGCAGAGCTCACGCTTTTCGTCTCGGGCAATGAATATCATTGATTTTTCCCTGATCAAATGCAGCAAATTTGTAAAATGCTTTCCTAGAAAGAAAAGCATTGGAGTGAGTATTTTTGATGTCGGAGCCAAGTAAATACTCCTTCATGAAGTGGATACGCAGTTTCCAGAGTTCTTGTGTTGGACCTAATTGCGGTAGTGGTCTTACCGTCGAGCCGTACACCGCGCTGTTGCGGCGCGATGCTGGAACTTCATTCGAACTAAGAAGTCGGAACTTGATCCTTAATCCATCGAAAAAATAACCTGGCGACGCTGTGAAACACCACTTACGATCACTTTGAGGCGTCGTATCACTGTTGATTACCGATTTATGATCTTCAGGCGTCTTTGGTTGCATCAGAATCTGACGTTTGTGGATGGATTTCTGAAGAGTGGACTGTGACTGCGAAAAACGCGACGAACGCTTCGTCTCCCTCCACCAATCAGACTCATCACTTGCTTCAAGTCATCGTATAGGCAGACACAATGGATCAAACCAATGTTGCAGACAATGCGCTAGCGGTAGGCGACGACGTTGGCCAAACTTCTCCTGTTCAAGAGACCCCAGCAACAGGAGAAAATGCTCCTGTCGCGCAAGCTAGTGTCGAAGGTAGGAAACAAAATCACTTATTGTCAACCTAGCAACTGCTAATACTACCAGAAACCCAAGCCGCATCCGAACCTCCAACGACATCCGAACAGAATGCGCCTGTATCTGCCAACCCTCTGGATGCTCCTCAGTCGCCGCCAGCAGAGGATGAGCCTCAAGCAGAGCCCGAAGATGAGGAAATGGGTGGAACCGAAGCGGAGCCCAAGAATGAGGACGAGAGCCCTGAAAAGGACGTTGCAGAGACACAAGGTACTCCAGCTCCTGCTGCAACCGGAGCAGAGGCTCAGCCAGCCCAATCCAAAGCATCAGCGGAGGCAACGGCGCGATCACACCTTGTCACTCAAACTCATGCCATTATCTTGCCAAGTTACAGTACGTGGTTTGATATGCATGTCATCAACGCGATCGAAAAGAAGTCATTGCCGGAGTTCTTTAACAATAGAAATCGGAGCAAGACGCCTGCTGTTTACAAGGATTATCGAGATTTCATGATTAACACGTATCGTCTCAACCCTGTCGAATACCTTACTGTTACAGCATGCCGAAGGAATTTAGCTGGTGATGTTTGTGCCATCATGCGTGTGCACGCTTTCTTAGAGCAGTGGGGTTTGATCAATTACCAGGTATGCCACAATCCTGATGCTGAGGGCTGCAAAATCTAATCTTCGTTCAGGTTGACCCTCAAACCAGACCTTCAAACATTGGACCTCCATTTACAGGCCATTTCAGAGTGACCGCTGACACGCCTCGTGGTCTGCAAGCATTCCAACCTGGCCCAAAAACCTTCACTACGCCTGGAAAGTCACACCCTGCCACCGAACGAGCTGCGTCTGCAACTCCTGCCTCGAAAGCTGACCTCAATCTGGAAGTGCGCCGGAACATCTTCGACGACAAGGGCAAGGACATCACGCCTTCAGAGGACAAAGATAAACAGACGAACGGTGAATCTGGAACTGCAAATGGAACCCCCGGAGAAGCTGCCACAAAGGCTATGGACGAGGCAGCCAAGGAACCAAAGAAGACCTTTAACTGCTACTCTTGTGGAATTGACTGCACACGAATGCGATTTCATTATGCTAAAGCCGACCCGACAACGTCAGCGTCTAATCCGACGGAAATCAAGTATGACCTTTGCCCGAACTGTTTCCAGCAGGGACGCCTGCCAAGTTCCCATCATTCCACCGACTTTGTGAAATTAGAGGACTCGACCTATACTACAATACCCGATAAAGGAGCACCATGGACTGATTCTGAAACTCTGCTTCTTCTTGAAGGCCTCGAGAATTTCGATGATAACTGGGAAAAGATCGCTGCTCATGTCGGAACGAGAACACGCGAAGAATGTGTTTTACGATTCCTGTCACTTGATATCCAAGACGATTTCATCAAGCAGGAACCCGATTCTGCTGTACAGGCATTGTATGGCAGATCGCCTATCAATCAACTTGAAAACCCTGTGCTTTCGGTCATGAGCTTCCTGGCACAGCTTGCCGACCCATCAGTCACTGCTGCAGCTGCTGGGCGCTCAGTGGATGCTATCCGTAGCGGCCTTAAAGCCAGCATTGAGAAGGGGATGGGCGGTGCATCTAGTGCGGACAAAGGCAAAGCTAAAGAGTCAAGCGTGAAGCCAGAAGATAAGGCAGAAGATTCAATGGATCTGGATACAGCTGAAGGTGCCGCGCCAGGTGCTGCTAATGACGGTGCAGATAGTATCGCTGAGGCATCAAAGAAAGCAAACACTGCAACCGTCAGCCTTGGTATCGCAGCCGGTCGTGCTGGTGCTCTTGCTTCGCATGAGGAACGAGAGATGACACGTCTTGTTGGCGCTGCTGTCAATTTGACGCTTCAGAAGTTCGAGCTTAAGCTTGCCCAATTTACGGAAATGGAAGAGATTCTACAAGCCGAGAGGCGGGATCTCGAGCGAGGTCGCCAAGAACTTTTCCTTGATCGTTTGGCCTTCAAACAGAGAGTAATGGAAGTAGAAGCAGCGTTGCAGAAAGCCAGTCTCAATGGAAGCGAGAATACCGCGAAAGAGGTACAAGGAGTTCTTGAGGACGGTATGGGTGCTAAATTTGGATTACAAGGACCCAATGGCAGCAGCATAGGCGCCGATGGGCCCGTGCCACTTAGTGCTGAAGGAGGGGACTTTAAGAGTTACGAGGTATAAGGCAAATACAGGCAAAGCAATGGCTCACTCCTTGTGAAGCTTGGGATAATCAGCGATATGGTGTACGAGACGGATCTCCGGCGCTTTTAGGTCATGGGCATGTAAGACGTTGGCAAAGGGTTTATCTGCATGGCATCTGGTCTACAGGCTGTCAAAACTTAGTTGTATTCAACACACATGTTGTTCTAGTAGTGTATGATACAGTTGACTTTCACCGTCCTATACATTGCTTAGACTACAGTAAAGATCATGGGTTTCTCACTGCCAAGGAAACGCGTCTCTGGCGGAGACATTACTTTACGCGATGTCACGCGTAACCCATCCCATGTGGCTATGAAATAGTGAGATTCGACTCCAAGAAACAGGATACAGTCATTGCTAGATCAGATTTACCGATCCATGGCGTTGCCTTCATCTTCTCCATCCTTGCCATCATCGTTCGATCCCGCTATTCACCTACATGAGGCCGAACACCTCGACGACCTGATTCTCCCTGCCTCGAATTCCAATTCCGACGATCTTCAAGCTTTACATGAGCAAACATTACAGCTACACGAGAATCAGAAGGAACTGAGAATAGTAATACAACATAGGGCATGGAAACTTAATGATGTGTTGAGAAGCGACGACATATTCAATCCAGAAACACCCTCGCGATCCAGCTCTGCGAGGAATACTCACAACGAAGACCATACGGCTCTTGGGTCTACGGTGGCATCTGAAGACGCCATGCCATTCTCATCATCTCCTATGCACTACCCTCCAAGCTCTTCTCCCCCAATTGCCCTGAAAAGGAAGAGGATTGAAGCTGTGAAGCCGAGTCCCAAGAAGAGACGGATCATTGCCGGTTTTATAGAAGAGGATGATTCAGACGCCGAGGAACGCAGCCATACGTTGGGCACCAGCGCAAAATTGACAACCTGTCTGAATAATGAAGAAACTGAATCTGAAGGACCAATGCTTCCAACTGTAGTACCTGTCACAGATGATGCTCCAACGGTCCCTTTTCCTAGGGCTAGCTTACTTCGAGCTAAGCGCGATGATACCCATATAACTACGAGTTCTGGGAAGCGAGTCAGTGTACCAAGAAGAAAGGTAGCCGTTGCACAGTCCTACGAAAGTATTGTCGCTGCAAGGTCCGTCGCGGAACCGGGCAAAGCGAGACAGAGCTACTATGGCGTGGAAATACACAAACTTATGGAGGAGGTCAAACAGCAGGCTGAGACAGAGACAGTACTTCAAGAAGCGTTTCCTTCTGTCGAGCGTCCAAATCATGGACCGAGTAATGGCAAGACTGTTTGGACCCAAATGTGGACCGAAAAGTATCGAGCCAAACGATTCACAGAACTTGTTGGAGACGAACGAACACACCGACAGGTTCTAAAATGGTTGAAAGGCTGGGATCCAGTCGTCTTTCCAGGCATGCAGATTTCGAAAGTCAGGAGGAAGCAATTCGGGGGCCACGAGATCCACTCGGACGAGAGGCAGATGCGAAAGATCTTAATGCTAACAGGACCACCTGGACTTGGGAAGACCACTCTGGCTCACGTCTGTGCTAGGCAGGCTGGATATGAGGTTTTGGAAATCAATGCCAGTGATGAGCGTTCAAGGGATGTGGTCAAGGGCAGAATTAAAGATGCTTTGGGCACTGAGAATGTACGTGGTATTAACGCCTCTGTGGATGAGAAGACAGTCCGAAAGGCGGGAAGACCTGTATGTGTAGTGGTTGATGAAGTAGATGGTGTCGTGAGCGGATCTGGTGGAAGTGGTGAAGGTGGATTCATCAAAGCACTCATCGATCTTGTACAGCTGGACCAAAGGAATTGCAACAAAACGGGAGACACAAGCAACACTGGCGGTAGGAAGAGACAAGGCGACTCGTTCCGCTTCTTACGGCCACTGATTCTGATTTGCAACGATGTGTACCACCCATCCCTACGACCGTTACGTGCTACATCATTAGCGGAAATTATTCACGTCCGAAGACCTCCATTAGATAAGGTGATATCCAGACTGAAGGCAGTACTGGATAGAGAAGGAATTGAAAGCGAAAACGATGGGGTACGACGTCTCTGCGAGTCGACGTGGGGTATTGGAAGCCGGAAACAGGGCCAAACGAATAGTCGAGGTAGTGGCGAAGGCGACATACGAGGTGTCCTTGTCGCTGGAGAATGGGCAGCTCATAAGTTAATCTCCACCAACAGGGAAGGCGTTCCACGACTTACCCGAAAATGGGTCGAAGAGCACATCACCGTGGGAGGTTCCTCAAGTGGATCACGGGGGTTGGGGAGGGGAGGTGTGCGAGAAGTAGTTGACAGGGTATTCTTAGAAGGAGCTGGCCTATCGTCCGCGCTCGCTGCGTCGAATAGCCCCAGTGCCACGGAGACGTCCGGAGAAAGTGTGCTTGGAGTAGCTGACATCCGCAGAAGGGCAGCCATCAACGCGTTACGGGAGATGTTGGATACGACTGGGGAGCACGATCGTTGCGTCACCGACTGCTTCTCGACATATCCTACGCAAGTTTACCAAGATGACACGTTCCTCAGCAAACCCAATCATGCCTATGAGTGGCTTCATTTTCACGATGCTCTTTCATCCCGGGTATTTGGGAGCCAGGAATGGGAGCTTTCCCCATATCTACCTCAGGCCACCTTGGCATTCCACAGCTTCTTTGCAGCAGTTGGCCGCAACACCTGGGACGGTGATCGAGTCGTTGACAAGGAAGATGTCGAGAATGAAGACACCCATCCATTCTCTGGGCCGAGAGCTGATTTTGCTGCACATGAGGCTCTCAAACAGAATGGAGCAATGCTCTCAGAATTTCAATCCAGCTTCTCGGCCCCATTAATGAGACTTTTCAGATCATTAGATGCTGTGGCCACGGAACTTCTGCCAAGTTTGATGAGAATGACGGCGCCGGATGTCAAACCGGTTGTAGTCGGAGGCAGCGGCCAAAGTACGGCTAGCGTTCGCAAAGACACAGAGAAACAATGCATTGCGCTCGGAGTCCGCGCGATGAGCAAGTTGGGGATCAAATTCGAAAAAGCACGGGTCGAGTTCGAAGGAGGCGGTGGCCATGGCGGCTGGATCTACAGAATGGAGCCGTAAGTTTGACACTTAATTTCTTAGAATCATCTGTCGCTAACTCGATATCAGTCCTCTAGACGAATTGACCTCGTTCCACATGGATAAAGCAAGCGGAGGGCCGCCTGCACCCGTTCGTTACGCAATTCGCCAAGTTCTGGACCAAGAACTTCGCAAAGAGGTCATTCGGCAACGTTCGGATGCTAAGCAAGCTCGGTATGCCCAAGGTGTTCATGAGGATGAGATGATTGCAGAGGAAGGCAATAAGGAGAACGCGATGCCGTCTGGTATCGCAGAAAAACAGAAGATCTCGGCCGCAGCAATTGCCTCCGCCACTGTCAAACGCGACTTCTTCGGTCGTGTTGTCAATGAGGCGAGACCCATGGGCAAGGCCAGTGAGGCCAGCAAGGCACCGGTTTCAGGAGTCACCGAGGCAAATGAACATCGAGTTTGGGTCAGTTTCCACGAAGGATACTCAAATGCTGTTCGGAAACCTATTACGTTGAATGAACTGATGGCCGGGTTCTAATACTTATTGCATCGCCTCTGCCGCGGGTGATCACTCAGAACATAAGATAGATACTGAAATAACCAAGAGCTTGAGGTGAAACGGTACCTGTGGTCACAATGTATCGCCGCGGGGTACCAAGAGCAAGTTGGGCAGAACGAAAGAATTGCCAAGGAAGCGGTTTGTAGAATTTGCTACGTATGGCGGTGATACTCTCCCTCGGATGCGCGGCTACTCTGTTTTGCTTTGCGACCAGTCCCCTGACGCTTGTCCTGGAAAAATTGACGTGCTCAGTGCCCTGGGATGCAGCAGGATGTACTAGGCATGCATGCCGACCGACAAGCATCTGGAAGCTAGTGCGTGGCGCCAGCCATCCTTCCTAGGGTTCGTACACATGCTTGCAGTCCCTGCTCAGTCCTGTAGAGAATTGCGCAGTAATGTTGATCTGATCCGAAAGAAACAGCATATACCTAGTCAGACGGATGGCTCAACAGCAGAGATCGTGATATCTCACTCGCTTTCACGGGAAAATCGGCGTGAGAGATCTTTTGCCAAGTGGGTTCCTCCACTCTTTGGTGGACCGATGAGGGAGAAGTACATAGGACAGAGTATTTCGTATACTACTATGTACATTATGGAGTACAGTACTCAGAGTATTATTATGCACATCGCAAGTAATTAGGAAATATCTCCCTTGTACTATGTACATAGTAGTCAAGGAAGGTGGCGGAGTAAGTTGGCTTAGTCGCTTGTGACCTTCCTACTACTATGGTACTCTGAGTACAGTACTGTACTTACTTAGCTACTACAGTACCTTATGGCATATGTTCCCTGAAGTCATGCCCTAATTTCCTTTAGACTCCGATACAAATGCCTCACTCAAGACAAGAGACCAAGACGCCGATTTGTGCCTCTCCCACTAAACAAGGCGAATTCTCCATATTATTGCTATCCCTAATTCATTTTCTCCCACACGGCTTTCTACATTAGGTACTTAGGTCAGTCCCATGTATCCAATTTACGACCTTCAAACCGGTCCTACTTCTCGAAATCTCATCCTGATCTTCCCTCCTGTCTCCATTTTTTCCTGGTTATCGTCGTATGCGGAGCATCGATTTGATTTGCAACCCACTGCCCCAGCCTCTGACGATAACGCCAATCGACTGGAAAGGCTGGAGTAGTGGAACGAGATTGTCCGTCTCTCTTGTATCGTGCGCCTGCTGGGTGTGGCCCCTCGCCGGTGTGCTGTTTGTTTGTGTCATCTCCCCCATCCCACCCTCGCTCCCTCGTGCCTGTGTTCTTTTTCATGGGCACACGACATGCTCATCCGTTGACTTAAATATCTACACTCATGATTTCATGCCAGTTATTTTGTGTCTGAGCACACGAGCACACGATAATTATAGTCGGCTCATTCTCTTTACTCATGAACTGTCTGCCCCTGCATGTTTGGTTTCGATGAGGCATTGAACTCGACGCTGGGATTTGGACTTCAAATGCTTCCTTCGGAGCGTTCTACCACTTCGCCGATCTGTCATTTTGACATCGACTCAACATCACAAACACTGGAATCGGCTACTGCTCGTTGAATTCTGCTTCGAGGTCATTATTCCTCTAATTCAAAATGGACATGAGCGCAAAGACGCCTAACGGAGTCAATCTGCCACCTCCGCCCTCCTACGATGAAACAACCAATGAGCCACGCAATATGTACGAGGTGCTCCAATTCCAGGAACATGTCCACAAAAAGCATAAGTTTAGTACCCGTGAATTCAGGTCTTTGATACTCGGTTTCTCCGGGCTTCCCCAGAATCACGAAGGATCCGGTGGCCTGCATAAATATGATGATCTGCTGCTTGGGGCGGTGCGATCCTTACATGAACATTTTGAGGAATTACGCATGGGACTGCGTTGGCTAGCAAATCATTTCGGAGCACATCAGCGCAGCTACCCTCATTCGCCGCCTACCTCGCCACCGCCACATCCCCTGGACCTGGGTCCCTCGTCTACCTTTCCGGAACTTATAGGAATCTTACTACAGCAAATTCACAAACTGACCGCCAGCGTTGAGAAGACGTATGAGAAGATCGCGGAACTCAACAGGCGTATGAGACCTGTTTTGTTCAAACGGACCGAGAACATCTTCCACAAGAATTTTGGCCTGGCCAAGGGTTGGCAGATGGTGCATCATGTTGAACCGAATATTGATGACTGGGTCAAATGGATGGGCACATTGGATGCTCGAGCTGTTTTGCTTAAGTTGGACCTGGAAAGGCAGGTCGATTTAGAGAATGACTCAGACTGAGCGGCCCACAGCTAAACGGATGGGCGAAGAGAACGGGGTGAAGAAACGGGTCGCCGAGGCACGACTGTGAACATTGTCTTCTTGATGATGAGAAGAATGAACCGATGGCGTTTGCCACAAAATTGGTGCATCGCACCTCCTCCCAGTGTCTGGGTCGAGGTTACGAGAGAATGTTCACGATGGACTAGGAATACAGTACTTTACGAATGGGTATGGAACATTGGAGGCTTACAAGGAGGAGTTCGGTCTGCAATACGGGTATGGAAGAGGATTTGAGAGCTAGCACACACTGAACGTGTTCCCAAATGCCCATTCAACGAAGGCGCGCATTGTTTGGAGAGATGTGTGATGGTAGTGTGTGTGTGTGTGTGTGTGTGTGTGTGTGTGTGTGTGTGTGAGTGACACAATTCATTGGGAGTATCTAGCCTGATGGCTATTCCGAGTGGTTGGATGTGAGGTATGGTCAGAGACCACAAAATTTACTGCTGTCGAGTACCAGACAGTGCCGGAGGACAAATGCTAGCAAGTACGAGTGTAAACTACGAGACTCCAAAGATAACAATTGTCATTTTCGATCGTTCAATGACCTTACACGGGATTTCAAATTACTACTCTATGAACAAACTGCAGGTAGGCGAATTGATAGATACATTGCACGATAGTCTTCGTTCCTGACCAAGTGGACCCTTTCTTCAACTTTGCGCTGTTCGCCGCTCCAAAATTTCGTGGGGCAAGATCATTAATTTCTACGATGAGTCAATTGATCATCTTGTTTCAAGGTGACTCCTCTCGAATATTATACCAATTGAGTCTTCTTTACGACTGTCTTTCCTCGTTCCCGTATAACCTCAACCATGGACGGTCTTAAGAAGCAATTTGCAAAATGCAAGGAGGAGAAGAGGCCGGCACTGGTAACATATGTCACTGCTGGTTACCCCACAGTCGACGAGACAGTTGATATCATGCTGGGCATGGAGGCTGGAGGCGCTGGTATGTGGTAGCTGTCATGGTCTTGAAGTCTTGTCTAACTATTGCATTTTAGATGTCATTGAACTCGGGCTGCCATTCACCGACCCAATCGCAGACGGACCTACAATCCAAAAATCGAACAATGTGGCGCTGGCGAACGGAGTCACTGTAACCTCGACTATCGAGACAGTCAAAAAAGCCCGCTCCGCCGGATTACAGATACCCGTGTTGTTCATGGGATATTATAATCCCTTGTTGAGCTACGGCGAGGACCGCATGCTCAAAGATGCAAAGTCTGCGGGTGTCAACGGTTTCATCATGGTCGACTTACCACCAGAAGAGGCGGTCAGATTCAGAAATAATTGCAAGAAGACAGGTCTCTCATATGTACCATTGATTGCCCCAGCCACTTCAGATGCCCGCATGAAGCTCTTGTGCAAAATTGCAGACTCGTTCATCTACGTTGTCTCGCGCATGGGTGTAACTGGCGCCACTGGTACACTTAACACCCAGTTACCCAATTTGCTGGAGAAGGTGCATACCTACTCCGGCAATATTCCAGCAGCCGTCGGCTTCGGTGTCAGCACAAGAGAGCACTTCCTCAGCGTCGCTGAAGTCGCAGAAGGAGTCGTTATTGGGAGTCAGATAATCAACGTACTGGCGAAGGCGCCAGCTGGCGAAGGCGCAAAGCAAGTCGAGGAATATTGTGCGCAGATCACGGGTAGAAGACCTGGAAGACACAACAATACAAATGGTGTGACAAGAGAGGTTGGTATCGTTGAGACAATGAAAGATGCAAAGGAGCCAGAGGGTGTTACAGTGGACAAAATCATCACAAACGAAGATGTCCCGGATGGCCCAGGTTTGGCGGATCAGATCGACGCACTCAACTCCAACGGTGATCCGACAGCTGTCCCTGCACGATTTGGAGAATTTGGTGGACAGTACGTTCCAGAATCGCTAATGGATTGTCTATCTGAGCTTGAAGCTGGCTTCAACTCGGCCATTAATGACCCCGAGTTCTGGAAGGAGTTCCGATCATATTATCCGTATATGAGCAGACCATCGTCGCTACATCTGGCTGACAACCTCACTAAACATGTTGGCGGCGCTAACATCTATCTCAAGCGAGAGGATCTCAATCATACTGGGAGTCATAAGATCAACAATGCACTAGGTCAGATTCTCCTCGCAAAGCGCCTAGGAAAGACAAGAATCATTGCCGAAACTGGTGCTGGACAGCATGGTGTAGCGACCGCCACGGTCTGTGCCAAGTTCGGTATGAAATGTGTGATCTATATGGGTGCTGAGGATGTTCGTCGTCAAGCCCTCAACGTCTTTCGAATAAAACTGCTCGGTGCGTCTGTTGTGGCTGTTGAGGCCGGCTCACGAACCCTCCGGGATGCCGTCAACGAAGCCATGCGTGCCTGGGTCGTTGACCTTTCTACCACCCATTATATCATCGGCTCAGCTATTGGTCCTCATCCTTTCCCGACCATCGTCAGAACCTTCCAATCCGTCATCGGTGATGAAACCAAACTTCAAATGAAAGAACTTACTGGCAAATTGCCAGATGCTGTTGTGGCCTGTGTTGGCGGTGGCTCCAATGCTGTCGGAATGTTCTATCCCTTCTCGAAAGACCCATCAGTCAAACTCATCGGTGTTGAAGCCGGTGGCGAAGGTCTAGACACCAACAGACACTCCGCCACCCTCTCCGGCGGCACCAAAGGTGTTCTCCACGGCGTTCGTACCTATATCCTACAAAACGAACACGGTCAAATTCAAGATACACACTCTGTTTCCGCCGGTTTAGATTATCCTGGTGTCGGACCCGAACTGTCCAACTGGAAAGACTCGGATCGTGCAACCTTCATCGCCGCTACAGATGCTCAAGCCTTCCAAGGGTTCCGACTCCTATCCGAAACCGAAGGTATTATTCCAGCTTTGGAAACCGCTCACGCCGTCTGGGGGGCCGTCGAATACGCCAAGAAGGTCGGACCAGGACATAACGTCGTTCTCAATCTGAGTGGAAGAGGTGATAAAGATGTACAAAGTGTGGCGGATGAATTGCCGAAATTGGGTCCACTGATTGGTTGGGATTTGAGGTTTTAGGACTGGTGCGTTTCATTGGGGCATTACATTTATCGATTATGTAGGGAAACTAGACGAGAAGGACTCTTTTTTTGATCTGATATCGAGAATAAGCAAAAGCATTCCTGCTTATTCATAGTAATGTGGAAAATTATGTACACACTCATCTTTTTCTTTTCAAGAGGTAAAGTAGATATCTAATGGTGTATTAAACTAGGATCTAGACCCGTAACCTGACCTTTCCAGGGGAATCATAATATTGTATGTACAATGCTTAATCTGTGATTTCCAATCTACATCGCTGAGCTCAAGACAGTCAAATTTGACTTGGAGCTGGTTGGATAGACCATCTTCTGAAGACATTTCTCAGACAATATTGAATCGTTAGGAAACATGTTTCGGAACAATAGAGGTCTTTCCCGTCTTTTTAGATCTCCGATATTTCCCTGCATCATCTTATGAGGCCTTTCCGTCTTTGCATCCCGCTCAATCCCTCCTCTTTGACAGCCTTCCAAGCGCATCTCCCTTGCCCACTATCTTTCCCTCCCACATCAACCTTAATTCCTCTTCGTTTTCGACGTTTTGACCATTGCTGCTGCTGCTGTGCCTAACCGCAACATCTAGTCCCTCCAACCCAACTTCTCGTGCCCTTTGATTCCACAGCATTTGTCTCAGTCTGGCTTTCTTGTGTCCTGGGTCCGAAGATTCTTCGGCTTCATCAATACCGACAGACATCCACACGACAGGAACTCCGCTGCCTTTGATCGCTTCTCGCATTCCTTTCGTTGCCTCACCGCTTCCAACTAAAATCCCTAATGTGTTTCTCTCGTCGTCCCAGCCAGGCGGCGCGCCGGCGAAACTACCTTCTAGCTCCCGGACTGATTTGGGTTGGAGTTTCGTGGCCGTGAGTTTGCATTGGATGAGGACGCGGAGGAAGGGTGAGGGGGAAGAATCGGTGAAGGTTGGTGTTACAGGAGGTAAAGCCCAGTAACCTATGAGATCAATGCCCCGGTCATTGGTGCCGGCGACGCGGGTGAGGTGAAACCGGTAGGTTGATGTCAAGAGGGAGAGAACTAGGTACTCGTAGAACGTGCCGCGGTAGACTTGGGAAGTTGGATCGAGGGATGTGCGAGAGGAGTAGGCGAGGAAGGAGTCCAGAGACGTGTGGGGTGGGGTAGAGGGGCGGATGTTGGGCAATGGAGGGAGTATCAGTCTGGTAGTGGAGGATTTGTGGCGGGTGGCTAGGATTAAATGGAGGCGTGGTGGTTGACTTTCATGGAAGGCTCCTGGGACTTGTCGAGAGTGCTTCGGTGCACCTTGAGAGGTGATTGTGCGCCATAATAGGAAATTGGAGCGTAAGCTCAGCATCAAGTTTTCATAGCTGGACAAGAAGTGTTTTAACACTGCTGTGAATGAAGCTGTGGAGAGCTTATAGCCTAATGGATAAGATAGATGTTGTAGATCTACATATGTGGGGCATAGTACTGTAATTAGGGTCTAGGGAAAATCTGGGGAAGCTTCACTTTCATCTGCCCATCATTTAGAATCGCATCAGCTTCGCCCATTCATTTGTCTGGGATTCCTCTTTGTATACTCAGTACCGGGATCATAGCTCCACTGTCATCTCTCACCCCTCTGACAAGTGTACACCGAACTAGAATTTCCTCATGCGCTTCGATTGGCGACAGCACCGAAGTCAGTAGACATCCTAAAACCGGCCAACATGGCCGACAATGATGTCCTCACACAGCTTCAGACATGCTACGATCAAGTTGGTCTCCTATCTCGAACCCTGATCTTGCCCACTCTCTGACCCTGGACTTCTTATAGCTGGCAACCCAAATGTTCGCCTCTCTCTCTTACCTGACCTCTCACCATACCTACCTTCCACCTGCTCCTCTCGAATCCGACCCTTTCTCCTACACCCAACCACAGAACCCTACTCCTGAAGAGATTGCAGCCGCCGAAACTACTCTTCGCCCTTATCGTCCTGATTCACCAGAAACATTTGCCGCATCGCAATGGGAACTTGCAAATGATCTTGTCTTGAAGGAGCTTCAGATTGAGGACTTAATCAAGGGGCTCCCTGGGGTCGGGAGAACTGAGGAAGAGCAAGAGCAGAGAATCAGAGAATTGGAGAAGGAGCTAAGAGAGGTGGAGGAGCAAAGAAAGAAGAAGAGAAAGGAGGTGAGGAAGCTGGTCAAGAAAGTCGATGCTGTTGTTATGGAAGTTGCCGGGAAGGGGATCCGGGGCGGTGCTCCCGTTAGTTGCAAGAGATAGAAGATGGCTGTCTAATCACTACGACGAAATGAAGATATGAGAATATTCATCACACACACACATATGGGATCTTGGCCCGAGACGTTAAAAAAGGTGCAAAAACCTAAGTCATTCAGCTCCATCCTCGTATCCGGCTTGGAGGTGAATTTTAGGAGAAAACCCTCGGTGGAGGGGTTTTTTCGACATCAGTGGGGATCGAAACCGTGACTTTCATGTTTGTGTGTTGATATTTGTGTTGTTTATGGTGTTTGTCGCAGCATGTGGAGTAACATGGTTCCAGCTCACTGGTTTGACCAGAACCCTTTACTACTTGCTGGAGAAATTGGGTTTTTGTCTACTATATACCTATCTTTGACGGTGGTGTATGCAAGTGACAATGCAATTTGGCCCTCGATACATCACCAAACAACCAGTTGGCTACAATGTTTCTCGATAGCAGTCATATCACAGCTTCAACATGTAAATTTTTTGACGATTACACCACATTTATGCGGCATAGCAGACTTGGACCACACAATTCCCCTTATCATGATCAGGGGGTGGGAACATTCGCAATACGACAATCTCGGATAAACTACGAAGAGCGACTGGCACAATTCTCCACGTTGAAGGAATCTACGAACGAAGAGAGAATCATAAATAAAGACGGGATGCTAATTTCTTGTACTATAGCATACATCTAAAATCAAATGGGATCACTTTGTTATCCTCGAACGCCGCTTCATGAAAACAGACCTGCAACTGACATCAAAATGGTATCACTTTCCAGCCATATATCATCCTCACGCCATACAAAGATCCCAAACTCATCGTTCAAGCCTGCATCGTATTCCAGAAATAATTCGCGTAAAACTGTTTCGAGAACTTGGGATCGATATTCACCACATGAACATCTCCCTTTTTGTTATTTCGAATAATGGCTTTCGTGTAGTTTCCTGCAGCGTCGGGCTCGATGTCGATGCCCAGGGACCGATATATCTTGAGGCGAAGGCTATCAAAGCTCAAGGTTAGTGATTACGATGGTAGCATGACAGATGACCGGATATGCAGAACTTACACTGTAGCATCACCCCATTCTCTCTGCCTCCTACCCTCTTCTCCGCCTTCAACGCCCTCCGCCTCTACTACTGCCAGCCGTTCTCTCATCCTCTCCAACTCTCCTTCCAACCTTTCCACCTCCATCTCGGCCTCACTTGCCATTTTTGCCACTCGGAACTTTTTGGTGTCTAATTCACTGATTTCCGCTGCATGTTTGCTCACTGCACCACCTTCGCCGCCATCTGATCCATCGGCTCCACCAGAAATGAGTTCTCGGTGTTGATTTGTGAGAAGGCTGAGATTTCGCGCGAGCTTTCGCACCGACTGTTCGGATTCAGAGAGCCGTAGAGACCGTGCGGTGGCGAGTGTGCTAAGAGAATCTTGGATTCGAGAAAGCGTGTGACGATCGGGTGCGATGTTGAAGTTGGAAACGGTTTGAGAAACCAAATCGGCGGGAGATTCGTCAAGAAGCATCGTTGCTTTGTTCTTGGATTATGTTGAGATCAGAAAAGTGATTCTGGAAGTCGCAAATTGTTTTTGTGTTGTCGTTAAGTCTTGGGTTTGAACTTGTACACGAGTGCCAGAGTTTGTAGTGGACTTCGATGCTATCGCCACTTCCTGGATCTCTACAACGTTGTTTTCTGGCAACTGGATGTGTGTTTAACTATAGAATGTCGTTGTCGCAAATACTGATTGCAATCAGGTTGCAGTTGTTGGTTTGGAGATTATAGCCGGCGATGTTGTGGTTTATCGATTGTTGGCGGGGCAACAGATCAACATGTAAGTTACGTATGGGAAAAGCAGTTTACCATAGGGACTAACAAAGAGCTTTTACATTGATCTAAATTACAGTTAGCGTCGACAAAAATCGTGACCAAGTCCTCTTACCTATTGATGAAGTCTGGCTATAGAGAAACGTACTCCTACCCGCGACCTCACTCATATTGAATGTTTACGTTGACGAACTGAAGTCCAGGATGCAAAGCTAATGTCGACCACTTCAACACTAAACTTCCTGAACTGAAGCTTTTCGATCACTTCGAAGTTATTGCCACAAGGAGAAGCTGTTCGATGAATGCTTTTGTTGCCATGTACTGTGTAAATAGTGGTTGATCACTTGGTCGGAAGACACCGATCAGATTAGATAGAGCTTGTACTGTACTTCCAAAAATGGTGATACCTAGCATTTAGCAATCGCGAAGCGAATGAAAGGATATTTCACTGCGAAATGGTAGTTGCAAGGGTTCTAATAGTACCGTTCCATCCTCTGTTGATTGGATCATAATTGGCAGGTTATTACCTACCCTCAAGGCTGTACTTACTCAATAGTTTTGCCCAGACAAATACTAATTAGTGACGCAGTCAGTATTGAGAGGTGGATCCCGTAAGGGCAGGTCCCTGTGCAACGTGGCGCACGTTTTTCCCCTCCTCGCCATGGAAATCCAAACCCTTTCCTTTAGTGGTGGACTTATCTAGAGCCTGACATCACATGCTTTCTGGACCGCTTACCACGCGTGAAGAAACCAATTGAGGAAGGCAATGCACATTGTTTATCCAGCCTTCTGGCTTCGCCCACATTAATAGCCAGAAATCTTCCTCAAGCGAAACCTCGCAACATGCATCATGCAATGCATTCTCGTCAGCCAACAAACCTTACAGAGCATGATGGGTAGTATTCATGATCTCTGGATTGTCAATGCCCTAACAGCGGGTTCTTGGTTGCATCAATCAGCGATATCTCTGTCTATACACATGCGGAACATCAAACATCCTCGGAGCTTCATCAGATGGGACAATGCAGGGATGCATCGATTGCAATTGGCAAGCCTTGTTCCAAATTCTATCTACTATGAGCAGGGCATTTGCCATTTGCGGAAAGTGGTCACCATACGTGCCTTAGGCAACCCGTCGCGGAAGAGAGAGAAAAAGGTTGCATCTCGTTGGCCCGATCATGGGCTGAAATTTACGAAACTTGGGAAAAGCAATCGGACAGCAATATGGATAACAATTGTCTTATACTGTGCCTTCCACAGGCTGAGATATTCGTGAACCACGATGCATGCTATAAGACAGGACATACATTCGTTTGGAACATCTCTGCTTGGGTTAGCGATGATAGAACGAATCGTGATGTTTTGAGCCCCCAAAACTTGCAAGGATGTTGATCAGATAGTGGGCGTCCCGTGTTGCACTCCGCTCGCTGTCAGCATTTTACCGAGCCTGATCTTGCTAACATCCGACCACTTGGGACCGCCATATCTCGAGAGGTTGTAAGACTAGTCGTGCTATTTCCGCAGGATGTGGATTTTACCCCAGTAAGCTGACCACATCCTACAATCTCAAACCCTTGTCCATCGAATCGACCTGTGGATGCTATGAGGCTTTTCGGGCTGTGGTGGCTGCATTGCAGGCAGTCGGTCTATAGTAGGAGGTCCCCAGAAGTCGTAGGTGAGGATGGTCCCCCTCATGTAAAGGTCTACACCAGCATTCTCTTTTGGTCTATGGGATCTGATTCTTGACCTCTTTCTGTTATACACTCCCCTTTCTCCTTATTCAGAGGCTCTCTGGATTTGCTTCTCATCGTACTTCCTTATTGTATCGCGGTAAGTTTGGTGGATAATTGGCAAGAGTCATGAAATATACAAATCGGCCTGCCAGCTTGCTGGCCTTCTGTTTCTTACTCGCCCCGGTTCTCTCACAGAGTAGCACCTCATCAAACACATTATCTTCTGCGACAAGTTCATCCATCACATCTGGAGCTGCTGCTACATCTGCAACATCAACGACGGCGACAACGACAACGACTCACACTATAAGTGCGGCATTTGTATGCATACCATACCCAGGGGCAACGAACTTATGCTGACAAAGATAATAGGGAGGCTTTGCATTCGAGCCATCTGCTGTCGCCGCGAATGTTGGTGACACTATTCGTAGGTTCCATACTATCAGGATGCTCGTCGAGGTCCAACTAATGTATCTATCTGGCAGTGTGGAAATTCTATCCAACCAATCACTCTGTCGTACAGGCAGCTTATGGTTATCCATGCATTCCTATCAACGATCTGAACGCGAGTGTAACTGGTTTCTGGTCTGGTTTCAAGCCTGTTGCGGAGGTGGAATCCGATCCGCCTACATACAGTGTCATTATCAATGATACAAACCCCATATTCTATTACTGCAGTGCTCCAGGCAAGTCGATTAGAGTGTTGAGATCGGCACACCTGACTGACGTGTCTGAATAGGAGCGTGTCTCGATGACGGCATGGTTGGGGCCATCAATCCAACAGATGACGAAACTGTTGAGCATCAGCGAGACCTAGCCCTCAATGCAAGCATAATGCTACAGCCCGGCCAGGCTTGGGTAGGAGAGGATGGAAGTACTTTAACATCGAGCACCTCAGCTGCTGCTACAGCCACAAGTGCTTCGACGACGAACACAGCATCTACGGCCGCGGCCAGCTCTACAGTTTCCACACACAGCGCAAGTCATCACTCCGGGCTCGCAGCCGGAGCTATTGCAGGGATTGCGGTTGGTGGTGTCGCCGCATTGGCGGTTATCGGAGTGATCTTCTACCTCTGCGGTCGCAATAAGGCTCTGTCGGACATCGTAAAACGAAAGCACCACCCCGACGACGCACCCCACGATCCTCGTGATAGTATCATTTCCGGAACAACGGCGTTTTCTTCCCAGCCAAAGCACATGTCCAATATGTCGATGAGACCAGACAGCGAGTACCCATTCCCGCGTAGTCAACCCGGGTCTCCTGGCCTTCCTCAGTATGCGCAAATGCAGCAGGGCGAAAGATCGCCTTCACTAAGGGATGGATATCCTGGGATACTTAGCCAGGGTGGCCGAAGTCCATCCCCTGGACTTGCTCCAGCATATACACCAATTCCACAGTACGCTATGCACACGTCTCAGATTTTTGGACATGCTAACGCTGAAATAGTGAATTGCCACCTGAGACTGCCGGGCCACATGAGATGTATGTACCTCCCGAGTCGAACGAGCAACGGAGTGGGCGATATTGAAGTTATGGTGATATCGCATGCGAATTGTTCTTTCTACCTCATCCTTTTCAGTCCGGCGTTTACCGAGGAAAGGGGAAACCGTGGTTGCGTTATTTCGTATATAGATTACCATGCCTCGCCTGGAATGAAAATAGCCATGATATCCAATACATACCATTTCAGATTCTCCATTTTGTGTCTCCAGACAAACCTGATTCAATTATCCTATAGATGACACACATAAGGCGGTGATAGCGGAAGGTCTTCCGTCATACAGTACATCACGGAACGCGTCTAACCGCGTGTTTGGCATTACAATCGATTTATCAAACGACGTCGCTTGTCTACAAAAGTACCACCGGAAGCCAAGCCATGCTCTTTATCGGCCATGGACTTGTCCATAGCAGGCGGGCAGCCATTTCTTCTTACAGATCTCCATCAATCCGACACCCTTGAGGGGCCGGACAACGATGAAGCGATCTGGTCCGCTTTTCACATCGGGTCTGCTTTTGGTCAGGATGCTCATGCCGCACCGCGTTCGTCGCTAATAGTTTGTTAGGAAAGCAACTAGAGCTTCCACTACCAGACGTAAATGCTCTACCCGATCTTACACCCGTACGATTTGAATTAGTAGGCGAATATGAACCACTCCCAGGTCTGGAGGGAAGCCAGATTTCCACGGCTTCCTCGGTCTCTGAAAGACAGCAAGTGCCTGAGCATCATAGCGATAA
The DNA here is from genome assembly GCA_001006345.1 of Phaeomoniella chlamydospora. Classification (NCBI taxonomy): domain Eukaryota; kingdom Fungi; phylum Ascomycota; class Eurotiomycetes; order Phaeomoniellales; family Phaeomoniellaceae; genus Phaeomoniella; species Phaeomoniella chlamydospora. Next base: position 35,032 of record LCWF01000023.1, on the reverse strand, counting down.
CAAAGGATCATATGATCCGCTATGGACTTTGCCTGAAGTGGTCTCTGTGGAGAAGCTCAGCAAGCTTCTGACTTGGGACACATTCTTGAATCCAGCGCATGAGGAGCCTCGATCAGCATACCTCAGCGAAGCTGGAGATCGAGGATTCGATGTAGCTTTGCGGACGCAGCAAATCCAACTAGGGAAGACAGTACCGGATAAAGAAATATCATATCGGAAACTGCTGTCGGCATTGCTGGAATTAGGACTGGGGAGAGAATCTACGGTGTTTCGGTATGATGCTGGGCAACAAAGATTTCTTCCTCGGCTCGAGCGCTTCATGCTATCAGGGGTCAGCTGGGATATGATGGACGACATTGTGGAATACTTTGAGCGGCATGGAATCACAGTCAAAGACATTAAGCTTTCCATATCAAAGATAGGAGATGGAAAAGATGTCTCACAAGGCCTGATAGCCCTCCGAAGCGCTGTGGACGAATGCGTATTAGCCGTTGAACAGCACATAATCACGAGGAGGTCTGGCATTAAAACTCTGTTGGAAGCGTCACGGCTGTTTCAAGGCTCGCTGCATTTGTTGACACCCCTCAAGGGCTTGGTAGACGTCCTTAAGAGTGAACAATCTGAGGGGCTTATGGTGTCCATGTCCGTCCAATATCTCGAAAATCATATGTTTTGCGACGATTGGATTGCAAAGATATTGCAGGAGGTGGTTCAAAGGACCGCCGCGCCTTGGCTATCCACCCTTTGGCGCCAATGTGGTATTCAATTACCGGGTTGTAAAGCAATCGACTCTCCTGACATGCTCACCAGTGAAAGAGATGCGAATGCTGACAAGGAACACTTAACTCTCGCCGTTCCCTTGTCTCTCGAATTTCAGGATCTCTTCCTCGAATGCACCTATGGCTTGAGTCTTCTACAGATATCAGAACCCGAGCATCCAATACTCTCTCTTACAGAGCCTTCACATAACACTATATCTTATAGCCTAGATCTTCAGGCCATTAAAGGTATTCAGACAAAGGCCCTTGGATTGCTACAGCAACTACAAGGCGCCGTTGATGATTATATCAGGTATCAATCGCCCAATACGAAAGATTGCATCACCCATGCCTTAGCAGAAAGGACAAGAGTCACAATACCAGGCCAGCTCGAGGACTTGTTCTCGAATGATGTTCTCGGTACCTATGTCGGTATGCCTGCGACATCGCAAATGAGAAATCTAGTATCCATGATGGACTCACATTGTGAGAGGATTTCCATCGGTCCGAACTTCAGTACCTGGCTTGAGGCGTCGATCTGGCCACTTGTCACCATGCAAAACGCCATTGTACAACGAGCCTGCCTACGTTTACTATTTGAGAAAAACAATCTTCGAGACCATCTCAGGTTGCAGCAACAATACCAGCTGTTTGGCAACGGGGAATTCACCTCAAGGCTTGCGATGTCTCTATTTGACCCAAATCTCTCTAGTGGAGAGAGAGCATCTGCTAGAGCAAGAACCACGTTTGGTACCGGCCTTCGTTTGGAAACAAGGAATACTTGGCCGCCTGCAACATCTGAAGTACGACTAGTACTCATGGGTCTCTTGACCGAATCCTTCAACACAAGTAGCCTTGCGAACGCCATACGACAAGATTCGGATGGTAGAGCACCAGATCAGCTTCCCGGCGATCTCAGCTTCTCGATTCGGGATCTGACCGATTCAGAACTTGATAAGTGCCGAGATGCTCATAACATTGAGGCTTTGGACTTTTTGTGCATGAGCTATCGCCCCTCAGAAATGTTGGCGTCCGTAATAAGCGAACGATCACTTCGTCGATATGATCGGGTTTTCAAGCATCTATTGAGGCTCCTTAGAGTTCAGCAAGTTACACAAAGCATGGTACGAGCGGTTGCAAGCAGATCTAATGTACGATCTACTGGCCCAGACGAACGCGGGACTACGAAAATAAAGATCGAGATGCATCGTTTCATTGAAGGTCTGTACCAGTATACAATGACCATGGCCATTGGTCAACCATGGCATTACTTTGAGCAATATTTAGAAGGTGTTGAGCGCTCATTGGTAGAAGAAGGGAAAGGTTCTAGCCCAAGTGTCACAACTGTCCGAGAAATGCACGATGCGACACTCGATCGGGTTCTAGATGCGCTATATCTAAGCAACAAATACCGTCAAGTCAACGACCTTCTCAACGACGTATTCCGCACAATCCTCCGGTTTTCTGCCACACTGCATCATGATCATGGCATGGCACATGATAGAGCCATGTCGGACCACCAAATCTACCACCAATTCCGTTCATTAGCCTCCAAGCTTCGTTCTTTCTTGAAAGACCAAAGTTTGAGGTCGATTACGAAGTCACGAACAACGACATCAGCTCCATACATTAAACGGAATTACCACATACACGAAGCTGATGAAAGTACCTTGGCAGAGCAACTGCTTTTGCGATTAGATTATTCTGGTTATTTTAGTGATACCCCTGTTGTTACATGAATATCAAATACGATGTCTCGGTCTGTGGGAGCTGACCGTGTCTATAACTTATCAAGAATTTTATCACTTACACACAGCTCTTCTGTAAATCACGACTCAAACTTCCTTCCTAACACAAGTGAACTTTGTATACCTGTGAAGCCCCAGCATCTGTCATTTGTTGTAGTGAGGAATGTCTTCTGATGTTTGCAACTGCTGAAGGGACGCGACTCCATACCGAAACCTTATCGATTAGGGATCGCCAGGAACACGACCACGCCATCGCTAAGTTCGTGGAGTCATTCTTTATTCAATGGCGTCACCACTTACATTCAATTGATATGCACTAAAAAGAAGATAGAAGTGACAAGTCAATAGACCGCGGGTCCTCTGGCATGTGATTTGGTGTTGTACTGATCAAGAAATCATCAAAGAAGGGAAACGAAAACCAAGAAGATCATCCCATATTTTACCACGGGTTCGTTTCATAGATTTGCTCTCAGACCGTTTGCTTTGTCAATTGTAGCTATGGCAAAGAGAACGTCCTCAAGCAAGATTTCAGTAGCCGGTGCTACAAAAGCAGCAACATCTGTCAATGGGAACAGCCAAGGGAGCAATGGTAGTTTGCGACGGTCTACACGGAGCCGAAATTCCATACTTGGGCCGAAAGAGGAGCAGAATGAAGATGATGTGGACCTTGTGGTAAAAGAGGAGAAAATAGATTCGCCGAAAGAAGGTGTATCTAAGGCAAGCACTGGAAAAAGAAAGCGTTCGGAGGCTTCGACCAGATCTGCCACTGATCGTGAGTTTTCGCTGGGGCAGAAAAGAAAGACGCAGCAGCCACGACCACGGACCACAAAGGCTGTCAAGACAGAAGATGCAGAGATCGCGTCACCGACAACATCACCAAAGGCAAAAAAGACCAAAACTCCTGCCGCATCAACAGCAGCCGCAGAAGACCTCCAGGCCGCGAAATTGAAGAAATACGCCCAATATGCCACCCGATCGCCGTACCCATCCTACCCTCACCCGACAGCGTCCGAATGCTCAACCGCACTCTCCATCCTGAGCTCACTCCACGGTACTCGCAGTCGCCCCTCCGAGCTCAAAGCTAGCTCTACATCCGCGGGGTGCGGCGACAGTCCCTCCGTCCTCGATGCTCTGGTGCGGACGATCCTCTCCCAAAACACCAGCAACCGCAATAGCACGGCCGCGAAACTCAGCATGGACAGCGTCTACGGCCGCTCGGACAACTGGCCCGCCATCGCCTCGGGCGGCGAAGCGAAACTCGTCTCCGCCATCCGATGCGGCGGTCTCGCACAGATCAAATCCCGCGTGATCCTCAAGATCCTCTCGCAAGTGCAGAGCAAGTACGGGGATTACGACGGTCTCGACACCCTACACCGTGTCCCCACCGAAGAAGCCTTCAAAACCCTCCTATCGTTCCAAGGCGTCGGCCCGAAAACCGCTTCCTGTGTCGTTTTGTTCTGTCTCGAACGCGAGAGTTTCGCCGTCGATACCCATGTGTTTCGAATCAGTAAATTGCTGGGTTGGGTGCCGAGGGGAGAGACAGATCGCGAAAAAGCACAGGCACATTTGGAGACGAAGGTGCCGGACGAGATGAAATATGCACTGCATATCTTGATGGTGCAGCATGGGAAGGTGTGCGGTGAGTGCAAGGCGAAGAAGGAGGTGGGTGCGAAGTGTAAGCTGAGGGACGCTTTCAGAGAAAAAGGTGGGGTGAAAGATGAAGAGGAGAGGGCGAGAGAGGTCAAGGAGGAGGGGTTGCAGGAGGATTGAGACTGCTGAGGAAGTTCTCTATACAAGACTCGGAACAGGGAGAGTTAATTTCCTATTCGGGACTTTTAAAAATCTCGGTTCCTTTACTTTCACTGCAGCATGTAATGGCTTATAACACAATAACGTTTGCAATGGGTATCTAAATTTGCTACGAAAGGTATCCAACCATCCCAAAGTCGAAGCCTGCTTCTCTCCCATCCTGGCTAGTTGGACCTCGAGCTTAAAGTCTCGCTTCTTTTCCTTCACTTCTCTTCTGCGCCCTTGTCAATGCTGGTATCTCCTTCTGAGTCCCTGCCCTGGTAGGCGTTGGCGTGGGACTCCCATCCCTTTCTATAGCTTCCCTATTTCCGTCCCTGACCATACCTATCGGCATTCTAACCCTTGTGCCTACAAAGCCACGTCTCTGCCTGCCGGTCCTTCCTCTTCCCAGCCAATTGAGCTTGAGTTCCTTGGCGAGATCTTCAATCTTGACTTGTGCTTCGTCACCAGATTGTACAGATGCAAGAACTGAAACACATTGCAGCATTCTTCCTACAGTTTCAGTTATTTGCGCGGAAGATGTAGAGCTTGAAGTTGCCGTGGGAGGAGAGGAGAAAGATTGAAAGGTTTGCGGGTTCGAGTGATTGGACACATTTGAGACGTTAGACGTCGCGCGGGATCTATTTGCTGAGGAAAGGTCGCTAGCAGGGTCAGAGCCTGATGTTCCGAGCAGAGTCGATGATTGAGAGCTATAGCTCGTTGACACAAAGCCACCAGCTTGTTCATGGGAACCAGCCGTTGCTGGTCTACCTCCACTAGTACTCGTGCCAGTTCTAGGGAGCTCTGCCAAGGATGCAAGATTCGAGTTGATGCTCTCTAAACTCAAGCGAGAAAATTTCGCTTTCAGAACGGCATAACGAGGTAGTATGACGGTGTCTCTGAACGAGACTAGCACGATGTGTCGTACATCTAAAGCATCTCCAGCGGGCATGGGTGTTGGGGGCATTGGAGGCATGTTGCCTGACAGTGGAAAAACATTTTCAAGGTCGATTCCAGACTGATTGATGGGCGTTGGAGGTGGCATAGCGCCCCAGAACTCATTTGCAGCTGCCGGCGTGCTCAGGACAACGCCGTGACCTTTGAATTCGAGATCCAAAGGAAGAAAGACAGCCTGCATGAATGGTACAACCGTGCCGAAAACGAAAAGCCACATATTGACAAGCTGAAATATGAGTTTGTCGTCAGAGACGTTCCGTAAAGTATGATTCAATGACAGAAATCCCGTCTGGAAGAGGTCGTTCAGATCTTCGATAATCACCGAGGGTGAATTTTTCCGCACGCAATGCTGGACGTGCACCATCACAAGTCGATTTAGATCTTCAACTGCTATCCTAACATCTTCGCCTTCAAAGACTACAAGCAATTTTGCCTTTAAAAAATCCCAAGCATCTTCTGGCGTCATGTTGTGCAAGCCAAAGCCTTGGAGGGCTTCAGCATACGGTGTGCCAGCGTTGGACGCATGTAACGATGCTGGACCAAGGAAAGTGGCCGCTGAAGTAGTCCCATAGCTTCCAGTCGTCGGCCATTCAGAGTTCGCAGCTTCACTATCCCTACTATATGTTGGTTCGAGTACATTTGATGCGGCTGCCGCTTTCTCCTCTTTTTTCTTCTCCCGTAGAGCTCTACCTCCATGACGAAGATCGAGTCCACTCATAGATTTGGAAAAAGCGGAATTTGGCCCAGGAGACGATGGGGCAAACGAATATAATGATTGTGGCGCATTGGGATCAAGAGGTCGGGAGTTGCTACTAGCAGACGAGAGCTGTAGCCCATAATCATCTTTGTCTTTCAGCTTCAGATTCTTTCTAGAAAATATGTGGGTCTTATGTGATTTCTCCTTCTCTGTACTAGTTTTTTCGATCGGAACCATTGTTGCTGTGGATGCATTGTTGAGATTGTAAAGCGAAGTGTTTCCAGAAGATAAGGTATCGGCAAGACTGGTTGTGGAAGCATTCATCACCTTGGAGAGATTGCTGGATGACTGTGCCCCGAGCTTGTTTGGTGACGGCAGGGGTGCGTTCTTCTTGTCGCCGTCCTTTTCCCTAGTAATGCCAATATGCTTCGGCTTAAACAGTTTCATCTTGGACCCTTTACTCTTCTCTGCCTTTTCGTTCAAATCTCTGATCCCACTCATCTCGGGTGTAAACTGCGCCGTATGACTTCTTGGGAAAGCAGCATTGGCGGCGGCCGCCGCTCCTGTGGTTCCTACCAGTCCATTGCGATATTGTTGCTCGCTAGCAGCTGGACCCATAGACGACTCACGAGGACTCGTTTGTACCGGAGGGGGTGAGCTTTTACTTCCACTCCCTTTCCGTGCTTCTGGTCCCGGTTGAACTTCCGGGACAGGGACTGTTTGTGACCGTCGTCGGAGATGTTGAACACTTGGTGGACCAGCCAGATGTTGCATGGCCGCCTGGGCTGCAATTTGAGATGCAGTTAAATTGGGCGACATGGCGCCATGGTCGGATAGAGATGCTGAGGGTAGAGACGGTTCGAAGAAGCCTTGCGAATGCTGCCTTCGATGTCCGCGAAACTCTCCGGAAGGCAGGAGCGGTGATGGTCTTCGTGATTGCGACATGTCGCGCTCATTTTGAGGCATATATGGTGCAGATGGTCGACTGAAGTTCGTCTGCGCTACTGAAACAGTACTGTGACTTGCACTAGGTTGTCGAGCGGAAGTAAACGTTGGCAGAGTCGACACATTTCTATCAGAGAAGTGCGCCCGCTTCTGTAATTTCGGCCCAACCTGAGGCGAGATTGTCGATGTGTCACTGCCCGAGGTTGAAGGGCGATCTGATGCTTGCGAACTACCTGGTCTGGAGTTGGCCTGCTCAGTGGTCGCTCTTTGCAGGGAAGGGCGGAGCTCAGGACGACGGTGGGTCGGGGCGTTCATAGTGGAGGATCTTGAAGAACAAGGATTGGAGTGATCAAGCCAGGATTACAAGAGACCCATGTCCAGAGACGTCTCGATTAAAGTCGCCTCTGAGCCACGATACACGTGAAAGGGTGGCGAAATCCGCGCATATCGATTGGCTGATATTTGGAAGAAAAGCTGTAAGGGTACTGGAAGGATATGAAGTCGCGTTTTGACAGGGTTGAATAGTTAATGCTTACTTTCGATAGAGCGCTTGTGTTGTACTGCATACCATTGTAAGCTGAAATGCTGCCCGCGGCTCGTGCCTGACATGCAGAACAGAGTTTCTCCAACGACACAATACACAGCATTGCTCCGTCACAGAACAATTCTCATAGAGTATTGAGAACTACAGACTCGCTTCTCTTGTACTCCACGTAGTCGTCGCCTTTCTAGGAGCATTTGCTATCTTGATACTTGGAGTGATTTTCCAAGTTCCTCTGTTCTAAGTGCCCAAAGTCTAGTCCTTCTCTATGGCATCCCCATCCTCACGTCCCACCACGCTCCGCGCAACCTACACCTCCCCTGGCGCCATTCAACAATTCACGTTCCCAGTCCCTACCTCCTCGTCTTCTGCTACGCAGACCACAGCCGAAAGGATTGCACACCTGTCCTTTCTCCGCTCCTCAACGAAAGCACTTCAGCAAGAGATCAATGTATACCTAACCGCGAAAATGGAGGAAGATAAAATTGCGGCGGCGAGGGCGGCGGAGGAAGGCGAAATAAACAATCAAGCAGGGGAAGCCGGTGGGCAGAAGGCGAATGGCAGGAAGGGGAACAGCAAAGGGAACGAGGATAGGCAAGAAGAGTTGTACGGAGAAGAGACTTTGGAGGATGACGAGGGATTTTGAGACGGAACAATCCCCAAAAGACGTTAACCATTTTCCTCCTTTTATTGAGGCTAAACTTGACAATGAGTTGGAAAATGGCCACAGAGGGTAAGGACCCGTACAACTTAATCAAAGTCGAGGTCAAAACAGGGAAGTGGAATTTGGGGTATATCTAAAATGTCCACAGGAAGGAAGAGATCAATTGGACTCGTCAACGCCTTCGCTCATGCAGGTATATCCTACTATATCAGGAAGCATGGATACTTTGTGAGACTTATCTCACCATACTCTGCCGTCGGTTTGCGCAGCCAAGATGAACAACTGTGTTACTGTTTGGATACATCGTCAGTCAATGTGGTCATCAGTGGATGGATAGCAAGGCACGAAGAGGGAGGAACTCACTCTGGGAAAACGCTGATTACGCTTCCACCCAACCGTTTGTGACACACACCACACACCCTCTCTTCATCAACCTTGACTCTTCGGCTTCTCCCACCACCGCCACCAATAACCCTTCTCCCATCAATTCCAAGCAACAACTTCTCCTGCACTCTGACCGCTTCGACCTTCCTCAATCCTGCTACAATTCGACCTTCCCCCATGATTGTCTCCGCTGCACGTATTCTGCCTCGGAAGTAGAATTCCAAGTCCTTAACAGGTAGCGTCGAGGGTATAAGATTCAAAGTCGAACTGGCAGGAAGGCGAGATCCATGTCTAGCTAAAAGCTCAATAGCCGGTTGCCAAAGAGGTTTGTATCCGAATGGAGGATTAAGATAAAGATTCAGCAAAATATGGTAAATAGATGGCTGGTCTTCAATTGGATCAGTAGTTGAGACTCGTCTTGATGGGGCGACTTTCGTGGCCACTGTATCTTCTGTCAAGTGCACATGGTTGCAGTATTCTTCAGCTTTTGCTGGGGACTCGAGCTTGAACACGTAAATTTCGAGGGCTTGTTTATGTTGACCCATCTTACTAAAGACGATTGCACGGGCTTCGTAGAAGATCGGATTGTCACGGGGAAGGATACCCAGGATCTTGGCTGGAGAATATTGTTCGGATTCTTGGAGGAGGGTGAGGAATTTTTGATGGAGAGGGTTGAAACTAGGGGAATCTTGAGCAGTGTCACTTACTCTCTCAAAGTAGAGAATGCAGAGTCTCTGGTGAAGATCCGGTGTCATGTCGTCGAGCTCGTCGATAACGTGCTCGAGATATTGTATAGCAAGACCCAAGTCGATCTTCTCCAGAAATCTGAGGACCTTGCTCCTATCCAACTTTTCCGCGTTTTCCGTGTCAGCAATGAAAATCTCCATTCCATTCTTCGGGTCCTCTCTGATCGGCCATTCCGCAAATTCCAAAATCAGGTCAATCATCTCAGGTGGTAGACCCTGTAGATAGTATATCGTCCTCGTGGGACCATGAAGCTGCGGTGCAGATTCTGCTGGCGTTTCGGCCTTTCCGAATTTCTGCAGCCGTTCCAATGCTTGTCTGTGAAGCTTCTTGCCGAACAAGAAGTCAACTAAATCATTGTACCGTCCTGTCTCTTCAAGTTTTTCCATCACGACATCTGGATCACAGAAGTTTGCAATTCGAAAAAGAGAGCCTGCTAATGATGGAGTGGCGTACATGTGTGCTCGAAATAAGGTGGTGTCAACAAGTGTAGCTACCTCTTTCAGCCGTTGCCCACGGTCAATATTTTCATCGACATCAGCGCCAATGAGGTAAGCAATGATGCGATCGGCTTCGTCAGTATCACCGTTGACTTGAATCTCGTCTTCCTTTTTGAGCGAATTGTCTTCGTTGAAAAACCGTTTAAGTCGTCGTCTCACATCTGCTAGGAATGCTTGGAGTTCTCGAACAGCGGCTTTTAATTCCTTCTCATTTGAAGGGCCCCCGTCAGTTGCGTCGTGGCTGCGGACACTAGCAGTTTCATTTTTGTCATCTGAGGTGTCCTTCAGCGAAGTCAGAGCTGGGTTGGCAGGTTGTTTAGGACTTTTAAGGCTCTCTTGAGAACTCCCTTCCTTTGCGTCGTTGTCGTCCTCACTCTGCGGCTTAGGATCCTCGTCGTGCTGTGCTGTCTCCTCCTCGATGCGCTTCACTGCTAGATCACCTGCAATCCCCTCTGGATACAGCTTTATTACCCTCTCAGGAGGTGCAGCGACCTCCGTGAACAGATCCAACGATGCTCGGTAGCGTTTCATGTCAAAAAGTCTCTGCGCCTTCTGCATCTTGATCTCCCGGAGTCTACCTTCCTTGTCCCTAACAAGTGCATCCTCCAACATTCCCAGAAGGCTAATAGCTTCATCTAACTGGTCTGCTTCAACGAGAGCGTCGATCTGGGAATCGTAGTCTAACGCGCCCATCCTCCATATGACTCTATCACTAGCAACTAAGAAGCCCTTGCCAGCATGAGCAAGGCTGATGTTTGGCTGTGCAACCTGTAACAAGTTCGCTGCAGGTAATGAAATGGACTGTAGCAGATTCAATGTTTCGGGGTTCCGTACTTCAAGTATGCCTTTGGTAGCGTCCTGCAATGCAAGTAAATATGGATAGGAATAGCCAATAGCTTCAGGTGCGCCAGCCCAGGGGATCTGTCTCCTGCCGAGTGGCTTCCCATCTGTACCAATGAAGTGTGTATTGACGTCTTTTGCGAGCAATATTTCGCCCTCCCCAAGCCTTGTGGCGAGAGGTTTTGGCATGTAGCCGCCCATGCCAATGTAACTCATCGTCCCAGCTCCAAGTCGGCCACCTTCCTGCCCAGGTACTCCTCCGATGCTGCCTGGGCCTTGGATCGTTTCTACCCCTTGGGTTTCAACATCGACCATGGCATAGTTTGAGCTCAATCCCGCAACGATCTTTGTCCCCGTTGCCCAAGTTAGGGTCTTGATACTGCTGGAAAGCGCAATTTCCACCGCGTCGCCAGCCAGCTCCATATCTTGCCATGACCAAAGAAGAAGTCTCCTTTTTACTGCCACCGCAAGCCGCGAGACAAGCGACGGTATGCCCGTGCTCTCATCTTTCACAACGTTACTCGTAACTGCGAATGTGCTCGCCCCTTTGGTCTTAGTCAACTGTTCCTGAAGTTTGTATGTTGCCAGATCGTGAATTGAAACATATGTGCCGCTCAATGATAACAGGATGTTGGCTTCTTTAATGATCGCCAACTGGTCGATCTTGTATCGAGAAAACTTCTCTTGTTCCCGCAGGAGGTCAGCGCCACTCTGCTTCTGCTGCGGCTGTCCATCTGTCCCGCCACTTTGGTCCGCACACTGTTCTAAAGGAGCAGTCTCGTATGGCGGCGGAAGCTCGTTGACCCGGTATATTCGTAAGCTACCAGTGTTCAAACCAACAAAGAGTCGATCGCCATGGGCTAGTATGGATTCGATTTTCGATTTATCGCGCTGCTTGAGCTCGACGATTGGTCGAGCGGTAAATGCGGAGAGCATGAGCTGCAAATATCATTTGGTCCTCGATGCTCAGAAACCACTTCTATAACATAATTCATGCAAAAGACCCGCTGGCGATCGTGGTCTACAGTCGATGCCTGTGGTGTCATGACAGCTTCGCGTCGTTGGAGCTTCTCCATACAAGTGGGACCAAATGATGTAGTCCCGAGGTTCAGTGAACAACATTTATATTCGACAATACCCGCAGTAGTACCATAGGTGCACACGACAAGTCTACGCCAGTGCATAGAAACACCACATTCATAGAATTCGTACAAGTGATAACCATTGGTTTTACTATGAAAAGTCATGGTCGATTCATAAGGTCACATGAATCGTTCACGTCATGCTCTATTCTGTGTATCCAGAGATCTTGTTCCATCTAATCGCGGTGCAGAGCATATGAAGAAAACACCACGAAGGGAGCCAGTTTCAACGTGTCAAAGAACTAGTAGAATAGAGACAAAATCTGGGTTGTTCCATCCCGGCCATCCTCGTGGAATATCCTGGGTGGGTGCTACCATAAGAGAAACCCGAGAATAGCAAGGCTTCTATTTGGATTTGCAACAGCAGCAAGGAATTTTGGCTGTGCCTGGGTGGTTGACAAATTGTGTTGTAAATCTCACTGCTCTTATTTTCTTTCTTATCTTGTGGAAAGTGTGTTGCGCAAGTTCTCATGTAGAAACTGATAGGATCAGCCTAGAGGCAAATCGGACTCGGTCTTCGGCCGTTGAGATGGATAAGGTGCTTGGGCCCACGACTGTTTATCCTACCGCTGTCGGAGTGATGGAACGGACAAACACTCGCGGGTTTAATAAAGCTCAAGGGTAGATCGTTCAACAGTAAAGGTTGAAGATCCACCAGCAACCGTGAGCCGTGGCTCTGGTGTCTGGTGACGTTGGCTGAAGTCGTAGCATATATGCCACTTTTCACAGCGCCAGCTTCTTATCAGCTTGCCGTATAGCCGGGGTTCGAGACCGTGAGGAGACAAGAGAGCATCAACAGAACGCGAATCTGTAGTGCTCATTCACCACAGTCGTAGGCCGTGGTACTCAGCCCGGAGGAACGAGAGACACTGATTGAGATACCTCCTTGGGTTCTGCAGGTGATTCGAATTCTGTAGCCTGCGGAATTTGCTTATGTGCTCCCGTCTTAGGCATCTTCAGATTAGAAGGTTTGGTTATACCATTAATCTTTGGCGATTCTTCACGCGAGCCATTAGATTTTGGCGATGATAGGCCATTGAGCCCTTTGAATTCGACCTTTTTCTTGCATCTCTCACCATTGGGGTGGTCGTGGTAGGTACAATGATCACCTTCAGTTGGATCATCGTAAAGCTTTCCACCCGATCCATTACGAATCGCATTTATAACGTCAATCGCGAATTCAGGGCTGGACTTGAACACATCCTGATATGTTGAAGCATCTCGGTCACTATCGGGATCCATGATCTGCCGTGCAGCAATTTTGCTGATGAGTCTGCGAAATGGCGATCCAACTGGTGTCTTGTCGTAGATGGGTTGCATCTCTTCGGCACCAGGAACGAGGCTAGCTTCATTGCAGCCTTTGCGGAACTGATCGATCGCGATGTTCTTTAAATTGGGGAGCTTGACTCTATCGCAGAGCAAGTATAATTTCTGGCATGTGTCTGCATGGTCCCATTTCTTTTCCATCGGTATATCGCTCACATCGTCGATAGTCCCCTGATACAGCCATTTCACTAGATACTCAAAAGCAGCTGGATCATCTTCGAGAAGCTCTATTTTGGAAGGTTTGAGATTCGGCTTCTTGTCGCCTCCCAGCTCCGATCTGAAGTACTCGGAATGATGACACAAGATGTTTCGGTGTAAACACCAATGTTTTCTGGTTGCGCCAACGTAAACATCAACTAGAGGGCCGGACAGAAGTCTATAAAACTGATCATCAGTGACTCTATTGACATACGCGACAACTTTGTTGATGGAAAACTGACTCACTCTGCGAAGGTCTTCGCTGGCGCATCGCTGATATTTGTTGTTGCCATTCTGCCGCAGGATTTTGATCTGATATCATGGGGGTCTTCGAAGTCGCGTATCCGAAAAAGTCTGGAATATCCTGCCAAGCTGTAGTAGCCCATCTGATCATTGCGACGATGGGATATATATTCTATTTGTGAGGAATGTAACATGCATTCCACATGGTACGGGGCAATTAGTGGTGAACGAGATGACGATGCGAGAAGGCAAGGACTACGAGGTAATTAAACATGATGCAGCGATAAGCCTTTTAAGTTTAGCAGTGAATGCAGCTCGAAAATCCGGGGAAGATGATTGACCCAAAATTGTCTTGTGACGATCATGACTGGGATGTAGCTCACATCAATGAAAGACAGCGCTTTGCAAACCGCTGCTGGCACATCATTCCTATCAAGGTCACAGATCTGGAACGCACTTATGTGAGGCTCCTGAATTCCGCTTTTCTACATTCCAGACATTCATAAACATCACTCTCATTGACTAGAACGAGTATGTCAGGATACGGGACCGAGAGTTTGTAGACATTAGCCCTGATACATGATTGATTCCAGCAATCTTCCCTCATTTACGAGCATCTTTTTCAGTGATTTCATCAAGACCTTCTTCATGGTGCCTGAGTCTGCGGTGGGTAGCCTCTTCCATATCCCGGTCAGCTTCCACATCCATGCGTCTTCCTCTGTTCTCAGGACCGACCAAAGTGAGAATAATCACATAAGCGTATACACATCCCATGAAAATACAGATGACTTTTCCATAGTTGTACCTCTTGGTTACCTTTCCGGTCTCGGCGTTGGTCATAGGGTCCAATGGAAATCGTTCCCCAAGCGTAGACTCGATAGTCGAAGACGCAGATGACGCAAGGTTTCCAAGCTGGTAAGAAGTCCCGACGACAAATGTGCGGAATGAGCCGGGGGACAACTCCATCAAGTGGATAGGGATCACACCCCACGCACCTTGCACACAAAATTGCTGGAAGAAGGCGGCCGCGATGACATTCTCATTCGGAACAAAGGTATATGGATACAGCAAAGCCCCTCCGATGATGGCGATGAAAATGATGGAAGAGCGACGGCCGAATATCTGGGAGCAGTATCCGACAGTTGTCCCCCCAGTGATGGCACCCAGATTTGCGACGACTTGCGTGACAGTCACTTTATCCGCATTGAATTGGAACTGGTTCTTTAACATCGTCGGATATAGATCTTGAGAGCCGTGAGACATGAAATTAAAGCCCGCCATAAGAAGGACCATGTAGATGAGAAGGAGCCAGTGACGCTTCAAGGCAACCTTGCCCTCCGCAATGAACGTGCCAGCTAGATGGCCAGTTTCTTCTCGTATACGTGATCGCTCGATATAGGCATCGGTTTCGGGCAGGCAGAGCCGAAATAGGATAATCAAAATTGGTGGACATGCCCCAAACCAATACAAGGGCCTCCAGCCATGCGAAGTTGTGTCAACCAATGCACGTGCAAACGCCGTCGCAAGAAGATACCCGAAGGCATATCTATTGCCGGATGTTAGTCCTTTGAGAATTTCGACAAGAGCATGTCGTTGATGACGCTTACCCTTGCTGAAGCATACCTGAAATCAAGCCTCTTGCTTCGGGAGGACAGTCCTCCAATGCAGTTGCTGCAGCATTTCCATAGAGACCACCCTGGACATTTGAGCATGGAAATCTTCAAAGAGACATACGAGAATCAGGCTCACCATAGCAATGCCGAAAAGCGCCCGAACGGCGAGGAAGGACCGGTATGTGTTGCAGAAACCGGTCCCAAGCTCGAGAACAATGAAAAGGATATTGTTGACGATAAAGGGCCACTTTCGGCCATACCGATCTGCTGCGATACCGAAGATGGTACTTCCCAGAGATCGGAACATGAGCACTAGAGTGATGCCCCACGTGATATCCGTGGTGGACTTGCCAAAGGTCTCGGACAAGCCGTCGACGGTCAGGGACACGGTGAAGAAGTCAAAAGCATCCCACGACCATGCGAGAAAGGCGACCAAGAAGAACATCCATTGCTTGGAGTTCAGCATTTGAAGAAGCCGTATTGGATTGGGAGCTTGAGCCATCGGTGGTTTCAACGTGGGAATCCTCGTCACAACGTAGCGTCCGGCGCTCATATGTGAGTCAGCGGGATCGACCCTTTCTGTGTTCGGCGATTTGTCGCCCACATTCTCAATGTGTGCCATGACGGCTTTCCAGCAGATGCAGTGCTATTGAAAGCTGACTGTCAAACAAGGGTTGTGAAAGCTCGTGCGACAGGAGAAGGGAAAGACTGCGAACATAAGCGGAAGGGAGCAAAGGGAACAAGACATGAGAGGAGATGAGGGTCGGGGTTTTCTTTTATAGGCGTACCCCGGAGTGGGAATGGCAATGGATCGGCATCTTAGCCGGGCAAAGGTGATATGAGCTACGGTACCTTACCCTGCGCGTCCATACTATATGCGTCTTACTCTGAAGGATAGCAGTACTCTGTGGGATGCCCCGCGATCAGCATTTGTGCAGTGATAACAGTATTGTGAGGACGAAAGGCGGACAAAGGCCGAAGAAAGGAAGGCCTTCGCAAGTTGGTACCATAGAACATCCGGGGGGAAACAATTGCGGGGTCCTAGGGCCTCCAGTGAGCCCGTCTCGCCAATAGCACTGGGCGGCCAGATGCCCGGTGGCCATTGAGTATGACACTATCGTTGACCCGTGAGCTTAAAAGGATCGGGTTACATCGATGAGCACAACGATGGTGTGCCACTGGCTTATACCCTGTCATAGCCCGGGCCGGAAACGACGCCTGGGGCTTGGTGGTTCCTGGTCAGTCTGCATTCCAAGCATGTTTGTAAGAGAGTTGAAAGCCAGGAACATACATCCTTTGGACATTAAACGGCAATGATTTTTGCTGCCAATACTGGAACATAAAGCAGAGTACTAGGGACACCTCGATTCGACACTGCGAAATGTGATCAAGAGAGGAAAAGGTGGATCAGCGAAGAGCAAGAGGATTGAAGCCGCACGCCACCGTGAGGGAACTTATACCGGAAACGATCAGGCAATCGATTGGGTGTGTTTGTTGCGATCCGAAATTGGAAAGAATGAGATCATTTTTCAAGCGAGTTGAACTGAATGTTGTGTCAATATCTTTGATCAAGCTTTGTGAGAAGCTTCCTGCGGCCAAGGCTCTATGGTTCGATCAAGCTCCAACTACTCACATTTCTGGGGTTTGCAATGTTCTTGTTTCTGCTGGCCAGAGCAGAGACACACGCTACTATGTACCATTAGTACATAGTATGAGCTGGTGGAGCGACGGAGATCGCTTGGAGAGATGGCCAAGGTAAAGTGACAAGGAAAGGTCCTGGAGCGTTTGGGGGTGGTGTTGTCAATTGCTAGTGGAGACGGGGCATTACTGCCATGAAACGGTGCTATCTGTGCCTAGGTAATGTCATAAATTGGGGCAAAGCACATGACATGAGCAGGGGTGGTGCTTCGTCCCTGCCATTGTGGTATGTACAGTAATTAATTACTATGTACTAAAATTATTATGTAGAGCGTTACAGTACATTACAGTAACTGGATGCCAAGGCTTCCCATTTTTTACACGTACGTTACCTAATTACCTGTTGCTACTACGGTGTTCCCAAACTGTCGATCTCACTGGAGTCTACTCCGAGTCAAGGTCGTGTGCATCTGCCGTGACGAGTAAACACATCGAGTATACATCATGCATTTAGTTCTCTAGTTGCTTTATTTCTATCCACTCAATCTGCCTGCTCTCGGTCGTACAGTTTCCTACTCTCGGTCAAGATGGAAGGACCGTCACGGCCAACAACTCCTGTCGCGCAAATCCCTATCGCACCTGACAACACTGTGCTCGCAGTGTCAACGGCGCAGGCGGTGCCTAACGAGCAGGAAGATTCTATGACCGATCCATCCCAGCTTACCACGCCTACTGAAGACACCTCCACATCGGAGAAGAGTAGAAAGCCTCGAGGACATCCCCACAAGCACGGCTCTACAACCCGCGACGATCGAGTCCGCATTGATCTGCTCAAACGCCTAGGAAAATCAGACAGAGACATCGCCGCTTTCCTAGGCCTGTCCAGAAATCAAGTCCAATACGCACGAAAACATCCGCTTTCGCCTCAGCATAAACGCTCTGGGCGGAAGCCGACAGTAGAACAGGCGGATTTGGAGTTCGTCATGAACTGGCTATGTTCTTCAGAGGAGAATTGGCGCACACCTTGGCCTCAAGTACCTGCCGCTTGTGGTTTGCCTCATCTAGGGTACGATGCGATCCGGAGTGCCCTCAAGAAGCAAGGCTTCAAAAAGAAAAGGCCACCATGGTACCGAGAGGTTGCGGGGAAAGAGATGGCAAAACGGACTTGAGGGCTATCGAGTGCATCTTAACTTCAGTCTAAACGATGAATTTTGAATATTATAGAGTCTATGATTATATATGAGAAGGAAAGCGCCCCAGGAACGCCTCCATCCTACTCAAACCCTCTATTTATGATTCGCTCCGCGCACGTTGCTGCACATATACAAGGCTCAAAGTGGAAGAGAATGTCGAGGGGCATGAAAGGGAGTCGTGTTGTATATCTGATAATCCGGTATCTTCATCCTGCCGCCTTTGCAGTCAGACTATTGCCTGTGTTACCAACACCATTAGCACCGATGGCATTTCAATATCGGATCGTGCGGCGAACGGGACTTTCATTGGCGAGGAATGACACTCGATGAAGATCCTGGTGTCGAATCATTTGTTGTTGCCTACTATATGATATCATCGTCTGCTGTAGCTTGCCGAGCTCATTCTGTCCACGATAAAGTTGGTCTCGGACGTCTTGTGCCTTTTGCTGCAATGTTTCCTCGGACGGATTGGCATCGTCTACATGATCACCTTGCTCTCGATATCTCCTAATGGTGCAGAGCAACTCTTGTGTGCCCCATAGAATCGTTTCAATGCTTTTGATTTCGTCTGTCAACAGTCTCCTGTGTTCGGTTTTAATCTTCCTGGCCTCAACCCAGTTAACCATCTCAGCGACTCTTTGTTGAAGCAGGTGAAGTTGAAACCGGACTCGTTGTTCAGCTATCTTGTCACACTCGACGACGACGAGATAATCCTGAATCTCAGCATCGCTGAAATTGATGAGAGTGCGAAGGTCATTCAATCGGTCTGTGACTTGTTCGCGGGTGAAGACCTCCTTTGTAGGAGCGCCACTGAACGTGATCGTATGTTGAAACCGTTCGCGTTGAGATGGTAAGGTTCCGACTGGCCAGAATATTGCACCGGCAAGGAGTCGTTCTCGTTCTCGGCTATGGCGCGACGCCGCGGCGTCGCGAGTGCGTGGGCGTATGGAGATACAATTGCCCATTGTCTCTATGTCGACTAAACGTTCTTGTAAATGCGTGTTTTGCGTTTGCGGATGTGAGAGTTCTTGGGTTGGTTTCCTTGGGATGAGCGAGGCGAGTGAATGGTATATGATAAGCCATCCTGATATCTGGAGGGCAAGTCTTCTTATATGCTTGTCAAAAAAGGTTTCTGGACCACGCCAACTTCTTCCAGAATGAGACATGAGACCGCCGTATGGTCTGGTTCTGACATCCAGATAGCGAGTGTTAGGCCGAAGGCAAACATGGCTCTACCAAACCACTCTGGTCCTAGTTTTTGAATGCTCAACAATATGCAGATACAAGACCCCCAAGAAAATGAAGACCAACAAAACACAGTGCTATGTCGTGAATCTCGTTGGTTCATGTCGAAGACTTATCAGCATATTTGAGATAGACAAACAAAATCGAATCCTGATTAGAGAGAACGGAAACAAAGAAGCCAGAGAACTGCGATACACAACAGACTCTAAACAATATCACAGCCAGACTCTGGGAGGGAATGATGATCAACTTACTTTCGGCAAAGCAACCGTATTCTAGATAGACATTTGATGGATTAGAATTCCGGGTCAAGTATGCTCGTGATCCTTGAAAAATTAAAAACGTGCTCGAAGTCGTGAAAGTCTTGGAACGGCATCACATTTTGGAGAAAGGTGCGAGGTCTATTGTATGTTCGAACCCGGAAGGGCATAGTTGACGTCCCAAGGTTTGTTGAACCATGGTTCGAAATGGGGTTGGGTGGACGAGCTAGAGGGTGGAAGGGGAAAGATGGAGCCACGGTGGGAGACAAAAGTACACTAGATCAAGGTTCTTGATGACAATATGAATTTGGAAGAATGTATCGTCTACAAAAAGAGCTCAGGGAGACATTTCCATCAAGAGTCGCTCAGAGCTCGGGGTTTGTAGTCCAACATTCGTACATTGGCATCCTGAGATGGTGTGAACTTGACTTCTGTATGTTGATGCCTAGCTAAACTATCTTTGAACCTACCCGCCCATACTCATTATTCCCATTTCAGATGCAATGAAAAAAATGCTAATCTGCCCGGTAGTGCTTCGTTTGATCTCATTCCCCAAACATGTGTGCCGTAACTCATTGCGTCTTGACTTCAGAATCCTTCTCGACATGGATGTGGTCATTACTCTCTAGGATACCGACACTCTCGTCGGCGTATTCAACACTGTTCGCAGGTGATGATTAACGGAGTCAGCTTTGTTTTGGAATGATGCTATTTGCAGAAGCCATGTCGCATGGGTATGGGAGAAGCGTGGTGCTGGAAGGTTCTGGCGGGTGAGATACGTACGTGAATCCTTTGATCAAAGTGTATGTATGCTTGATTGTTCCGCCTTGCTTTTGTGCTGCTTCTTTAGCCCTGAAACCCATCAGCTTGATGAACATCGATATTGAAACGTGTGACAATGAGACGAGACCCAAAATGTTAGCCGTTCCTGGTTTTCAAAGCCAAGGACGGTGGTCGATGTCATACATCGTTGTCGAGTAGGGGATGGAAGAAAACGCTGGCACGTCAGAAAATACAACATACTTTTCGAGCTCATCGGCTGAGGCATCTTTCTTGAGTGTTACCTATGGTAGATGTCAGATGATCTGAATGATTCTCCTACCGATGCGCAAATCAAGACAGGAAGGGATGAATGTTCCATGGGGGTGCGGGACAATGCTATGCTTACGTTGTAAAGGGCTGGCATTTTGATGGTATGACTTGCAGTAATAGATCGGGAGATCAATGAATATCTGGAAAGTAAAATAGCGATCTTGAAGACGAAGTTCAATATTTGCTGATGAATGGTATATGGATGAAGGGTATGTGTCGTACGGGAAGCACCGAAGTTGGTTGTTGATGCATTACGTTATATGAGGACCCTGTTCTTGGGGGGCAACTAGAGACAACCCACTTTCGATAAGACTTACGCTGTCCCGCTGACGCCATTGCTGTATCGCATTACTCACTTGGGCTGCACATGGTCACCTTTCATGACGACGTTTTGGTTTGCTTTTTACTCGGACTGTTTACCGTGGTGGGTATTTGGAGGTACTCAAAGTCGGAGCGTTTGTTCAGATATTGATGATTATACCGTATATTCTGATCGGTCTTGCAGCCATGCGCGACAATGTCATGATAGCGAAGTCCGGATATAAACCCCACTTTATGGCTTGCTCAACTTCCATTCGTACTCAGAGCCTTCCAAAAAAATTGAAGGCTCGCGCCCGCTGTGACTTACATCAGCTCAAGTATCGAGGGAAAACTGCCTCCCCGACCGAAGTGGGTGGCGTGCCCAAGTCGAGGGTGTCGATGGCTGTTTACTTTGCCCTCGTGCTCGGCATGGTCGAGGATTTTGTTGATCAATGGGGTGTCATCGTCGTTATCAAATCCCCCCCAGATATCGCCCAAGTCATGGATATTTCCACTCGGAGGAAAGAGATCATTTGGAATAGACTTGCGAAGGAGCGTCGTCCCGATCACATACATTGATTGCTCTGGCGGGCCTTCACAACTAACTATAAATGACGGCGGTCTTGAATTCTATGCTACGATGATTTTCATAAGTCATGGGAAAAGCCGTCGTGAAGTTCCTGTGTCCCCATCTTGCTCGGTCTTTGCATAAAGGGGACATCAAATAGCATTCAAGGAACTCCTTCGTGAATCCTATCACCCTCCTTTGGCATCTCTAGAAAATCTGGTGGGACTTCTATCGGTAACTGTCTCTCCTCCGCCCACTGTCTGACCGCATCATAATTTCGACATTTGTGGACGGTGTTAAAATCTGTGAATGCATTGGGCCGTGGTGGTAAGCCATCCTCGGCCGAGGCCGAATCTTGCCACCAAACTTGGCCGAGAACCCCGATGTCAACGGTACACATCAATTGCTGGCGAAGGATATCGAGACAATGGGCTGAGCGTGTAGTTTGATTAGCAAGTGATGATCATTAGGGCACATTGTTTCATTACTCACAGGTATGCTTCCGCACAACTACATCATTGTTTGAGA
Organism: Phaeomoniella chlamydospora; assembly: GCA_001006345.1. Classification (NCBI taxonomy): domain Eukaryota; kingdom Fungi; phylum Ascomycota; class Eurotiomycetes; order Phaeomoniellales; family Phaeomoniellaceae; genus Phaeomoniella; species Phaeomoniella chlamydospora. The sequence goes on along the minus strand of LCWF01000023.1, from coordinate 13,120 downwards.
AGGCTCCTTTTCCTAGATCATGGTAATAGTCGTAGTTGTAATACGATGTTTGACGAAGCAGATTCTGGTCAAGCAGTTAGTACGGCGGTAAAATTTGGCTATACGTAATCACTGACCAAACAATGCAAATGGTGTAATCCTTCTACGTTGGCTGGATATCCCCCGCCATATTTCGTTTTGATCTTAACTTGGTCTGGTGCAAGACCGACTTTCTGAGCCAAGTGTTCTGGAACTGCAAGCGCTCGATCTAGATAATGAACATCAGTAAGGACGTCGAGGAAAGCCGGCCTTCCCCTGCTCACAGTTTACACCCAAGGCTTCCCATGCGGCATCCACCTCTGGACCAGCGTCCTGTCGGTAGATATTCTCGTCCATAAAGGTGCCATTAAAGCGAATGAAATCAAATTTGATGCTCACGTCTTCGGTTATAGGTGCTGCGGCTTGTCAGAGACAACGAATATTCATTGTTCATGAGAATACATACAATTCTGTGAGACATGTAGTATAGCATCGTAGTCCGAAACCGTGTGCTGTTGTCTGCCAAACCAAACTCCAACTAATGCCGCAAGGATGACACTGAAAATTTGTATACCAAGTGGTACATATGCTCGGAGCGATAACCTCTGTGGCAGGTGCTCTGTGGATGTTCTATCGGATTGTGGCATGAGAGTCTCACAATCCTCACTCTCCAACTTGCCGTAGGCAGGGCCTTCCTGGCTTCTCTTACTGAAAATCATTGTGCGATATTGACGATGTAAATCAGAATGACTGAAACGAAGACGAGCAACGAGATGAACCTTTACACGACAACGCTGGCGTCACGATTCTACAAGGTGAGAGCGGATAGACCAAGAAAGCAAGGGATGCTCTTACTACATACCTGTCGAAGATCTGCAACATACCGAACGCTTGCAACATCTCATTTTCAGCTTGATGATCAGGAAAATGCTTTACGCCGATAGTCCGCAGAAGGGCTTGGCAGTCTGGTCATATGTAAGACAACATGACAATCTATTCGGGGAATACGAGGAATTGTTTGATCCGAAAGTTGTCGGTATATTCTGGATAGAGAGAGAGAGTGAGTGTTACAGTCAGCACGATGGATGACCACAGCCCATGATGAGATGATTGTGGGGTAAGGTGGCAGGTGCCAAGCCCAGGCAAAAGTTACTCGACGTGGACAGCAAGTTTGTCGATCTTTCCAAAAATACTGTCCGTATTCATTAGCATCTTACCTTTGCTTCCAACTTCCAACTCGAGATGCTTTCTGCAAACGACCATGTGTGACCTTACCTAACGGCGCGATGCCAATGACGGGAACCCTAAGACCAGAAGGCATCACCGGGAACCTCATCACTACTGCCGGGATTCTTGTGCCAACACGAACGACTTCTCTGCATGTCTCACTTGAAGCAGCCAGGCTTATGCAACTTTGCGACGACCTGTTCAGCTTTGCAAAGTACGCCCAATATTTCGCCATGTTGTACCAATAGCAATATCGTACCTAGCACGCATCAATCTGGTAGATGCTGTCTTCGTATACGAGCGAGTCACTGCTTCTTACCCCATACGACCTTATAGACCGTAGAGATTAACCAAGATCCATCGCTTAGCCTTTCGCATTGAGGCCCAGCGTAATGCTCTTTCCAGGAGATGACGACATTGTAGATGCTGTCACTGGATCCAACATTATCATCCTACGTTACATACATGATAGTCGCCTTTGTACGGACTCACCTTCTGATCACAAGGAAGATTATAACGTCGCTCAGCCTTGGCTTCAAATTTGTCATCTCAGACATGTCTTATTCGTTCATATGTAAGAACTTCCGATTTCCGGTCGTTCGTCGATCTCTCAAGCATAAATAGCCTGGAAGATTCTCCTCGACTATATTTTCTCTTCGTCATAACTTGTCTCTTCTTGTGCAAAGGATCCCAGCCTATCTACTCTTCATCTCTGTTTCCGTTGATACTTGCTCATCATAATGCAACTCAAGTCGATCATCGCTCTCTTTGGGTTGACAGCCCTGGCAGCTGCGGCTCCAGCTGACTATGGGGATTATGTATGTCTTGTTGGTAATTGATGTATCTTAGCTATGTCACTGACGATTTGGAAACCGAAGGCGCCCTACGCCGATTATGGAAGCTATGGCATAACATCCACCACCACCACGAGCACCTCAACCAGCTCTTCGTCAAGCACATCGTCCACTTCTACACCGGTAGGCTATGGATCCTACGCACCGTATGAAGCGTACAAACGTGAAGCAAAGCCTGACGATTATGGTGCTTATGTGAGTTTATCCTCTGTCTCTCGCCAATCGAATTACCCTTCTCTCATCAATTTTCCAATACAGTCCTTTGAGCTGAACCCGTTCACGGATCATTCTCCTAATTGCTAACCGTGTTTAGGCGCCTTATGCTGCGTACGGTAGCTATTCCGTCAGCAGCAGCTCATCCACAGCATCTCCTACGCCAACCCCAGGGTCCTATTCTCCATATGCCGAGTATGGGGAGTACTAGGAAAAGCGGAGACCATGAAAGAAGGAAGCTAAACGCTGAAACATGCGGGTGACATGCTATGGGAGGTGAAAAGAAAGTCGTTCTGCATGATCTATGGTGAGGGGAGGATAAGAAATGGATTGTCTACAGGAACGAAGAAACATGACTGCAAATTTGAGCATACGATCAAATAACGACTCTCCTTAATAGATACCTATAATCACTCATTATGACAAACATATTATACATTGAAATTACAGTTGATGATCGATTTACCACCATCTGTCTATCTGAGCATTGAACATGGAAAGCCGTCAATCAAATACGAATCACTCCGTCATATACTAACTCTGCACTCTACAAATATCTATCATCACGTGCCTTTTTATATCCAGTCCTAAAATCGATTATACGAGAGAATCAGCGAAAGGAATATCGTACTCCCATAACATTTATGACGTAGCTAGTGATTTGTATATACGTAGTATAATAACATTCTATGTCTAAACTCCTTGGACCATCCGATCACAAGCCGCGTACTCTGTAGCGAGTCTCTCGAATTGATCTAGTCTATGAATGGTGAACATGAGATGGTGCTATGCTGTGAGGTTGATGACTCCTTTTTGGGATATCGGCGGATGGTAATGTGATGTAAAGAGTTCAATGTTCATTTGATCCTGAATTAGAAAAGACAAGAATGCTTTTAGATGTCTTTTCGAGCGTATTTGCTGTGATTCAAACGAAGAGAGTGACCATACTGGTGGAAGAAATAGGTGTTAGCTGATTCAAGATTTTTGGACAAGAGGTTCAGAGCAGAGTAGAAGGGAGAACCAACCTTGTACAAAACAAGGGGAATTGGAATGAATACAATGCTCAGAAACCCCAATAGACTTGTGGCCCATGGGACCCCTAGATTCTTGTATAACGGGATCGCAATCAATGGGAAAGCCCCAGCAATCATTGACCTCATGAAATCATTGCCTGCAAGGACTGATGCGGCATAGTCTGGATACGCATCACCCAAATAATTCAGAACGGAGTTGAAGAGCAAAAATGCTCCGATAGAGAACCACACGGTGCCGATGATTGGGACAATCCAATGTGTCTGACCGGCCGACCAACCAAACCAGAAAAGACAGATGGGGATAGCAAATCCGCCAACAAAGGCTGGAGGGAGGCGTTTTTCAGGTTGCAGATCGCCCGATTCGTTGAATTGGGGTTCGGTGTATTTGTGGAGATACCAGAAGAAGGGCGGGACGACGATGATGGCTCCGACAAGAAGACCTAGGTAGGCGAGGCCGGAGATGCCAAGGCTCATACCGTAGATCTCATTGAACACAATGGGGAAACTCTCGAACCAGGTGTATAACAGTGCGTAAATCAAGGCGATATAGAGGTTCAGTAGGAAAACCATCGGTTCAACGAAGTTGAGGGTGAAAGGGCGCACGAGGGTCATCATCATGATATCGTGACCTGTCATGTGCTCGGCCATGAGTTCTGGTTCGCACCGAAGATTCTCGTTACCAGTGATCTTTCGGAGGCGCTTGGTACGGCGCACGAGCATGTTCGAACTGCTAGTTTCGGGGAAGAACAAAAAGAGGAATATGAAGCAAAACCCGGAGAGCCACATCAGTTCCCAGATGGTCCATCGCCAACCCTCAGCCTCTACAGCGAATCCTCCAATCAGCGGGCCGAGCACAGGACCTAAAATTGCCCCTATACCCCATAGACCAATTCCATAGGCACGTTTGCTAGGCGAATACATGTCCGCGATCGATGCTCCTCCAGTGGCTAAAGGGGGAGAGCCAAAAAACCCCGTGATGAAACGAAAGGCGAGCAGCATGCCAAAGTTCACTGAGAGGGCGGTGGGGATCTGCAACAGCACGAAAACAAAGAGTGTCGTTATGTAGACAGGATTTCGTCCAATAGTCGGTATTTCTGACATCGGGGCCCAAAGCATAGGACCGATGCCATATCCGAACACAAAGAGTGTTAAGCCCAGGGTTGCAGCCTCACGCGATACGTGGAAATCCGAAATCACCGACTCGACCCCAGCAGAGTAAATGGCAGATCCGATATAGACGGAAAATGTCAGAAAAATGATCTGACCGGTTACGAAGCATTTCTTGGCCAGAGACCAATTTTGAGGGTTCTTTTCTAAAAGTCAGCTTTGCAAAATAGGTGACATAAAACTCACATCTGGATCATCAGGCCCGTACCAGTCAACAATATCAACGTCACGGCCGTTCTCCAGATCGCCTAGCTCTTTAGAGGATACATTCTGGCGTCGCTCATTATCCTCAATACGTGTACTGGTCGATGATCTTGTCGGGCTCGCGTCCGTTGGCTGGAATGACTTCTCGGTAACAGACGGCGCCTCGGTGGACCCATATCTCTTCATGTTCCGTGATTTGGCTTGATTAATACATTTCTCATAGACCGCAGGATCCTTTTCTTCTGGATATTGTAATACGCGATCTTTGGTGACAAAGCGGATCAGCTGGCCGGCAGGAGAATCCCTAAAAAGGTCATGCATGACTGAAAGTGCCTCTTCAGAAAAGTGCAATGTATAAGACAAGGATATTAAAAGTAAGAAGGGGGTGAAAATGACGGTGACAAGAATTTTGTCAAATCGCAGGATGAAACAATGATATATGGATATCTCATCCTACCCTATGGACGATAACGCCTTGCCTGGTGAGGATCTACGTCATGAACACTGCAATGTACTGTATAATGAAAGCTTCGGAACGGAGATTAGTGACAGCCACGAACGATTAGCATGTTGATCCCAAATTTTTCCTGATAGATTAGAAATGTTGCTTTCCAGATCGTTGAATGGGAACCAATGGAGTCCGAAGGATCGATCCATGAAGACCGCTTGAGTAGTTCAGTCATCTACAAAGCCGAATGTAAAAGCGCTCCTGACATTATTACCTAAAATAAAGATAGAGCTTAAAGAATATGGCGAAAAGTGCTCCCACTGTACAGCATGTGGGAAACAACAATGGCGAGTGGTGAAGTCATCACATCTGTTGAGAACGGATTAGACTCGCGGGTGAGGCTCAGCCCACACAAACGAAATGCATGCTGACATAATATATTTTTTACATCTCGGAGCTTTGCAAGTTCCGTCTCCGTCCACCCTGGGGTACGACGAAATCTTTGCAAGGAATCTTAGATACAAATTCTGTACTGCATTGTAGCAACAGGGAGAAACCCATAGAAAATTGTATCTAAAACATGCGACTGCATATTCCTTTGAAAGAGCTTCACAGCATCTGTCACGCGATGCTGCGACTGCATGGAGTTACATCGAGCCGTTCAATGGTGTCTTCATTCTCACGAAAACCTGACGCTTGCCAACGAACTGCAGCTTAGCAGGGAGAGCTGACACAATGATTCTGGAGAGAAGGTATTTATCTATTTCGCCACATGTCCGTCTCTCACTCGAAGCTCTCAGAGGATTTGCTGGCGAAGGAGATTTTGAATGCAGCGTCACGGCGAATCGTGGTCTCATGGCGTAACCAAGAACCAACGTGAAATTTCACCCGCTTCTGGATGTCCTTCAGAAACACAGATAAGCTAGGGCAGACAAAATACTTCAAAGCTGCTACTCAGAGCGTGAAGGACCTAACAAGGTTGATGCCTGAATGGTTTGGACCCATTCATAGGTTGCTTGTCGTCGAAAGCTTTGGGCAGCTTCATTCTCTTTGACTTTTGTAAGACGGTTGAGACCAGCCCATCGTCAGGTACATGATGCATTTGGCGGCAGCCATCCCAACCCAAGGACCTCGATAAGCAGGTAGAGATGGTTCTGGACGAGGATGCGTTCGTAGAAATTATCCTTTTCGATGCTAGCGGCAATTCTCATCGACTCCATTGTCGTGTCTGGAATTGATGGTCCTAAGTAAGTGCAAGCTGTGCCGTTTAGGACCTTGAAAAGGGTCAAGGGGCTTTCTCGATATAGCAAGTAAATGAGTGATCCATAGGGCAACGATCATGCGCAGAATTGGACAAAGTGGCAGCAAAGGTGAGAGGGAGGGAAAAGAGCTAGAGTATAGAGGATTGCTTGTGAATTTCACTCATTCTGCTCACGGGATGATTGGTATACTCCTGAATTCATGCGCAGTATCTTGCCGGGAAAACACCCGGCGACGAGGCCCAAAACCACCCTTGTCATGAGAGGCATTGACATCGTCCATGAACATCTTCTGTGCATAGGCACAGTTCCTTCTGGGTGTTACTGGTTCCCGAGGTCGACGATGAAATCAATGCAGCTGACAATGAGCTCTCTGCGCAGCATCCTTTCTTTCCTTACACCAGAAATGCTGGCAGTCTTTGCATTTGCTCTGATTCGCCAGTAACTCTTTGCTGTTATCGAAATACGATTACCCTAGTAGAGATGAAGGTTTCAAGGAATTTTACGGTATTCAGTCGTTTTTGAAGGTTACAGTGGCTATGACCACAACTTGCCACAAGAATTTGAATGTTGGATGTATGAATCCGACATGCACTTGTAAATTTCGATACGCCAAATTCCATCTTTATCTTCTCAATGCCCAACATGGCATCACGAGACCATACTCAGAGTATGTGTTTCTGGTTGTAAATACCGGTTTCCCAAGTACTATCTCCCTCCTCTCTGGTTACGGACTTGCCGTCGAATAGCAAATTGTCACTTGCCAGTTTAGGCAATGCAACCAAGTTCGAATTGACCGACGGTTGAGCCGTCTGACCGCAACGCGGCTCGCTTCACCAGCCGCTTTAGTTGTGTATCGCGGCATCTAGTAGCGGTTTACATTGATAGCATTACACAGTATTATTGAATTCTCTCGGATCAGTACTGGAATCTGGGTTATTGAGTGTGTCTCTCTGTATGGGAGTGGCATTTAGCTCATACTGCGTGTCCCGAAGTTGACTCTTGAGCCGAGCTTTTCCCACACCACTGGCGCTTCTCGTTCACTCCACTTCGAACTTTTCCTACTTGATACTACTGAAATATGGAGCACCGGCCTGGTCTCTGGTCCCACGGTGACAGCCATCACGATGCTTGCTACTGATCTTCCATTACTCAATTGCATGCGTGTTGCCCTGGTGCACCTATCTCCGCTAGTAAAAGGCCCCCTCCACCTTGAGTCCTGAAACGATGAGACGACCATTGACTAACCGTAATCATGGTTGATCAAGTGGCCGACCGACCGAATTGGATGCTGCGATATCAGAGTATTCTGCCACTCTATGTGGGGGAGCTTGCTTAACTACTCTGAGTACTATGTATGTACCTTTACCATCAGTGACCACACTTACGGACGAGGGAATTGGTCTCGATCGCTGTAAGTTCGGTCGACCGTTGCGCTGCGAGCTCGATCCGGTCCAGCAGACCTTCTCTATCGAGGCTGGCGATTTCAAGCGCCCCCGCAGACCTGTCAACTACGGCCGAGTTGCCCTTCAGCAAGAAGCTCACTGCGGGGCATCTTGCTATGAGGAAACGGTAACATTTCTGTCTGCTTTACATCTGGATATATTGTGAGGCTGTTCTAATAATTGTTCTTCCTGGTGGTTATCACCGTCTACTCTGTTGTCTTTTCTTATCATCTTGCTCTTTTTGTGATATCATGGCCACAAAAACCGTCGACGTACCACATCTGGGTGGAATAAAGGCAGGCTATGCCTTCGCCGCTCCTTATGATGCTTCCAAGCCGACCGTGGTTCTGGTAAACTCTATGTGCACTACGACTGCTCTCTATCGAGACCAATTCAGTAGCCAGAAGCTCACGGCAGCGGTGAATTTGTTGGCAATTGAACCTCTCGGCCATGGTGCAACCAGCTCCGCGACGGAGCACTTCACATATTGGGATACCGCTATCATGAACCTGCAGGTAATGGACAAGCTTGGGATTGAGAAGGCTTTTGCTCTCGGCACGAGTCAGGGAGGATGGATGGTCACGAGGATGGCTCTACTAGCGCCAGACAGGGTAAGTCAAGATATTACGCATAAAGGCCGATATCAGAAGATGGTCTCTGTGTGACGCATCAATTTTCGTCTGTACATTTGCTATCTGATCCTAACGACTCCTTCCAGATCCTCGGTCTCATGCCTCTAGGTACCTCCTTGACTTACGAATCATCACATTCCCGATCATTGGGCGCTTGGAACCCCGCCGAAGCCCTAGTCCCGTTCTACAAGGCCTGGAGCAGTCCGGTTCCAACTCCAGACTGGGTCGTCGACGATATCTGGTGCGGGATGGTCGGAACTCTAGGCTTTGGGTCCGTCACGACGGAAGAGAAGAAGGAATTCTGGACGAAGACTTTGAAAGACATCTACCAGGGTGATGAAGGTCGCAGGAAGATCAGAATGGCAGTCATATGTCTTTTGGAAAGAGATGGCTTGGAATTGAGATTACCAGACGTCAAGTGCCCTGTCCACTGGCTGCAGGTAAAGCATACCCTCATCTCCTCCTAATCGCTAAAGAACCTCCCAAGCACCCCCTTCTATTCTCTCTCTACCTATCGTCGTAAGAACCATCTAACACACCTTGATGTTCAGGGTTCCGAAGACGTAGTCTATCCTCCAGCAGTCGCAGAGGAACAGGTCAAACTCTTCACCGGATCAGCGGATGTCAAATTCGACATCATACAAGGTGGAGCTCATTACCTCAATGCCACTAGCCCTGTCGAAGTTGAAACCGCACTGTTGGCTTTGGTTGAGAAGTATGCCAAATAGCGTCAATGGACCATATACATAATGTACATACATACATAAATATATATCTTTGAAACCAGGAAAGAAACTTGGACATGTTCAGGTTATGTAGATAGAATATCAGATCGAAACTGAAACTGAAAGTGAGAATGAGAATAGAGAATAGAGATACCCATCCAATCTTGAAAGTATAAGTATCAAAGAAGACGTCATAAAAGGTCACTTACAAAACATAAAAATGACAATTCTGTCCGAGTTTGAACAATTTTTAAATGTATAAATGTTCGTTGATATGCATTTGTACAAGCAAGGACCTAATCGAATAATATAATATAATATAATATTTATACATCCTTGTAGGTACAGTAGGTCAGATACCTAGACAGTGAACGACCCTCTCTTTTCTTCCCCCAATTTCCGGTTTCAAAGTTCGCCCGGCCCCCAACTCTTCCCCCTTTTCCAGTCGAGGAAAAGAACCAGACCCAGAACCAGAACCGGAACCAACGGGAGCAAATGCAAATAGTATAAACATGAACAGAAACGGACAATATGTCACATCATAATGACATTGGAAATCCACCTTAGATGGTGTGCTGTTTTTTTTTTTCCTTTCCTCCAAAAAAACCCCCCCAAAGACGCTATTCAAATCAAACCATCTCCTTGCTCTCATATCTCTGGAAATCCCTCTGCACGCGGATTGCCTGTAGCGGGACTTCGTCCTCATCCTGACCCAGAGCGATGCCTCTTCCGCGGTGATCGCCGTCCACGCTGTTCCCACTTCCCTGGCTATCACGGTCTTCGTTGTCATGTATCTCCCGTGTGTCTTCTTTGATGGCACGCGGGAGTTTCGAGTCGGTTTTATTGCCGCCGTGTTGGTCATCCGTCCCGCCGCTGGTCATGGTCGAATGTCCGTAGCCGCGGAGGTCGGGACGAAGGTCGTCCAGTCGAGGACTTCGGCCGTAGTCGAATTTTGAAAGTGTGATGTCATATTGGTCTTTTCCTGTCGACCCGGATTCGTTGAGTCGATAAAATCCGTCGACGGCTTTGCCCGAGGCGTCGAGGCTGGATGCGCCATCGTGGCTGGAAAGCTTGCCGTTGGGGCCGTGGCGGTGGAATGAGCGGAGGCGAGAGCCAGAAGCTAGGGAATTGGCTCCGCCGGTTTGGGATCGGTTGCGGGTTCGTGAGAGGGAGTTGGTGAAGCGACCTTCGAGACCGACGAGACTAGCGAGATAGCGGACTGCGGGGCGGAGGGTAGGGAGGTTGGCGGAAGTTATGCCGGCAGACATCTCGATGGCAGTCCAGGCTACTACAGGGGCGAGGGTGTCTGGGAGAAACGGTCAGCTGTCCAGATGGATTGTCCGTGGTGATGAGGACTTACAAGATGAATCAGCAGCAGTGTAGCTAAAGAGAACAGTGAAACGGTAAATGCTGGCGAAGACGACGCTATTTGACAATGTTAGTCCGGGTCACAGCTTGCTCTTGTTGAAACGTTGGGAAGACGAGACTTCTAAGACTTACAAGAACCCTAATCCAAAAGCAATTGTAAGGGTGACTTTTTGAAATTTGGACAACTGCAACTTCCACACCTGTGGCAGTGGTAGAGCCAAGATAGCAAGATCTGTCAAGATCGTTGATGCTGCATTCGACGCCCATGTCCCAACTTGATTGATGCAGTGTCCCGGGAGCTGAGGATACCATAACTTCTCGACAGGCACGCAGATGAAAATGAATACAAATGTGATAGTGATGACCCAGGCGATAACAAAGGCGCTGATCACATAGGCTGCAAGCTTAACGCTACGGAGATCGAAGATCCGGTAATAGAGGTATAGGAGCGAAAGCTTGGTCCAGACAAGATTCCAGACGTAGAGTACTTCAGCAACGACGAGATACTATGCAAGATGGAATGTTAGCTGGAGAGATTCGTTGTTGCCAAAGATGTTGCTTTTTCTTTTTGGCTCTAGGCAGCGATTCGGTCATACCTTTGCAATCATGATGAGATGGTTTGTTGGAACCAAGTCGGCATGTAAACCCATTCCGTAGTTGACCACTATATAATTATATGATTGGATCAGTCCTTGTTCTCTCAAGTCCCAGACAATATCGTGGAAAATAAACATACTGCCGTAGATAAAGCCAACTACAACGATATTCCATCCCTGAGCATCTTCGTTAGAATGAACATCGACGCAGAGGTGTGTAGATTGCACTCGCCATTGAAAAAATGATCAGCCAGTCATCCCACATCAATGGTGCTCTCTTCTCCCATCTCGCTAGGAGACGAAGTAAAACAGAGATAAGTGCCATGACCGTGACACCAGCAACGACTGCTATTGTCCATGGTCGGAGATCTTCATCATTGGGTCCCATGGCGTCGAACAAACGAAGAATTCAGCAAACAAGGCAGTTGCCAAAAAGGGAAGAAATGAAGACCGCAAAATAAGTTCGGACACAGTCCACTGCTTGGATAAGAATGCTAAATAGCAACAAGAAGACGACTAGATCAATGATTCAGGATAGTATATCCGTGGAATCCCTCCAGTATCCGGGTCCCTGTCCTATTACTTCGATCAAGAGGCAGCCAGAGGGAAAGAAAATCCAGACTTGGCCTACAAATCGATGGATCAGGAACCGATGGATCAGGAACATCAAACGCTTAAGTCATGGACGTTGACTAGCGTCCTTCCAATTCGGAGGCCCGTGAATAGAGAGAGTACTCTTGCTTGTGTGGAGCTTGACAGGCTCTGATGTGCAGTACCAAGAGTGCTACTACACAGTATGGAATGCCACCTGGACCTGCTCTGATCCCATAGTATAACGAAAAGGGTCCTCTTGTTCCTTGAGCGTAGATAGAGTCTAGTGAAGACAACCATTAGAGTCTAACTGTGACAGGGTGCCATCGTGGAGCTGCCGTTGGCATTTTCTCGAGACAATTTTGGATACTATGGGCCATGCTTTGCCGTGTCTGACGTTAATCAACCTGGCCCGACTTACTATGTAGCACGCCTTCACTGAGTTTGACATTCCAGCAGAGGAGCTACCCCGAGCTCTTCCCATGGGCCAACACACTCTTTAACCGTTTTAGAGCATCTCGAGCCGGTCGGCCGTGTTAGAAGAATCTGTGGCGATATACATGGTATGTATACCGCCATGTATTAGTTTGCTAACCAGATAGAGTAAAATTGAGGGTGCACTATTTCCATGTTTTCAGGGCATAAGATGGAAATGCGTAAAGTACCCACACCATCCGGTACTGTAATAATACTATGTATCATACCTACGTATTTTATAGCCCAAAAGGGTCGAATGAGATATTTCTGGTTTGGAGCCCGTCAACATGACCAGCGTAGGTCCTACCGACCAGGGCCCGATAGACACCAATGTGTAACATCAACGGCAGCTATCATGTTGAATGGGATCATACTCCGGGTGATGCTTCATTGTTCTGTGTTTGGTCGGGAAACTGGCGATCCTTCTGGACGAGAGTCAGTCCAGGTTGTCTGTGGGGTATGCTACTCTGTATACTCTGAGTAACTGCAAGCTGGTACCGTGTGTTCGGGATGTGTCAGCGTTTTCCAGGTCAGCCATGTGCTGTTAGTACTATCTACTAAGTCGCCCAATAGAGGTTTTGCGCAATATAGGTTTTGCGCACCATTCCTCACCAAAATGGGTCGGTAACGATACTGTAATATTACCTAATATTACACGTAATTATACGTAATACTAATGTATTTGTATATAAACCATATAAAATAATATAATATAACTTTTAAAAATTTAAATTTAATTATATTTATAGAATTATTTAAATTTAAAAATTACGATTTTTTACACTGCAAAATTATATGTAAAATTAAGAATTATTTAAAATCTGTATTAATCAATCAAAAATTAATATTTTTTAAAAATTAT